>JAOTIZ010000203.1:35112823-35123730 GCA_027123425.1 Erythroxylum panamense
GCAAAACTCACCCAAAATTTGCAATTATTTTTCAGGACTCAGAAGAATACCTCGTTAGGCAACGGGCGTATAGTGATCGCTTTAGAGTGATAGAGGAGGATGGGATCAGTTGCGTCTGCGTTAGTGAGAGGATTTTGGTATATCATTATTGTGTATTTATAAGAGGACCCTCATGGTCATTATATGTACCGGTTATGTAATGAAAAAGGTTTTCCGCTTATTGTTTATGTAAGAGTAAGTCTGTTTCAAAAAAAAATTTACTGTGATTTGACTGAGTGATGTAGCTCGCCACTCTCGCAGGGCACGGACTCGGATATCACCATCGATGTCAGGTTCGGGTCTTACGGGAGTGGGGTGTTACACATTACTTATCGATTTTTCTTTATCTCTTTACTTAAACTAGCACGCATCAATTAAGAAAAAGAATAAATATAAATATACTAAAAACTTGCCCCATTGCCATTAAATGAGCTAAAAATTTATCACTTTCACTAGGCTTAGGAAAAGGATCCGAGTCCTACTGAAGTCAATGGGTTCAAGTTGAATTGATTAAGATTTGGGATAATTTGGGTTTTTTTATCTTAAGCTTTACATTCCAACCTAGCTCAAAATTCAAACTCCTTCCATATAGAAAATGGTGTGTTTTGTTTAAATAATAAAACGGTGTCATTTTGTATCTTGATAAATACTTAATAGCTAGTGCATAGTGAGGATTAGAGTAAAGCAATTCGAATGGAGAATTGATTAATCATAAAAGAAGAAGAAGAAGAAGAAGAAAAAGAAGCAAAGTAGGTAATATAAATATTATCCAAGTCGGAACCAAAATTAATGGTTTTGGTAACTATAAGAAGAATGATGACCACTCTACTTAATACTAGCTCTATATAAAGCTTCACCTTTATCCAAGTCGGAACCAAAATTAATGGTTTTGGTAACTATAAGAAGAGTGATGACCACTCTACTTAATACTTGCTCTATATAAAGCTTCACCTCTCCATTTCTCACATTTCTCTTGTCTCCACCAATAGACCTTTTTTAAGTTCCATTAATAAGTATAACTTTGCTTTTGTTTATGTTTCTTTCCACTAGTTTTATTATGGTTGTTGTTATTTGTTATTTTTTAGGTTCTCTGAAAGATATTCTCTCATTTTTACTACATTAAAGAATGTCAAAGAGGAGAGAGGAATTACATAATTGTTTTTTACTTCTATCATCCATAAACTATGTTTTTGTAATTCTTACAAGTCAAGATCTTAGTTCATTAATGGAAAATTTTATATTTTTTAATTCTAGAGTCTTCTTTTATTCTAAAGTTTTATGAATTAATAATTGTGAGTCTTTGAAGAGCAAAAACTAGAAAATTTGTGGTCTTAGGTTATTAGTGATAAACTAGTTATTCCAATATGAACTTCTCCTTTATTTTTGGTTGGTTATAGAGAAGCTCAATATTTATTGATATTACCTTTTCCGTATTGGGCTTTTCGAGCATAGAAAGCCTAATTGAGCTTGGAATCAAACTGAAATATTTAGATCAATCAAGTTTTGGACAACCTAAACTCGATTACACTCAAGCATAGGCTATATAATCCAGGTCTGATCGAGCCTTAGATTAGGATTAGACCATAGGTGACCTATTGCGACCCTAGCTTTTACATTCATAAAAGATCCTGTCAAAAATAAAATGTGCTATGCATACACAACATCCATAATACATGATAATGACATTTCATGTAACATCTAATAGTGCTAATATAAAATGCAATTTGTTATACCTATTTAGAATGGCCATTAAAAATTCACCTTAACTAATGAATTAGTTTGTATTCCAATCTAGCATTAAAATTTCACCTTGCTAATGCGTTGGTCTTTCCCTAAATTTCCATTAAAATTTTGACCAATCATCACATTGGTTTTCTCTTTATTCTTGCACTAGATATCAGTCCACATACTCACATTCAAATAAAATGCATAAATACGAAAATTATAAGCTTTAAATCAATCATATTATGCATCCAATAGTCACAACACATATAAATCGTATACAAGGCACTGATACTATAATGAATAACAAACACACAGGCACATATGCTTTTTTGTTATCTCTATGAAACCTAAAACATGCACCAAACATTTACCCATTTATCTAAGATGATATGTCGATTATCACACTTACAATCACAATTAAAAATTCTTAGATGCCCTAATTAATCAAAGCCATAATTCTACCATAGCCACAATTTAAGGTTTCAGTAGGCCTATCCTAATTCTAACGAATTGATTCATGTATAAAACTATAAGGTATACAATTAGACAATCAGTAAAATTTAAACAATCAATCACACAACTTTAAAAGTTTAATTGAATATATGCTATATTTTACCTATATGGAACATATGTTAAGTTTATCTTATTGTAGATTCACATAATTTCCTCATCCAAATCTCCCCTACAATTTGTAAACCTCAATTAGAAATCATAGTCTCTTTTCTACATACTTAATTTCACTTTTTCCATATTCTTTGCCTCTCTTATTATTCTCTCACACTTTTGTCTTTTGTTTTTATGAAAATTATTGTTTTATATCAACATTTTAGGGTATTTTATTAATATACAGGGTGGTTGGGTTGATGGAATGGTTAAAAATTACAAGGATATTATCATAGGCCATTTAGTGGATTGAATGTTTATAGTATCTTCATAAGAATAATAAAAAAATTCTCTTAACTTTTGTAGTATCTTTAATCATTTTACTTTAATATTTTATAAAAAAATTATCTTTAAAATATTGAATAACATTTAATTTTTATAGAAAATTAGACCAACATGATTATTTGCCTAAAATTTCCTTATTTCTTTAAGTGAGATCAATATAATTAATTAATCCTCCACTTTTTAAGTATCAAATATAAAAATCAAATCAATTTATAAGAGTTGATCAATCTTTCCAACTTCTTCAAACCATTAAGAAACACAAAAGTCAAAATTATGATGACTCACGTCCTCCCTCTTTCAAAATAATTTCATCCTTAAATTATAACTCATTTAAATCTCCAAAGATTGTTATTTGAAATTTCAAGTATAAGTTGCTTGCTTTGTTCTCTTCGAAATCTATAAGGGAACATAGAGTATAGAATCAAATCCTACTAACTAACCAAACAATAGTAATGACTCATTTATTCTACCCTTGCCTATCTCATTTCACCTTAGAATCTTATTCCCACCTTAAACATAAGCTTTGATGCCATTTAATCTATCACGTCCTAAGCTTAAGCTAATTGTACCAAGCATATGATAGCTTGCGCACCCACCTACCCAAATTTACAATAGGTAAATATACTTTATAACAAAAAAATAAACCTCTTCACGAACTCATAATAACATTCATATCATCTCATATTATAAAATAATCCTTAAAGTTAGGATAAATAGACAATATCAAAACCTAAAATATTTAAGTAACAACTCAAGGTCATTATATCTAAATATTCTTCAAAATTATTCCTTAAACAATTCAGGCTATCCTAGTCCTCACACTCATCCTCGATCTTCTTTCATGAAATAACAATTGCAATAATATAGAATGCATAAATAGAAAATTACTAAATAAAAATAAAGTGTATGCATGCTTCAATACCATTGCATAAGGGAAAAAATGTTACCATCCCTACGTATATATCACTTTACATTCACTAGATAACATGTTAAAAACATGGTATGTAATGATACACAACATCTACAATACATGACATTGATACATCATATAACAACCAATAGTGCCAATATAAATCATTAAATTCCCAATACCTTGCTCAAGGCAGGTGCCTAAATTCTTTATGACCAACGATTGACTTATGTCCCGATCTAGCAATAAAAATCCACCTCGATCAGCGAATTGATTTTTGCTTATATAGCACAGAAAATTTTCATTGACCAATGGATTAGTTTATTCTCCATTCTAACAAATCTAGCAAAACTTTATACATCTGCTACACTCACTAAATTGTAGGTTTCTTTGAAAATTAGGTTAAAACATGTTTGAAAGATATAATCTTGCCTTCATCATCCTCAAAATAACCTTAAGTAACTATGTTTATGGATTTTTCCATGATAGGAACAATCGTGTATTCAAATGAAAGTATTAAGATAGCAGGGAGACACTTAAAGCATCAATAACTGGATTAGATAAACAATCCTAACAAAAAAAGCAAACAAAGCATTACCTCCCACTGTAGTAGTCTAATGGAATTTCTAATTAGCATATATATGTCTAGGCTTACAAAAAGGAACGAGATTAACTAGACCTAGACTAACTCAATTCAAAGATAATGGGTAAAGCATAATTTAACCAAAATTTTGGTTAGGGTTCAGATTCAGGGGCTTATCTTGACCCCACTTGAACTTGCCCAAACTCAACTTAACCTAGCCTAGACTTGACCAAGCTTCATATTATACTCAAACTGATAAATAATTTGAGCTTGGACCTAGCCTTGTTTATTGTCATGCTTATACATGTTTGCTTATCCAAGGATTTGATAAGAATGCTACATCTTCCTTGACTCAATCTGATAGCTTAGTGTCTATCGTAGATCTTCCTCTTATTATTTAGCCACCCTTTTCTTAGTTATGATTTTGGGTTTTGGCTTCCTATTATAAATTTCAATTGGTTATTTTTGTTTGTATTTTTAAGCTTCTTGTTCATACAACCATAACTTTTACTAATATAATATTTTCAATTAGCCAAAGAAAGTAAGAAAACCTCATTTAAACAATAGGAAATAACCTCTCTATAATGTCATTCGATGTTAAACAAGGAACAGTATTGTACTTATTTTTTTTGTTTAATGATGTTATCATTCCTATGGTGTTTTTTAGACATATTAGTTACCATCCATGCTAATTAAATTGAATACAATATTATTCCATACTTTCTACTACAAATATCCAACATCAAATAATGTTAGGGAATTCTTACAATCAACAATTAAATATAAGGAAGTATTTTCCAATTTTTAAATTTTAGAGAGAAATGAAAAAAACTTAAAGTACTAAGAGGTCTAATATATTTAACCCTTAATTTAAGCATAAAAGTGTTTTGAACATTATTAATTTGTATTATCAATTCTCATTGTTGTACAAAATTTCTAACCTATGATTTTGATAATAACAATATATATTTCTATTATTAAATTTATATTTAGTGATATTATTACTCTATTATAATGAAATTGGGCAATCTATAAAAATTTAAGTTCAGTAGATATGCAAAATGAGTAAAACAACAAATTGAACAATTGAGCAATCAAATGATGAATAAGAAAAGTAAAGTAGAGCATATATGCAATTCAAAAGAGTTTCAAGATAACTAAAGTTAAGTAGAGTAAGAACAAGAAAGATTGGTGTCTTGTTATATGTAGTAAATCATCATAATCTTTTTAATAACATTAATTAGGTCATTTTAATGGTCTAGAGATTCAAATATTTCAAAATTATTTCATGGTCTATAAATTTCATAATTTTTTTATAATCAAGAGAAAATTTGGTTGAGGTTAAATAAAATACTTTTAGGAAAATTTTGAAATGATTTTGGATCAAGTTTTTATTAAAAGTGTGACTTGAAATTTTTTTAAAAAATGATTTTACAAGGTTTGATCAACTTATAATAGAGTTAGTTCGACCCAAGTTAGGGTTTTAAAGTGGTTTGTGTACTTATATTAGTCAACTAGTATGACATATTGGTCTATAAAATTCTTTGAAAGAAATATTTTATATTTCATAAATTTGTGCAAGAACACTAGTTGATACATTTTAACAAATCCCATAATCACTAGTTGTTACAATGGCTAAATTTTGTACGTAATTAATATATTTGGTTGTTCTAAGTATAAATAGCCTATACATGAATTGTAAGCTAAAATCTTTGATACTAAAGGGAGTTTTGTGAAGTTATTGACAAAGTTTTATTGCATTTGTATATGTGTGAATGTGATATAAGCCTCCAGTATATTATGTGATCAAGAAAAAGAATTATTGGGTTATACTAAGTATTTCTAAGATCAACTAAGAGAGAAATAGATTCTGTAAAGAGTTTCGTCTTCACTTGAGACAAATAAGATATTGGACATAAGGCTTCCCTTTAACTATTAAATAAAGAGCGATAATGGAATTCTTGAGTGAAATTTGAAGAAAAAACATATGTCTAAGGGTGATTGACTACACCAATATAAGTCAAATTCATCTCTCTTTTTCTCTCTCTATTTATTATTTAGTGTAACTATTTTCGATTCCCTTATATTAATTTTGATATAATTCCTTTATACTAATTTGATAAAACAATGCATTAGTATAGGTAATTCATCTTTTAATTTTAAAAAAATAAACTTTTTATACTGACAATCACCTCGTCATTTTGTATGACATGAGATTAACATTTATATTTGCATTTCAAAGAAAGCTCTACCTTTAAATATAAACCCTCTAACAGAGTAAAATAATATCGATCGATTATAAATCTAGTTTTCTCATTTTCAATAATCTATAATTTTATAATATCTTCATGAAATGATATTCTAGAAATCACTATGATTTTATTAATTGTTGGCTGTGGAGACGTCATCTCATTATATTTAATTCATAATATTTTAAACGTAAAAAAAGAGATGGAACCTTAAATAAAAATAAAACGTACTTTTATTTTTAAATTTAATAAAAAAAATTGGACACAGAATTCATGAATTGTGATCACCTGGCCTTGTTGGAGTGTGTCCTGCCCCTTTAATGTAGGACAGTGGTAGGAGAATCTCATCTAGTAAAACTTTGATCTTAAAACTATTTAGTCACGCTAATCTCCTGATGGCGGCCACGACAAGAACAGTACATTAGTTGGACTCCTCCGCTTCAGGGGTGGGTGACGTTGAACACGGACGGTATGAGCAAGACCAGCCCCCGTGTGGCCTCCGCCGGCGGCCTCCCCACTGATATCTGGCTTGATGTCTTTGTCCACAACCTGGGATGGTGCTCCTCCTTCACCGCTGAGCTGTGGGGGTCTACACTGGCCTCCACCTCCCCTGGGACCTCGGATACCGCCGTGTGCTCTTGGCAATCGACTCTCAAGCCGCATTGAGTTCCATTTCTGACCCAGCATCCTGAGCTACTTCGGTCAATCCCCTTCTCCTTGGCATTCACACACTCCTCACCCGTAACTGGACGGTCCTCCCTTACCACATCTACAGGGAAGCCAATCGGAGTACCGACTGGTTCGCGAACTTTGCAGTCTCCTTTAATCTTGGCATTACCCGTTTTGTAACTGCACCTCATGGGTGCCTTTCGGTCCTCTTCGAGGATATCGTTGGGGTTAGCTTCCCCGTTTCATTATGTAATGTTAACTCCCATTTATGTAAAAAAAAACTATTTAGTCACGTGATGCCAAACCAATAGTCGTTAGAGATTGCTCTCCTTTTTTCATTCTCTATCCTCCTCCCACCTTCCATTCAACTGCCAAATTATTGTATGATATAACCTCTATAAAGTAGCTTCTCTACCTGTGCATTGGTTCAACCATTTCCGACCCTGAACGTCACATACATTTTATATGGTCTTTTTTCAACATGACTATTCAAAGATAGTCTATATAAAATAGCCCAATACTAACTTGCTTATCATCTTCTATTCAAGTTCAACCATGTCTGATTCCGAAATTTACATAGATTACTCTCCCTTTTTGCAAGTCTACGAAGATGGCAGTATCAATAGAATGGCAGGGACCGAAGCAGTGGCTCCGTCTCCATATTCCGAGGATGACGTTAGATCAAAAGATGTTGTCTTTTCCCAGGAACCTAATCTATCTTCAAGAATTTACCTCCCAAAACATGCCAATCCTGCCCGGAAACTCCCTCTCTTAGTTTACTTTCATGGTGGGGCATTTTGCATGGAGAGTGCCTTCTCTGCTACTTACCACAACTACCAGAAAACCTTGGTTCAGGCAGCTAACGTTGTTCTCGTCTCCATTGAGTATAGGTTAGCCCCAGAACATCCTCTTCCTACTGCTTACGATGATTGCTGGACTGCCCTCAAATGGGTTGCTTCTCATGCTACTGGAAATGGCCCTGAGGAGTGGCTTAACTCCTTTGCTGATCTTGAGAAGGTCTTTTTAGCCGGAGATAGCGCTGGTGGTAACATTGCACACAACATGGCCATGCGATATGGTCAGGAGAAGCTGGTCGGTACTGAACTCAAAGGCATTGCTCTGGTCCATTCATATTTCTGGGGAAAAGATACTGTCGGTAACGAGTCTAGTAGGGATCCAAAAGAAACGGCAATGGTTGAGAAGGTGTGGCGTTTCACAAATCCTGACACAAGTGGAATGGATGACCCTTTGATCAATCCAATAGCTGATCCGAAATTTTCCAGCTTGGGATGCTCCAGGGTGCTTATATATGTTGCGGGAAATGATTTGTTCAGAGATAGGGGTTGGTTATACTATGAGAAGTTGAGCAACAATGGATGGGGAGGAGAAGTGGAGATTATGGAGTCTGAAGCAGAAGATCATTGTTTCCATTTGTACTGTGATTGTGATAACTCAAAGCACATGCTACGAAAGCTTGTTTCTTTCCTGAACCATGACAGTCTTGTTGAAAAGTAGTTCAAGGTTGAATCAATTATTTGCCAAGTCTTCATAATTTTATTTTTAATGTCGGCTGTGGTTGTTGTGTTTGTAGTTGGAGTCAAGTAGTGGTCTGGTCCACTAAATGTTTCTTGTAATGTGTGAGTGAAATGTTAGCAAAGTTATAAGTAAAGGCAACGTGGGAGTTAACAACCATTTCTATTTAAGCACCTGTCACTGAGTTGCTCTGGGAATTTTTCACAAGTCAATAAATTCATCGTTCTTTCAAATATTTCACGTTGTTCATTTCTACATTGTCCTAAGAAGTTGGTATTAGAGCACTGAATTAGAGTGTCATTAGTTGTTGTTTCGATTTCAAAAATGGCTTCTACTAGTGTTCTTTCAAATACTCATCTCAAAATATTCATGTCTTTACTAGTCTTATCTACGAATTTTGGCATATAAAGATGAGAACTTCGTTTGTCTTATGATATGTAGGATCTTATTGAAAATGGATATCATGATCTTGCAGATACAGAAATGTTGACTATAAGTCAACGTACTAATAAAATAAAAGAAAAACAAAAGAAGGATGCCAAAGCTTTATTCTTGATCTAGCAAGCATTAAATGATGCAGTTTTTTCTCATGTAACGGCTGCCACAACATCAAAGGAAGCTTGGGACTTGCTTGAAGAAGAATATCAACGAACCAGTAATTAAGTAGTAACTATGAAGTTGTAGACGATGCGTCAGGAATTCAAAAATTTGATAATGAGACCATCTGAGTTCATTCAATAATTCTTTTCAAGACTTTACTCAGTAGTGAACCAAATTAGATCCTTTGGGGAAGAAATAACATAATAGAAAGTTGTTAAGAGGGTTTTACGAAGCATTCCTTCCAAATTTGATCATATTGTTGCTACCATAGAAGAATCCAATGATCTATTTGACTAATCTCTTCATGAGTTTATGGGGTTTCTCCAATCTTATGAGCAATGTATGAATAGGACATCAAAAACACTTCTCCAACAAGCTTTTCAATCATAAATTGATTTTAAGAAAATTTCAAATGGCTCAGGTCGTGGAAATTTGAGTCGGGGCCACGGTAGATCATCTTGTGAAAGAGGGAGAAGCAATGGCCAACGAAGAGACTTAATAGAGTTAATAATTCTAATTCTCCTCGATGCTTATATTGTGGAAGATCAAATCATGAAGATAAAGATTGATGGTATAAAAAGAAGAATGAGCAAAACAAAAATTATCTTCAGTGTTATTATTGTAAAAGACCTAGTCATAATTCATATGAAGAAAAGGATAGTTCGAACGAAAACCTATTTCTTGCTTGCTTATTTGCTCATGATGACAATGTAAAGATGTTTGGTATCTTGATATTGATTGTAGTAATCACATGGTTGGTAACAAAAAACTTCTTTTTGAAATTAATGAGTCCTTGAAGATTGAAGTAAGAATGGGAAACAACAATTATGTTTAGGCATGTGGAATTGGAACTATCATTGTCGTGTTGAAGTTTGGAAAAAAATATTTGCATGATGTTATGTATGTTCTTGGCTTAGCACATAATTTGATCAATGTGAGTTTGATGAAGAAAGATTGTTATGTTATGTTTGATAATGATGGATTCATAGTATATGATAAGAAGAGTATGCACTTACTCCACTATTCTAAAATGGGAAAAGATGAGATGTTTCCTATTGTCATCATAATCATCATCATTAACATCCAGTTGAATCTCACACCAATGCAAGATCTGAGGAGGTATGACAGTACGCAACCTTACCTCTACCTAAGTAGAGAGGCTGTTTCTAATAGACTCACATGTAAATGTGACCTGAAGATAATAAGAATAATAAAATAAAAACCTTCGAATAAAGTAATAAAAATAAAAATAATATAATAATAGCGTCAAAAATAAATAAATATAAATGTAAATGTAAATATAAATATAAATCTTTAATAGGAGATGCAATTTTAAAAGAAATTTTTTTAAAAAATTGCATGATAAATATACCTAATATGTTGCAAAGTTCTATTTATACTTGATATACTGCAAAGTTTTGCTCACCATTTCTAGAGTTGTACTTGTCATCCTTACGTAACGGCTATCCTTGGACTAAAAAATCTCCTGAATCCACATAATGCTAAGAATCTACAAGCACAAATATCACAATGCCAAGAATCTTTTCCCAGGAATTCAACCTACGAGGAGATGCAATGTAACATCCCGTTACTGTTAGCAAGGGTATTATGGTAAATTGGGACAGACTGATAGGTTTCATTGCATTCACTG
>JAOTIZ010000203.1:35192937-35207575 GCA_027123425.1 Erythroxylum panamense
CATTCATGCTCATTTAATTCATGGCAAGTTCACGCAATATCATGTACTGCTAAAATTCTCATTTAATGACAATCATAGACAATCAATGCTCATTTTCAAACAATGTCAAGAACTCAATACACAATTAATGCTCATTCTCATAGTAATTGGAAACATTAATTTCATTAGTTAAATTAGCATTCAATACTTACTAACATAAAGATAAAAATGAAACCCACCTTATAACTTGCTTTAAACTTGATTAGGAGTGTTCTCCCTCTTGCTCTTCTCTTCTTTCTTGTCCCTCTTCATAATAACAAGCAAAATCCCAAGTCAACATAGGATTTAGAAATTGAAAAACCTAAAAACCTAAATCATGCTATTAATAAGAGAATCACTAAACCCATCTTATTCTTCATCTTTCTAACTCAAAACCTAAGTAAAAACTAAACCTTAAACTCATGGCTTACCTTGAATCTCTACTTAACCAAGTGATTTCTTGGTTCAAAGTGAAGCTTAGACTCTCCTCTATGCTTTCCTTCTTGAACTTTCTTCAAAAACCTCTTAAATCTCTTAAAATCTCAAAACCCTAGCCAAAGCTCTTCTTTTTCTCCTCCTTCTTTCCTCTTCCACGACATTCTCTTCCTCTCCCTCTAAAATTTCGTGATTTCCCTCTTCTCTTCCTACAACTCACTTAACTCCTTCCTTTTATACTCTTTACTAAGTCACTTAAGCCCATATACTTAAGCCCATTCACTTATTCTTCTTCCTTCCTTCTTATTTTCTTTAACTTTCCTACTACAACTTGCTTAGGCCCACTTCTTCATTTAAGCCCACTTCATATATATCCTCTCTTCTTTCTTATTTCATTTGGGCCCAAGGCCCAACTAGCACATTAAACTCAATTAACTCTTAACACCTAACTCATTAATTCCTTTTTAATTCATGCTATCTAACTTAATTAATGCTACTATCCTTAATAAATGTCAACTTAATTTTATCTATGAAAGCTTTAATTTCCTTTAATCATGCTTAATAACATAAAAAAATTCAGGGGCTAACATTGAATGCGGGGGAACAGGAAGAGTTTAGATATGCACCGATATGGACTAGGTTCCATAACATACCTATTGAATACTAGAATACTGAGGGGTTGCAAAGAATAGGTAATTCAATAGGAGACCCACATTTTATGGATACCTAGACAGGTAGGATGTCTAGGATTGTGTATGCAAGAATGTGTGTGGAGCTAGATCTACAGAGGAGTCGGCCTTTATATGTCCAATTGGCCACTTATGCTAAAGAAGGAAAAATAACCTTTAAGGAAATAATGATTGGGTACAAATGGATGCCTAATCATCATTTATAGAAGAAGGAATGAACACCTATAGGGCCACTGTTTGAGACTAGATTACAACAAGAATTGGATAAGGGGAAGGAATCTATACCAAATAATATAAATCTTCAAAAAATGAATGAGCAGGAGCAAGTCTCCTAGAAGACACAACAAAATCATAAGGAGAGTAAAGCTTCTGAAAACCCAAATGAACAAAGTAGAGGCAAAGGAATTCAACAGAATGATCAAGCTCTCGAGATGGCAATACAAGGTGATAAGGAATGCAACCCTTTTGAAAGTCAAACTAAACTAAACAAGGCTTAACAAAAGATAGATTATCCAAATGGATATCATGACTATTCTAACCTCCTTGTTGTTAATCAAGAAGGTAACCCCCTTTCCTCTCCTAATTTTGAATTGGTTCAAATTAGTGATACTCACAGTTCGAGTCTTTTGGGAGGGGCAGAGGGAGATTTTACTTTGAGGAAGAGTAGGAAATCTAGGAGGAAACAAAACTAGTAGGCCTTAGTTCTATTTTGTGATAGGGCTTTAGTTTTTTAGAATGTTGGGGTTTTAATAACTAAAAAAACAATTAGTTGTGAATGCATTTCTTAAGAGGTTGTCGGTTTCTTTTGTTTGCTTTATTGAATATAGGATTAGCTCTCCTCCCTTTTTGAATAATGTGTGCTCTTTTTTGTTTCCTAGATGGCTTTTTTACAGTAATGTAGATCATACTTCAAATTCTAGGTTATTGATAGCTTGGAATCTGGATTGTTTCTTATGTTCTCCTAAAATCACTAATGATCAACTGATCCATTTGGAGGTTACCCCTATGAACAGTTCTTCAACCATCTTTATGACATGTGTTTATGGGTCTAATAATAATAATCATAGGAAGAACCTCTGGTTTGCTCTGTCTAATATCAAACAAATTGTTGGTAATCAAACTTGGATTATAGTGACGAACTTTAATGCTATACTATTTTCTCATGACTCAGAGCCTATAAGTTCCTCAACTATTAATGGAATGAGTAACTTTAGGAAGTGTGTTAAGGAATGTTCTTTGTACAATATAAATTCTAGTGGTCCGAGTTTTACATGGAATGATAAGCAATGTTTAACAGCCCAGATCACCCTGTCACAGATATTGTCTGCATTGAACCTTATCCCAGTCAAGCCCTTACGGTTTGCTTTTCCCGACAGCTTCCTAGGAGGACTCCTAGCACATGTAACCTTGGAGTTCTGATGAGATCCGGTACGTTATGGCATGGAAAATGCATCTATAGGGGAGAGTCCAACTCTCTAGCCAGTTCTACCTACTCGGGTTCTGACTCTAATATCACTTATAACAGCCCAGATCACCCGCTCATAGATATTGTCCGCTTTGGGCCTTCGCCTAGTCAATTCCTCACGGTTTTGTTTTTCCCAAGAACTTCCTAGGAGGTCACCCATCTTGGAACTACTCTCACCGAAGCACATTTAACCTCGGAATTTTGATAGGATCAAGTGCATTGGGGCATGGAAAACGCATCTGTAAAGGAGAGGTATTTGTACCCTTAAAAGGTGTATTTCCTTCCCCTTGCCAACCGATGTGAGATCTCACACTCTTCACCCCCTTGGGGCCCAGCCCTCTTTGGGGCCCAGCCTAGCTGACACAACAGTTCAGGTATCGGTTCTGATATCACGGTAATAGCCTCGATCACCCGCTCACAGATATTATCTACTTTAGGTCTTGACCCAGCCAAGCCCTCACGGTTTCGCTTTTACCGAGAACTTCCCAAGATGTCACCCATCCTATTACTACTCTTGCCCTAGCATATTTAACTTCGAAGTTCTGATGAGATCTGGTACGTTGGGGCATGGAAAACGTAACTGTAAGGGAGAGGTATCCGTACCCTTATAGGGTGTACTTCGTTTCTCTCTCCAACCAATGTGGGATCTCACACTCTCCACCTCCTTTAGGGCCCATCCCCCTTTAGAGCCCAGCCTAGCTAGCAAAACGATTCAAGTACCAGCTCTGATATCACTGTAACAACCCAGATCACTCGTTTACAGATATTGCCCGCTTTGGGCCTTGTCCCAGCCAAGCCCTCATGGTTTTGCTTTTCCCGAGGCCTTACTAGGAGGTCACCTATCCTGAAACTACTCTTGCCCTAGCACATTTAACTTCGGAGTCCTAATGGGATTTGGTGTGTTAGGGCATGAAAAATGATCTGTAAAGGAGAGGTATCCGTACCCTACTTCGTTCCCCTCGCCAACCGATATGGGATCTCATATTCTCCACTACCTTAAGGCCCAGCCCTTTTTGGGGCCCAGCCTAGCTGGCATAGTGGTTTGGGTACTGGTTCTGATACCACCTGTAATAACCCAGATCACCCGTTTTCAGATATTGTCCACTTTAGGTCTTGGCCTAGCCAAGCGCTCACAATTTTGCTTTTTTTGAGGCCTTCTCAGGAGGTCACCCTTCCTAATACTACTCTCACCCAGGCACATTTAACGTTGAAGTTCTGATGGGATTCGATGCATTAGACTATAGAAAACGCGTTTGTAAGGGAGGCCTAGCCTCCTGCCGGTCTAATCAGACCAAGAACTGGCACTGATACCTTTTGTAATAGCCCAGATCACCCGCTCATAGATATTGGTTGCTTTAGGCTTTGACCCAACCAAGCCCTCACGGTTTTTCTTTTTCCGAGAGCTTCTTAGGAGGTCACTCATTCTGGAACTACTTTTGCTCTAGCACATTTAACCTCAAAGTTCTGATAGGATCTAGTACGTTAGGGCATAGAAAACGTGTTTATAGGGGAGAGTTCAACTCTCCATCCGGTCCTACTGACTGAGGTCCTGGATCTGATACCACTTATAATAGCCCAGATCACCCATTCATAGATATTGTCCGCTTTGGGCCTTGGCTTAGCCAAACCCTCACGGTTTTGCTTTTCCCGAGAACTTCCTAGGAGGTCACCCATCCTGAAACTACTCTCACCCAACCACATTTAATCTCAGAGTTCTGATGGGATTTGGTGCATTGGGCCATAGAAAACGTGTTTGTATGGGAGAGGTATTCGTACCCTTATAAGGCGTACTTCGTTCCTCTCTCCAACTGATGTGGGATCTCACTCTCTCCACCTCCTTTAAAGCCCAACCCTCTTTAGAGCCCAGCTAGCTGGCACAACGATTTAGGTATCAGAGCTGATACCACTGTAACAACCCAGATCACTCGTTTATAGATATTGCCCGCTTTGGGCCTTGGCCCAGTCAAGCCCTCACGGTTTTACTTTTCCCGAGGCCTTCCTAAAAGGTCACCTATCCTGGAACTACTCTTGCCCTAGAACATTTAACTTCGGAGTCCTGATGAGATCCGGTGAGTTAGGGCATGGAAAACGTGTCTATAAAGAAGAGGTATCCGTACCCTTAAAGGCTTACTTCGTTCCCCTCGCCAACCGATATGAGATCTCATACTCTCCACTCCCTTAAGGCCTAACCCTCTTTTGGGCCTAGCCTAGCTGGCACAATGGTTTGGGTATTGGCTCTGATATTACCTGTAACAACCCAGATCACCTACTTACAGATATTGTCCGCTTTAGGCCTTGGCCCAGCCAAGCCCCCAATTATGCTTTTCTCGAGGCCTTCTCAGGAGGTCACCCATCCTAATACTACTCTCACCCAACCACATTTAATGTCGAAGTTTTGATGGGATTCGGTGAATAAGGCCATGAAAAATGCATTTGTAAGGAAGACCTAACCTCCTGTCGGTCCAATCAAATCAAGAACTAGCTCTGATACCACTTGTAACAACCCAAATCACCCACTCACAGATATTGCCCGCTTTGGGCCTTGATCTAGCCAAGCCCTCACAGTTTTGCTTTTCTCGAGAGCTTCCTAGGAGGTCACTCATTCTAGAACTACTTTTGCCCTGGCACATTTAACCTCAAAGTTTTGATAGGATCCAGTAGGTTAGGGCATGGAAAACGTGTCTATAGGGGAGAGACTAACTCTCCAATCGGTCCTATCGACTCGGGTACTGGCTCTGATACCACTTATAATAGCCCAGATCACCTGCTCATAGATATTGTCCACTTTGGGCCTTGACTTAGCCAAGCCCTCATGGTTTTGCTTTTCTCGAGAACTTCCCAGGAGGTCACCCATACTGAAACTACTCTCGCCCAACCATATTTAGTCTCGAAGTTCTGATGGGATCCGGTACGTTGGGCCATGGAAAATGCAACTGTAAGTTAGAGGTATTTGTACCCTTATAAGGTGTACTTCGTTCTCCTCGCCAGTCGATGTAAGATCTCACACAATGTGTTGACCTTTTTATTGCAAGAAAGTTAGATAGAGCCCTTGTTAATTAGGCATGGAGCTTTAGGTTTCCTAGATCTTATAGTGTTATTCATAATCCTAACATTTCAGACCACTCTCCAGTAGTGATTAGGTTCGTAGCAAACATACAGAAGAGATATTCTCCATTCAAGTTTTCTAACTTCCTAGCCTCACAGCCTAATTTCCTTCAGACAGTAAAAGAAGCTTAGACTTTTCATGTCCAAGGAACTTCTATATTTTGTGTCGTGTCCAAGCTTAAATTGGTTAGAAATGCACTCAAATTACTTAACTCTAGTCAAATAGGTGATGTGAATGTTAGAGTTGAGAATTGTCAAGTTTCTCTTAATAATATCCAAGATCAAATGAGACATTTGGCTAATAGGCCTTAACTGGTAACTAAGGAAACTGAAGCTATTAATAACTTGATTAGGGCTTTAGATGATCAAGAATCATTTTATAAATAATCTTCCTATATTAAATGGCTTGAGAAAAGGATAAGAACACGAAATTCTTTTATAATTCAATCTTATCAAATAGGAACAGAAATAACATCCACTCTTTAATAGTAGGCAATAGTAATAGGATTGTTGCTTTTAAAGAGATTCAAGAACAGTTTAGAGGCTTTTTTCAGAGCACTATTGGGAATAAAAAAGATCTTCTCCCCTCAAAAGAGTATGTGAAATTTTTTTCCCTCACTCGATACCTGATAATCTTACAAACAACCTCATTGTTGAAGTCTCAGCAGAGGAGATTAGGGATGTGTTCAACTCTTTCAATCCAAATAAGGCCCCTGGGCTAGATGGGTTTAATGGTTTCTTCTTTAAACATACTTGGCGTATTATAGGGGAGGAAGTTACTAGAGCCATCTAAGACTTTTTCCAACACGAGAGAGTACTCAAAGAACTCAACTCCACTTTTATTTCTCTTATTCCTAAGAAAGATCTTCCTTCTATAGTTGTTAATTATAGACCAATATCTTGCTATAAAATGATTTATAAGGTGATAGAAAAAATCACGACAAATAGGCTTAGAGAGTTACTCCCTTACATTATCAGCCCAAACTAAAGTACATTCATTAAGAACTGTTGAATAACGGATAATATCTTATTGGCTCAAAAGATTTTCAAGAGTTACCACCTTTCTAAAAACCATAGGAGATGTGCTTTTAAAGTGGATTTACAAAAGGCCTATGAATCAATTCAATAGGATTTCCTCCTAAATGTACTAGCAACTATAGGCTTTCCTCTCAAGTTCATTGGTTGGATCAAAGAGTGTATAACCTCTCCTTCTTATTCTATATTGATCAATGGGTACCCCTCAAAATTTTTTCGAGGAAAGTCAGGCTTAAGACAAAGGGATCCTTTATCTCCTTTTCTCTTTATTATCTGTATGGAGGTACTCTCAAGGAGCCTGAATGCTTATATAGACGCTAGTGATTCCTTTAAATACCACTAAAGGTATAAAGCTCTTAAACTCACCCATCTCTTATTTACTGATGATCTTTTATTGTTTTGTCATGTCAATTTGGCTAGGCCCAAACTTTACTCAACTACATGCGCATCTTTTCAATTTTTTGGCATGGATATGAATATTTCTAAGAGTCAGTTTTTTTAATCTCTTAAAATGGACCATATGGAAATCATATCAGGTCTTAAAAGAGGTAACCTTCCTATTTGATATCTAAGGGTACCCCTCTTAATAGGTCGGTTGTTTGGGAGGGACTGTTTACCCTTGTTAGATAAAATTGATGTCAAGATTAACAAATAGACCCATAAAAATCTCTCTTATGCTGGTAGACTTCTTGGTTATTTATGTGCTCTCTACTTTTCAAGTGTATTGGTTTAGTCATTTCATTCTCCCTTCTTCCATTTTTAAGGAAATAGGAACAAAATTTAGGAATTTCTTATGGTCTGGGAAAGTGGAAACAAAAGCTTATGTGAAGGTTAAATGGAATGATCTTTGTAGACTCAAAAGAAAGGGAGGATTACATATTAAGCATTTATCTACTTGGAATAAGGTGCTGATAGGGAAATGATTATGGATTCTGTTTAATGATAGTGAAGCTATGTGGGTTAAATTGGTGCACATTATAATTTTGAGAAGAAAAAATTTCTAGAGTGCCCAACCTACCAATTATAGTTTGTGGAGTTAGAGAAAGATTTTACATGTTAGGGATAAAACTGGGAGCCAATTCAGATTTAGGATAGGAAATGGGAACTATACTTTATTATGGCAGGATCCTTGGCATCCTAGAGGTATCTTGAAGGGTCTCTCAACACCTAGAGTGATCAATGGGTTAGAGCTAACTATGAACAAAAAAGTGTCCGATGTAATCAGAAATAATATGTGGTGTTGGCAAGAGGCAACAATCGAGACCATAAGTACTCTAGAGCCTCTCTTGTATCAACCAGATTATACAAGATCTGATCATTTAAAATGGCTAGCCAACTCTTCAAAAATGTATACAAATGTTTTTGCCTACAATTCCATGAGACCCCCTAACCAGAGTATTCCTTGGCATAAACCAGTATAGGATAACAGAAACAACCCTAAGTATTCATTCGTACTATGGCTAGCCTTTCTTATAAGTTGCAAACAAGGGAAAAAATCCTTTACCTTCAAACCCTAAATCACTACTCCTTATATGCCTCGGACAATGAGACTATTGAACACCTGTTATTTGAATGTTCTTTCTTTAAAACAGTGTAGGTAAACTGCCTTAACCACTTTCAAATATACCTTTCTAACCTAACAAACCTTAATTCCATTTGAAATTGGTTCAATCGGTCCCCCAAATTTAAAAAACTATGACATCAATATATTTATTACCCTCCTTTTTATTATTGTGTACAACCTTTGGACTCAAAGAAACCTTCAAACCTTTAAAGATGAAGCCTCGAAAGTTAGGAGCATCAACACTAGAGTGATCTTTTAAGTTATAGAACAACTCAAGTCAAACATCGAGAGAAGGTAATTGTTAGAGTGTTTATGTTCTAATGTAATGCCTGCAAGTTTTGATTTCAGGTTCAAGAAAATGGAGGGAAATCCAATCCCTCATCGGTGTCTACAGCAGGGGAGACATTAGAGTCAGAAAATGCTTCATTCTAAAAAAAACCTTAAAGCAATAGACTTGGAAGCATGGTGTTGCTTAATACATGGGGAAACTCCTTCGATAATGGATCCTCCCTTGTAGTAGATAAGAGGATTAAAATAAAGGTTATGCTAGCTCCACATCCTAACAATAGGAGATCCCCTTCCCCTATGGTTGGTTGCCTAAAATCCAGAAGCTCCATTAGGGGTTTACCAAGGAAGATGGGGAGAGAGTTGAGAAAAAATTCGACAGTGAATAAGTTGAAAGCTAGTAGAAAGAATGAAGGCTCTCCCTTATCAACTTTAGTACTCAAAGTAAAGTAGACCCCACATTGTTCAAATAATTAGAAGGACAAAACTAGGATTCTTCTACTTATGATGTGCTGGCACGAAGTTATGGCTTCGTAGAGGAAGGTTTGACTAATTAATTTTTTGTATAAAATGTTTTTCTGGAAATGGTTGTGTAATTGGTAAGATGATCCTTTTATATAAGGTCATCTTGGTAGGTAGATATATATAGGATTGTTGTTGTGGTTTATAGTCACAAGGAACATTTTTGTAGGGTTCCTCATGAATTCTCGTTAGGTTATCCCTTTTAGTTTAGGTAAGAGATTTACAGCATGGGCAATCTCTAGATTTGTACATAACTTTTACTTATTTTATATAAATTACCGATTTACCAAAAAAATATGCTAAATGACCTAAATTAAAGTCAATAAATTAAATTTGATTTGACCGAACTTCATATCGGATTCGAATAAAAGGAGCTAATCCAACCTTGATCATAAAGTTATTATTTTATGAGGTTTATGACTAGACTCAAGTACGTGCACTATAAACTTATATAGACTTCGGATTTAGCTTAAATTGTACAATTTAAGAATAAGATTAAGTTGGATTGACAATAGATCTGACTCATTGTCATATCTAATGCTAAGCCTTATACACTTGGAGATTGTTATATAATCATAAAACTAATTTAAACAACTGATCAATTCAATTATGAAGCCAACACTTTTTAATATCATTTTGAAAGGTCAACTTCAAAAAAATTAACATGAATTTCATTTTGTAATTAAATTTTTTTTTTAAAAAAAATTATCCTTTATAACAAAATGTTATTGCATCAGATTTTTTTAGATATTTTTTCTTAAAATAGAAACAAACACATGGATAAAGTTTAATTTGAAAAGCAATACATCAATAACATTGGCCATAACGCAACCTACAATAGGAAAGTAGGAGACAAAAAAAAGAAAGGTATTATTTTTTCTACTTATTATAAATGATCTCTTTGTATATTTAAGTTTTTCAGAAGATTATCATTGTCCATCTTAATTGATCATTATTTATTATTTATATATAATATTATTAACTACACTTTTAATAGTTAATGATAATGAAAGGGCACATCGTTTAAATTCAACAAGTGTGTCCTTCTAATATCATTTCCAACTCACACATAATCAGTTTAATTAATAAGATTTCTGCATCATACTTGTCTAATAACCAGGGGAACTAACATACAACAAGAGCATATTGTTATACATCTGTTAGGAATATATGACTTATTAACTAATGAATTAATCCTTGAATAGATTTAGTATATTATACCGTAGATCATTATTTGCATCAACGATCATCTCATTCTCATTACGTAAATATTTTTATTCATAGTGCTTTCTACAAGGAAGGTAGGCCGTTTTGAATACATCTTGATGCAAACTTAGAATTGAAATATCTTTCTCATATCTCAATTCTTTGAATCAAATTAAGTCACTTTTCTAAAGTGTCCCAGTATATCAAATCATTCATGATTTTACAATAACATTCTAAGATAATAAACATTAATTCAATCCTCTAAAATTAGAAATCAAGTAAAAAGAGTACTTAAATTGGAGGTTCATGTAATCTCAAAGAATCCTTGCACAATATAAGTTAACAAAATGATTTATGTTATCCTTATTGGACAAAAATGCACATATGGTGTGATTTATGTGTTACAATATTGCTCTCATTTATTAAAGCATATGTTTTTCCTTAAATATAGAACAAATGATAGTTTAGGTTTACCTAATGTCTAATTTTGGTTCTCTTGTTTATTTATTTAATCCACCATTTAGAACTCATATCTGACATATTAAGACAGAATGGAGGAACATATCATTTCTTTAGGTTATACCATTACTAATAACTTCTTCCACCCTTTAATATACTTTATTTCCACACTAGTGTTTTAAACATTGAGCTCTCATTTATCACCTAGATAAATCGCTTAGAACTTGTCTCACATCCATTCTTACAAAATAATATAGGCAATTACTTGTATGTAAAGGCATCTTGTATCTATCCAACATACTTTTTTGTATTTAGAAATGAATTTTCAACACATATTCTAGAATACAAAGCTTAATTCAAAATCAAGCATTCTTATATCTCTAGAACTTAATTTTCATTTAAAATTCATTCGAGAAAATGTTTTTTAATTATCGATTAAAAATATATTGCATCAAATATTTGATAAGGAATAAACTATCTTCATTGATAGTAAGTATTAATAATAGTCACTAAACATATCCATTTCTCTTTATGCTACTCTATATTTGACATAGTTATACTTGATATCTATATGTTTGATCTGATGTTAATATTTGAGCTCTCTAGTATTTATTTTCAATGTACTTATTTATACACAACAAAGCGTGCATAAGACTATTAATTTCTTCGAAATTAAAGAACCATCTTTATCTCTTTTTTATCCTGTGGCATTCATGGATTCTATATTAAATGCTCACCATAGGCATCGAAAAGATGTTTTTTCTATCTTGCATAAAAATATATTCAAGTATTGTATCGATATATATATATATATATAAATATTAAGAAAGGTCTATTTGAATGGCAATTAGCAATATTAACCGTAAAGTTATATGCATCCATAGCCATATTCTTTATTTTAATCATGGTTGATACTTAACTTGTTTGTTTAATTAAAAATTACTTATTATCAATAATTGTTAACAAATATCATCTAAATGAAATGATAAAATTGCACATTTAATATTAGATCTTTTAACATGTACTAAATGGTCTTTTCTAATCGTATTAAAATTATTTGACATGATTATAATACTAATGTAATATACCACTTACTTTGAGATTATGTTAGACCATATATTGACTTTAACAATATAAGCATGTAATGCTCTTAGCCCTTTTGAATGAAACCTAGTGGTTATACCATATAGATTCTTTCATCTAATGTTGCATTTAAGAATGTAGTTTATACTTCCATTTGATGTATATTAAGATCCATTCCAATTACTAAAGCTAGAATTAGTCAAAACGATGTAAGCTTCATAAAAAATGAGAATTTCTTCTTATAATCAATCGTTTCGATTGTGTGTATCCTTTTTCCATTAAACATGCTTTGTATCTTTCAAAGATGTCATCAGTCTTTTACTTAACATTTAAAGAACTCATATGTTTTTGCTAGCTATACATCTTTTCAAAAGATTATCCAATTCTTTTGCTCAAATCAAATTCATTAAAGTCCATACTTCTTCTATTGCTATAATTCATTTATTCTAAGCATGACTAAATTGAACCTTTTCATATTACTTGGGATATTACTTTCTTTGGGAATTACCATAAACGTTATTCCTTTCAACTTTAAAATTGTATGAGGACTAATATGTTTACAATATGAATATAATAAAAATTCGAGAAATAATCTCTATACATTTATATTACTTCTACTCGACTTAGATAATGGTAAAGAGCTCCCACTGGCTTGCAATTGTCATTGATTATAAACCAATTCATCATCTCCTAAACTGCAGTATATTATTTCTCAATATTTTGAATCTTTTGAAATGATTGTCCTCATTTCTCAATTCTATAAATCAAATTAACTCACTTTTCTATAACATCCTAGTATATTAAATCATTCATGATTTAACAATAACATTCTAAGATAGCAAATATTAATTCAATTCTCTAAAAATAAAACTCGAGTGAAAAGAGCACTTAAATTTAACGTCCATGGAGTCTCAAAGGATCCTCACATTATATAAGTTGAGGATATAACTTATGTTATCTTTATTAGACAAGCATGCACATAGGGTATGATTTATGTGTTACATTATTGACTCTCTTTCATTAAAGCATATGCCTTTTCTTAAATATTGAACTAATGATATTTTAGGTATACCTAATACCTAACTTAAGTTCAATTTTTTATTTAGCTAATCCACCCTTTAGAACTCATATCTGACATATTAAGACAAATTGGGGGAACATATCACTTCTTTAGGTTATATCAACACTAATAACCTCTTACACCCTTTAATATACTTCATATACACTCTAATGTTTTAAGCCTTGAACTCTCATTTATTAGATAATTTGTTTTAAACTTTTCTCATCTCCATTCTTACAAAATAATAGAGGTGATCACCTATATAGGAAGACATCTCGTACCTGTCCAACATACTTTTTGTATTTAGAAATGAATGTTCAACACTTATTCTAGAATATAAAACTTAATTCAAAATGAAGCATTCTTATATCCGTAAAACTTAATTTAATTTCATTTAAATTAATTCTAGAAATTTTTTTAATTCTTAATTAAACATATATTGCATCAAATATTCAATAATGAACATATTATCATCATTGATAATAAGTATTAAGACTAGTATCTAAACATATTCATTTCTCTTTACACTACTCTATTTTTGGCATAATTATAATTGACATCTAAGTGTTTGATTTAATATTGATATTTGAGTTCTCAAATACTTATTTTCAATGTACTTGGTCATACACAACATAACGTGTAATCTACTAATTTCTGGAAAATAAAGAACCATCATTATCTCTTGTTATTCCTGTGGCATTCATGGATACTATATATTGCTTATTTGCTCATCTTTAGGCATTAAAAAGATGCTTTAGTATCTTAAATACAAAAATGTTCAAGTATTATGTCGATGTATATATAGCTTATAATAGTAAGAAAGCTTTATTTAAATGACACTTAGCAATCTTAACCATAGAGGTGTATGCATACTTAGTTGTACTCTGTATTTTGATCATGTTTGATAGCCAATTTGTTTCTTTACTTAATAAATTACTTAATATTATTAATAATCAACAATTATCATCCAAATGAAATGATAAAATTACGCATTTACTATTAGATCTTTTAACATGTACTAAATGGTCTTTTATAATCATACTAAAATCATACGACATGATTATAGAACTAATGTAATATGCCACTAACTTTGAGATTATGTTGGACCATATATTGACTTTAACAATTTAAGCATATAATGCTCTTAGCCCTTTTGAATGAAACCTAGTGGTTCTACCGTATAGATTCCTTCATTTAATGTTTCAATTAAGAGCATAATGTAACATCCCATTACCGATGGGAAGGGTAGAATAGTAATTTTGAGGGGTTAATGAGCGTTAAAAAATTGCCTTTACATGCTCATGCATAATCTAGCATCTGCATACAAGTAAATAGTAAATTTTGCACAAGTAAATGATTGTACATGCATTCATGACATTTTCCGGTATATTTGTTAATAAATGTAATTGATATGAAAAATGTGATTTATGTGCTTGAAAATTTTGTGTTGGAGTGGGTCATTAGTATTGAATTTTTGGAGAATTTTAGAAATTGTTTTCTGAAATTTCGGGGTAATTTTTAGACTAGGAAAAATGCCAAGTGGCATAATAATGGTTTACCGGTAGTAAAAATTACTGTCTAGTGGCACTGGAAATTTAGATGCACGAATTTAGGAATTATTGATTTGAGCCATTAGAATTTTGGAGAAAAATTGGAGTAGAAATTGAATTGTTTTTGGAAAGGAAATAAAAGAGGGCCTAAGCATGTGACAT
>JAOTIZ010000203.1:35218839-35234134 GCA_027123425.1 Erythroxylum panamense
GGGGTGAGACCGACCGATCGGCCTGCGTGATTGGGCTCAGGTCCAAATGTAGCCGACCCGACCAGATAACATAGTCAAAAAGGATCTGAGGAACATGAGTGTTATCTCGTGTGCAGGTGGTCATATGGTGTTAAGGTGGTGGAGATAGTATGTTTGTGGGTGGTGGAGAAGAGTGTGGTACAGTTAGTGGAAGGGAAATGATAGAAGGGGAAGATGTGGAGGATATGGGTGGGGAGGAAGTAACAAAGGGAAAGATAGGGCAAAGCAGTGATAATCTTTGTATTGCAAGGAATATCCAATAAAGACACACTGCAATGACTTCGGATAGGTATGGGAGAAAGATTAATGAGATATGTGGCTATAGAAAATGCATCAAACTAGAATAATTTGGGTAGAGAGGCATGAAGAAGAATGGTAAGGTCAGTTTCAGTTATGTGACGAATTTTGTGCTCAGTAAGGCCATTTTGTTGTGGCGTGTGAGGGCACGAAATATGGTAAGAGATGTCATGTGTAGCTAGAAAAGTGGAAAAGGGACCTTTGATGAGTTTAGGAGCTCCATCGCATTGAAAAATTTTAATGGTGGACGAAAATAGGTTTTCAGTTGTAGTTTTGAAAATTTGGATTTGAGAAAGAGCTTGACTTTTGTGAGTTAAAGGAAAGATCCAGGTGTAGCCACTAAAGTCATCAATGAAAAGAATGAAATATCGGTAACTAGAAATTGAAAGAGATGAAGAGGGACCCCAAATATCACAATTAATAAGTTGTAAATGCATAGTTAAAACACAAGATAATAATTGAAAAGGAAGACGAGTGCTTTTTCCTAGTAAACAGGAAGTATAATTATTTAGTACATTTGATGATAATTTGAAAGGGAGAGATAGTCTAGAAAGTATGGCGGAGTAAGGATGACCTAGATGTTGATGCAATAGATTGAGTGAAGTGGAAGTTGCTTGGAAAGCAATTGAATTTTAAAAATGAAGTGGGGTCTGCATAGGATAAAGATTATTATGGATGGATCCGGCGAATAGTGGTCTCTTGGTCTTGAGATGCTTCACAATGTAACCAAATGGGTTAAATTCAATAAGGCACAAGCTATCTTTAACAAATTTAGCTACAGAAAGTAAATTGGCCATAAGATAGGGAATAATTAAGACATTTTTTAAGTGAAGAGGATGAGTTGTAGTGAGCAAGGAGACATTACCAGTGGAGGAGATGGGAAGGGTTTGTCCATTACTGACAATCACTTGATGAGGACCATTGTATGGGGTTTCAGAGTCAATGAGGTGAGGATCTAGCGTTATATGATTGGTGGCGCCAGTGTTAGGAAGCCATTTGATGAGAGTATTAGAAGCGAAAGTGGAGGGATTCAATGTATGTTGGATATTTAAGGCAGTAAAGGTAGTGGAAAGGTTTTTTAGGTTAGGTGGAAGGTGAAGAGGACAATTTGGAGACTCATAATATCTGTAATGACAATAGGCTACAATATGGCCCCATTTTCAGTAAATTTGACATTGGGTTGGAGGTTTAAAAGAGTGATTGGACCTGGAGGAATGAGAAATGGACTGAGGACTAATAGAATAAGCTTGTGTGTGGTTAGTGTAGGTGTTATAAGGTGACATGGGTTGAAAGGCAGGGTCCTGCTCAATTGGGCCAGAAGAAAGAGTCCAGGGCCTAAAGGAGAAGTTCGGTAGCCCATGTGATTTAGTGTTGAAAAACCGATGCCCTCCTCCTCTGCTTCAAGTTTCGCTGCACCCATGGAGAGATTGGGAGGAGCGATAGCCATCGATGGATGTCGTGGGGGCTGTGTCTGGTGAGGGAGTCGAGTGAAATGATAAGAGACGCTGCTCATGGAGAAGAAGCTTCACACTGAGTTCAACAAAGGAGATGCTAGATTCTTAGTGCTCTATCGTCGTAATAAAGAATTCATAATTTACAGGTAAACCATTCAAAGTAAAGAGAATAAGATCATTATTAGATATTTGATCACCAATAACTCCTAATTCATCAGTTGTATTTGACATAAAAGCTAGATAATCGATAATGGACTGATGTCCTTTTCTATAGTGTGTGTAGTTTATGTCAAAGAAGAGAACATTGGAAGTAGATTGTTACTTGAAATGATGCTCAAGATCAACCCAAAGATCATGAGCGGTAGTGCTGTCGATAGTAAGGCGTACAGTGGAGCTTGACAGAGATGCAATGAAAAAGAAGTAAACAAGGCAGTCGAATTTCTACCATTTATGGAAGTCAGGAGAGTCAACAGTTAGTTGAGCAATAGTGCCATCGATGTATCCAACCAATTTAAAGGTAGTAAGGATAGGGTGAACTTGATTATACCAAATAAGGTAATTTGTGTTATCTAGTTGGGTAGTGAGAAAATTAGTAATCTAGTTGAATGGTAGAATAGGGGAATTGAAATCAGCCACAATGAGTGTTTGCTTGGTCGGGTGTGGTAGAAGAATTGAATGTGTAGTGTCTTTATTGGTATGTGAATGTAAAGAAAGCAATGTGTCTTGCCAACTGAAAGAAGATATTATTTGTAGGAATAAGTCTGTGGTTGAGAGTTTGTGTTGAACGAAAAATAAAGACTGGAAACAGATAAGTGTTTGTAGCTAGAAGGAATGTATAAGCTCTGATACCATGAAAGAATAAAGGAAGAAGGCAATTGGTATGTGAATGTATGGTATTTCTTGTATATTCTACTGAGTAACTTTACATTGTATTTATACACATTTGTGAATCTAAAAAGATAATGAAAATCAATTGAGATACATGAGATAAAATCAAAAATACCTATCAAAGAGAATATCAAATTTGTGTTGGTGGGATTGCATGAAGATTATGAAGATCTGCATATGTTTATTAATCCTTTTGGTTTCAAATAGAATAAATCATCATTGGACTCAATCTAAAATTACGATAATAGATAAGGAAAACAATTCATTAAGCACCTGTTTGGTTCAGCTTTTGGAGGCTCCAAAAGTACTTTTTTCCACTGCAAAAGTTATTTTAAGGAAAAAATGAGTGTTTAGTTGTAAACTTTAAAAGCATTTTTAAAGTAGAAATAGCTTTTTTAAAAGCTAAAATACAGCTTTTTTAAAAGCTCAAATTTGGAGCTTTTCAAAAAAGCCCCTAATTTTAACTTTTCTGGGTAGACTTTGCATTTCTAGTTTGCATCGTTTACGTTTATAGCAGTCCTCCAAAATATGTCTTGGTCTCTCCGACGTTTTGAAAGCCAAATCAAAATTCCTGTCTTCTCTCTGCTTGTACTCTGCGGTCTGGTCCAATCTTTTTAATACCATCGTTGCTTTTCTTTACGGCTCACTATACCCTCTTACGAGATCCAGAGGTAAGTTTTCTCTCCATCGTTGCTTCCTTTTTATTTGATTCATGGGTTACTATTTCTTTTGTTTGATTGGGGGGAAATCGATCAAACGTGGGTTACTCTGTTTGCATAATAAAAGGGCAAAAGTTTTTTCGAATTCCAAGTGAGCTTCTTTTCTCCATTTTTCCTTAAATTCGCGTTTGTGGTTTGTGGAAATGTTTTTGTTTTGCGGCTAATGAGTTATTTTGTGAAGTTGGCTTGGCATTAGCTGAGATCACAATCTTAAAGAGATTTTTTTTGGTTTCTTGGGTAATTATGTGGTATTATACACATTTATGGGTTTTCTTCTTCTTGTTGCTCCGAGGAGTGGTTTTCGTTTGAACTTGCCAATAACTTGTTTACTCATAAAATCGAGTTGTGCTCGAGTATTGTGGTGTTACAGATAGGATGGAGGGTGCCTCGAGGTTTTATATAGACTTTGGTTTCGTTGTTTTAATTTTTCAGTTGGCATCTAAAGTTCCTAATGAAGTACATTCTATTGGTTAAAAGTTTAAAGTAGTTCCTCACTTTGTTATTTTGAGACTATGATGTTTATCATTGTTATTGTGTTAAATTATTCCTTACTGAAATTGACATTCCATTATTTCAGTCTTTATCGCTATGTTTTTTTTTCTGATTGGAATAATTTCCTTACAGTAGTCTTCATTATACAACAACTACCTCGCAATATGTTGGCAAATCTAGTTCATCAATAGATGATGACACTGCCTTATATCAGGCCTCCAATGTTCGGCCTTGAAATGAATTTTTTTACAACAACATCAAGTGGAATAGTAGCAATGGGAGTCCACTTGATTCTAGTGGTGGAATGGATGATGAAGATGATAGTGACACTTTAAAGTTTGAAGAGGTGGAAGTTCGAATGGATCTAACAGATGACCTATTGCATATGGTAACCACATTGTCTAATATATTGTCAAGGGATCTATATTTCATTTTATTCCACTCTTCCCATCAGATCTAGTACAATCTTCTCTCGTGCTTTTTCCAGGTTTTTGCTTTCATGGATCACATCAACCTTTGTCGAGCTGCAATGGTCTATGGGCAGTGGCAAGCAGTTAGCGCACACGAAGAATTTTGGAAATGTTTGAATTTTCAAAACCGTAACATATCTCTAGATCAATGTGTGTTCCACTTGTCTCTTTGGTCAATTGCGGTCATCTTTATTTCTTACGTTTAAGAAAATGGATCTCTTTTTAGAAAATTTTAAGCAATGTGCAGTATGTCATCTTTCCCCGCATATTCTAAATGAGAGAAAATTCTTCAGTTTTAACAGTCTACTTATTAGTTTTGTTAATTGCTTGTTTCGATGTGTTTATGATTAACTGGACCAAAAAATACACAACAAATCTACTGGATTATTGAGGTAAAAAATCATAATAAGCCACTTTTTTGTTGAAAGTGTATAAAAGTTTTCCAAATGTGTGAGAGAGATGATTTAATTTCCTATACTTAGTTTTTTATATGTTATTTGTTTAATTACTTGACCTAATATTTGAAACTTTTTTTTTCCAAATATGGTGATTGAGATATTGTGCTACTTATTATAGAGTGACTATGTTTTTTTTAATCATTTTAGGTCATGGGCGTTGCAATAGAATGGTTCAAGAAAGATTTCAACATTTTGGTGATTGTAATTACTTCAATGACATAATTTTATAAGGTTAAATGCTCAAAAGGATGAAGAGTTTTCTCCCTATGATGACGATGATGAATTACTTCCTACGAATGAAGAAACCAATGGAAATGAAGACATTGAAAAAAATCATTTAGACGAGCCACAAAATAACGAGATGAATAATGCGAGAGAACATATTGCAAATTTTCTTGTATTACAATAAAATGCATAATTATGAGACATCTTTTTAAATAATTTTTTACAAGATGAAAGTGAATTTGTCAAACAATTGTAAAGTAAATATAAATCCATTGTTTAATATACTTTGAATATTACTTATATACATAAATAATTTTTATTGCAAAATAAAGTATAGTTAAAATTAATAAAAGTGATTTTATTTTTATATTGCCAAACAATCTATTGTATGAAGCTCTTTCAAAAAAAGTTGTTTTTTAATTGACAGTCAAACAGTCAACTGACTTTTTAAAAAAGCTCTTTTGACAAAAGCTCTACTGAAAAAAACTCTACTGACAAAAACTTTACTGATATAAGCCCATCCAAATAGACAATAAGATACATGTCCACAATACTAGATTTTTCATCTTGTATGCATAATTAATTAATCAAATTATTTAGTAGCTAGGATTTGATTGCTGTTCCATCATTAAAAGGACTCTGGGTAAGAAACTCTTTTCTTGCAAAAGTTATCCCTTCGTTAGTTCCGCTCAATCTTCCCGCATCTTTCCTGGAGAAGGAACGAAGTAGTTCAACCTTTTTAGTCCTCTTTATATCCAACTAGCATAAAGTATCAAGCTAGTTCCTAAAGAATGCATGTTTCATAAGGTTATCATCAATTTTTTAATTGATCATTATCCATAATAGATAATGTTATCAACTGTAGTTTAACATTTAATGATAATAAAAGTTCACACGTTTTAAACTCTTCATCATTTTTATTATCATTAAAATTAGGTTAAACAACACCTAATTCACCCTAGCTTACTTAATACAGATTGGTACATATCAGTCATATCAAAAGCAGGGCACTGGATTATGGTCTTCAATTGGATTACAACACAAAAGAATGGATGATGAATGAAGAAGAAATAAGAACTTGTATAAATTAGTAGCGAGGACAAAATAAGAAAAGAGGAAGTGGGTGAGACAGGAAATAAGGGGAATATAAATCAGTTGAAGCAACGAAATGCAGAGTTGAAATGAACACCCAGTAGGAGTTGAAAGCTTAGGAAATAATTAAAAAAAAAGAAATTGAATCCACTTAAGTATTACCTAATTCTAACCCTTAACACCATTAGTAGACGATATACAACCCTTCACGAAATTTCAGACCAAACAAACCATTGTCTATATTTAAAATAAACGACCAAGACTGGTACCTATTCGATGTCAGACCATGAAGATTAGAATCCGGGTTTGATGGATACTTTTTATGGTGGTAAAAGTGAAATATATGTGGAGAAACTAGATTTATATCCTTCAGTTGTCATGAGGCAGGATGGAGAAGATTAGAAACAAAATGAGATATAAGTTTTTCTTTCATGATGAGTTATTTAAAATATAATTTCCTATCTTCTTTTAAAATAAAATCCACATATTTATATAAAATTTAAGGAAAAAATTCATTTTAGAATACATTTGATGTTGTTTTAATATTAAGTTGCAGATAATAAATTCTAAAAATTGACAACACTTTTTAGTTATTAAACTACTTTTAGTAAATATTTAAGTTAAATTTAACCCATTTAAAATAAAATTTTCCAATATAATTTTAAACTTTTTTCAAAATTGAACTTCATTGATTATGAGCACATGAATCTAAAACAAACGATCGACGATCAAACTTGTTAAACTAATCGCACAAAACTATTTCTTTAGGTTCTCTATGTTGGACAATTTTGTCATTTCTCATAAAGTTGGACAGTTATTAACTACATTTTTTATTTTTAAATAAATTTTTGGTTAAATTATATAATTTAATCCATATAAAAATAATAAAGCGGCTCAATAAATGATCTAGATTAATGAGACTTAGTTCAAGTGAAAAATAGCTCGCGTGCATGTATATATATATATATATATATACATACATATACGTGCACTGACATGGCATCACACGTTAGCGGTTAACATCACAGTGATCTTACAAAAAAAAGCACAAAGAATTTCAGATTTCTAGTAAGGGTGCCCGAGGGTATTTTAGGTCAGTTTCTGGGTCTAGAAATTTTATAAAGTAAGTTTTTTATTTTCTGGATTTATTAGATTAGTAATAAATTAAAGTTTAACTCTAAAAAAAAGAATTAAGATATTCTGAATCCGACTTAGAATAAATTTTCATGCTTCAGACATTATATGAGGGAGATGCATGAGGTTCTTGTATCTCGGGTCTCATGTTCAATGTTTTGGATTGCATAATAGTCGATAGAAAAATGAATTAGGAAATTATGAAGCCATTTTTAAGTGAATTTTCATATAACGAACTTGCCATAAAGGAGATACATTAGGTTCTCGTGTCTTGAGAGGTCGATTCAATATCTAGTGACGCACGATAGTTACTCTACTGAGATTTTTTTTACGAAAGTCTCAAATGAAGTTTTCTTATTATGACTTCAGCACGAGTGTGTGAGAATGAGACTATGCATTCAGTTTTTTTACATTTATTAATGTTATATTGTCATATAGTGGACTTTTTGAGTGCTGATGAGGATGTAGTCACCATAGTGGCCTTTCGAGTCAATATTTTGAATTATTCTGCTTACACGTTAGGGGATGTCTCTAGTCTTATGTTTGGTTATTCGGCCTACAGGTGTTGACCTTACATGAGATTTTGAGATGCACATAAAGATATTGGAACGAGGAAAGTCGTTGTTTGAATGATCTATTCGCCAACAGGTAGTTGGGTCATAAGAGTTGATGATTTGTACTCTGATTGCTTTTATGTGTGGAGGTCTAGTTACATATATTATGTATTCAGCCTACAGGTGTTTCATAATATGTGTGATCGGATTTTCAGTAAAGATACTATTCAATGGTTTTAGTGTCACTGTTATCCTACATTTGTGCTGATTTAAAGATTATCATCTTGAAGTCACCTTTTCAGTCAACTAAATCAGTGTCACTATTAAAACCCTTGATCAGTTTCAATACAAAGAAGTGGACGGAGGATGTATTGAAAATTACGGAGATAGTTGTGGTTGATATGAACATAAGGACGGATAGACCATGTTCATTTACATCCATGAGCTCGAGAGCTCATAAAGCAGCCTATGAAGCCTGGGATCGATCTAACAGATTATTTCTAATGACCATTAAGAGATCCATTCCTAACCATCTGTTTAGTGGACTTCCGGACACAGACATAGTGAAGAAATTTCTTGATAATGTCTCCTAAAGGTATACGATCTCATCTAGTTTTGAGACAAGTGCCTTGATGAAAGAATTATTCTCCATAAGGTATATATGATAAAAGGGGAATAATGAACGATAGAGAACAGTTCATCTTCACAGTAGATTTAAGATGATAGGACTTCAATGCTTTAAAAGCTCATTGCGTTGTTGAGGAGGAGAAACTCAAGTTAGCTACTCCTACAACCCTTGAAGCAGCTTAAGGGAAGACAAAGATGAAGCTCGCTAAGTTCAAAGGTAGAAACTTAAAATCTTCTCCACATATTGATGTTGGTCAAACCGGTGCTAATAAAGGTCCTGGGGATATAAAAAAACTTGTAGTATGATGTTTAAAGGAAAGACTGAGACCATTAGGTTACTCTTTGGTTTGTCAATTTATGAATCTAATTTGTGATAGTCGCATTAATTAGTTGGTAGCTATTTAGTGGAACATCTAATCAAAGTGCTTCTACAATGCAATGGTTCATATCCAGGATAAAGCTAAATAAAGGGAAAGAGAAATTGATGGTTCAAAATGGAAGTAATATCTATAGGGGTTGTATATACTGAACTTTATTGTAAGGTTCATTTGGTTTTTTACACAACATATTTTATATGTGATTTTTTGATCAATTTTGGACGAAAAAAGTTGACGTTTTGTATTTAATACTTCTGTTGTATAGTTGTTGTTTAATGCAAAATATATGATCTTTTGATCAATTTTGGACGAAGAAGATTGACATTTTGCATGTAATACTTTTATTGTTCAGTTATTGTTTAATGCAAAACATAATGGTAGAACTTTCTTATCATATGGTTGGTATAGAATGTGTCTTATCTCGAATTAGATATATGTTATCTTACTAAACAAGTTATGAAATGAAAGACCTTGATGAATGAGAAGTCATACATAATGTGACAAAAAAGTTTTATGTCACATTTCCAGAGCTAAGGTTAAGAGATTGATCAAGCAAAGCATTTCTCAATTTTGGATTATGATGATCTAGGAACATGTGTTAACTATTGCAGGGGTAAGTTGACTAATAAGGATATTTAAATCAACTCATGTTTCTGACTTCTTGAGTTTGATACATAAAGATATCGATAGACCTTATACAATTGCATTGTGCAATTCTAAATGTATTCTAACATTTGTTGATGATTATTCCCATCATAGTTATATGTTCTTGCTTAAAGACTGAAGGTTGAGAACAAATTGGGAAAACTCATCAAAATAGTCAGATTTGACCTTGGAGGAGAATATTATGACAAACATAGTGTTTCAAGACTTTAAAAGGTTCGTTTGCTAGATATATGGAATCAATCAGAATAGTGACTTAATTCACTATGTCAAGTAGTTCTAAGCAAAATGATGTGTTACGGAAAGGCATAAATGCACCCTAAACGACTTGAAGAAGTCAATACAGAATAGGATTATTCTACCTAATTATCTAAAAGTTTATAAACTTAGCCTTGCATACATTCATGCATGGGGTTGCCCTACTGAGGTAGTCTGATCCTTATAAAGAAAAATTGCATACTCGTTCCCCTTGTTGACATTTAGTAGGATATCCTGACCAGTTTAAGGCTACAGATTTTACTGTAGAAAAGGAGGGGTTAGAATAGTGGAAACACAAACAACTAAGTTTCTAGAATACCATGTCTAGGATGATGATAGGCCTTTTGACCCTTCAGATGATAGAAGGACGGATACTATAGTTATTATGTAAATGCTACTCATATAGTTAGATCAAGTGGATCTAGGTCTTTATATCGTTCCTATATAGGAACAGGAACCTATACCTATAGATAAAGAGGTTCCTGGGGGTACAAGATCTAATACAATTAAGTAAACTCACTAATGTGAGATGACCTGCTATCCCATGTGATTACATAGTCTATTAGGTGTAAAGGACTATGTTATTAGACATGTTACCGATCCAGTTGCTTTTACAAAAGCTATTTCTAGATCTAATGCAGATGTGTGGTAGGATGCAAAGAATGATGAGATGTAAGCCATAAACCATAGTAAGGTCTGAGAGCTAGTTGATTAGCAGCAAAACTACAAACCCGTTAGTTGTAAATGAAGTTTTTGGACCTAAAGGATTTCAGGATAAAGTTCAGCAGTTTATGGGCTCGCTTAGTTGCCTAATAGCTCACTCAGGGAGAAAGGTTGCCTTTATATTACCTTTTTTCTCATATCCTCGGAGGATACATTTTGAGTGATTAAAGCAATTGTAACTCTGATGATATAGAGTTACATTAGATGGCTGTCAAAATCGCTTCCCTGAGTAAAGACCTTTATGAAATGGTCTACATGGTATGACCTGAAAGATTTCAGGATCCAGATGGAACAAACATGGCTTGCATGTTATGCTAATAAATATGTCGTGTTATATCAAACCCCCTAAAAGTGATACCTTACATGTGAAGAAGTTATGGCCTCTTTCGGTTTCATGAAAAATAAAGCTAAAAGGATGCTTCTACTATAAGGTCAAGGGGAGAAATGTTATCTTTCTATTACTGCATGTGGATGATATATTGCTCATGTCAAATCACTTGATCAAGTTGTACGAGGTTAAGTAACTTTTGGTCAAGAAATTTGACATAGAAGACCTTGTTGTAGCTTCTTTTGTCCTAAGTATTTAGATTCACTTAGATAGATCTCAACACTAATCAGACGTCTCAAAGAATGCATACATTAAGTATGCGTTACAAAGGTTTAATACGGTTAATAGTAAACCTGTCGTAGCACCTTTTTCTCATAGTGAGAGATAATCTTTGGTACATTATCCAAAGAATAAAGAAAAGAGAGATGTTATGATGAATGTTCTGTATTTTAGTATGGTTGATAGCCTGATGTATGCTTAGCTATGTACTAGATAGGACATTGCATTCACTGTTTGACTGTTTGGTCAATATCTAGTTAATCCAGTTGTAGATCATTGGAATGCAGTCTAGTGAGCATTGAGATACTAAAGCGAAATAAAGATTGTATGTTGACATAAAGAAAAGTCAACAGACTAAACCTCGTAGGGAATTCAAATTTAGATTTTAGCTATGTGTTCAGATTATCAAAATTCCACTTAAGGTTATAGTTCAAATTTGCAGATGGTACACAGTCGTAGAAGTGTGTCAAGAAGACACAGGTAACTTCCTCGATTATGCTTGCAGAGTGCATGCTATAGGGATGCTTCACAAACAGTTTAGCTCAAAAACTTTATTTATGAGTTGTCTGTTGTTGATTCAGTGGCTAGACCCATTTGGTTGTACTATGGTAATCTTCTTGCCGTGTTGTTTAATAACAACAAAGAATATCACAGGGTTTTAGCATTTAAAAATCAATTATTTGGTCACAAAGGTGTTGATACGAAAAGGTGACATTAAGGTTTGGAGCATTTAAAGACTAAGGAACTATAAGTTGATCCTTTAACTAAAAGACTTCACCTACTTGTGTTTGTGACACAAGTACATAGTATGGGTGTTTTGATGTCCTTAGACACTATTAGTTAGGGGATCATTATGTTTGCTACATGTACTTTTGTACATTTTGACGTGTTATGATAGTATGATGATTCATTGATAAAGATGATCATCGTTTATCCTCAGTAATACATGTTGTCATACATAGTCATAATACATATAAAATTCGTAAGATTTGTGTTGATCTTAAGCTTTTAAAGGTCATTGGGCATATATACAGATTAACATTGTGCCTATCTCATTTAGAAACGTACAGTTTTAGTATAGATATCGATGAATTTGGCATTACATAGCTTGGGGGATATAAGTTTTTAATCCCATAAAAGTTCTCTAATGCAGTCTAGCATTCAGTTGGAGAGCATAAAGGTTTTCTCTAATGCAGTTTAGCATTTGGTCAGAAGAAACAAATTTTCTCTAATGCAATTGAGGATTTAGTTAGAGAAAATATGATTTCTCTAATGCAGTTTAACGTATGTGGTTTAACATAAAGTTGGAGGAATTGAGACCTATAAATAAAAATGATACAATTCAGATCATAAAGATATCATCCTAGTTTGCTACACTCCATTTTTCCATTCATGTTAGTGAGGTATTAAGTATATGTGATTGTATTAAATCTGTGATGCACATGACACATGCATATGATATTTTTTGGTATTGAAAGCCTTACAGGATAGAATGATGGACTTTCATTATCTTTAAATCAAATGTTTTGTTTCTAAATTTTAGTCGACTAATTAAGTAGCGTGGTTTAACCAAGTTTTCAAAACTGTTTTTAAATCAGAGTCAAAACTACAATTAATGCTTGTCCAAAGGGGAGATTGTTGGACAAATGTGTCCTTTCTCTTGAAGTTGGACAACTAGTAGTTGCATTTTTCTGGTTTTTAAATAAATTATCGGTTAAGTTACATAATTTTATCGAGATAAAGATAATAAAATAATCCAATAAATGATCTAGATTAATGGATTGAAGTTCGAGTAAAAAATGTATCCGAATTAGTGTGGGCTGGACCTATATCAGTTTTTGTGATGGGAAAGCTCGATATGAAAGCTATATAAAGATTAAGGACTCCTACAGTTAATCATATCAATCGTAAGTATAAAGAATCTCTAACCCGTTAAGAAAGCTTACATATTGAGAAAACTGTAGAAAGACCTAAACCACGTGTCAGGAAACATTTTCTCTAAAGGTCCCAGGAGATTCAAGATCGTTTGGAGCTCGGAATCGACATTAGAATCATAGATGAAACCGAAATTAGGTATTTCGCTTGCCTTCATTTTTAATCTTTTCATATTGATTCTGCTTACGTAATAAAGTCTACACTATGTATTACACTCTACCACGCCAGGTTAGGCATATGGAGAGTTTAATTTTCTGTTGCTCTACTCGTAGGTTAAAACAATTGTTCATGGACTAAAAATTCAAAAATTAACAAAATTTTGGTCAATAATATTATAAAATAAAGATTTATTTTTATGAAATAATTTTCTATTTGATAATAATAATTATGAAAAATTATGAAACTATCACCATCTAATTAGTTCCAAATTTAAATCCCTAAAACATTGAAAACTTAAGCCCACCAAGGACTGAAAGTCTTCATAACACAATTAAAGACTGAAACTATGTGAGCAATAACCATATCAATCAAACCAGTCGAGACAAGCAAATTAAGGTACAACCCCGCTCAACCCAACAATTTACGCCTATGGAAGCATTTTTATTCACCATTCGCAAAGAAAGCTGCAGCTTTTACATAATCAACAACTTTGACATTGGCTTTCCAACAACTACTATCAATATATGTATAATTTCTTAGCAAAGAAAGGTTGAAAAAATCAAGCTTGAGCTTCATTGAAAAAAGAAGCAATTCTTTTGAGCATAGCAACCGCATTCTCGCAAGTAAAATTCTCCAAATGGAACAAATGATTCTCTTCTTTCGCTTCCATAATCTCCACTTCTCCATTCCAACCACTCTTCTTTAGCTCATCATAGTATAACCATCCTCTATCCCTTAACATATCCTTCTCAGCAACAATAACAAGCACTCTGCTGCATCCTAAGCTGGCAAGATTTGGATCAACAATAGGATTTATTAGAGGGTCATCGCAGCCGCTAGTTGTAGGACAAGCAAAATACCATACAGCACTAATCGTTCGTCTCACTTCCGCCTCTTGAGCTTCCCCACCAATGGGCTCTTTGCCCCAGAAATATGGATGTATTAAAACAGCTCCTGCAACGTTGATTCCTTGCAACTTTTGTTGACCACATCTGAGGGCAATTTGGTGTGCTATGTTGGCACCAGCACTATCTCCAGCCAAGAACACCTTACCTAGATCAGCATGAACATTCAGCCACTGTTCCGGGCCATCTTCATTTACATGAGAAGCAACCCAGTTAAGGGCAGTCCAGGAATCATCGTATGCAATGGGAAGAGGGTGTTCAGGAGCTCTTCTATAGTCCACAGAGACTGCCACTACTTTTGCCTCGGAAACCAACGAGTAAACGTAGTTATGGTAGTTAGCAGAGAAAGGAGTGTCGATGCAGAAGCCACCACCATGAAAGTAAACTAGGAGAGGAATTTTTTTATTGGGATCGATGTTTTTGGGAAGGTAAAGCCTGGAAACAAGGTTTTCTTCTGGTGAGTATACAACGTCTTTGGAGAGGACACTACTATTAGGGTCGTCTAGAGAAGGAGGGACAACATCTGTGCCCTTCAGTCTCTCTATACGACCATCTTTGTAGATTCGAAGAAATGGAGAGTAATCACCAACGATTTCAGGACTAGTGCTTGTATCCATTGAGAGAGAGGAGAGAGTTGAGAAATGGTATTTTTCCTTTCTTGAGATGTGCAAGAAATGACAGTGTCGGTGGGTAGAAGTGAGTGGAATACAGTGAAGAATAGAGGGTCCAATCTTGCATGTGGAAGGAGAAGAGATAAGGAGATGCATGTAATTTGTGGCTATTACTCCTTGTAAGAAGCAAAGGACAAATGCCGAAGGTTCAGAAGAAATGGTAGATTGTTTGATATTATATAAGCTAATACCACTACAAAAAAATAATATATTCTGCGACGTTTCATTGGTGAAACGTCGTAGAAGACTCTAACCTTTCCTGACGTTTTAGAAACGTCAGGAAATGTAAGAGCTTTTTGCGACGTGGTACTCAGACGTTGTGGAATGCAGGAAGTAATTGAGACGTTGTATTATTGAAACGTGGCGAAATACATCTAACGACGTCTTTATGAAGTAGACGTCGTTGAAGTGTTGGTTAAAAATTAAAACTAGCCAGTACTCAGTCGTTTTTTCATTCGGGTTTAATTTCTGTTTGTCTTCTTCCATAACCTCGCCGCCTCCCGCCTCCCATACGTACTCCTCTGCACTGAATACATCTACAGACCACC
>JAOTIZ010000203.1:35234234-35255894 GCA_027123425.1 Erythroxylum panamense
ATATATAATATTAAATACTTATTAAATAAATCAGATTTAATATTTTTCCCAATAATTAATTATTCAATTAGAATAATTATTCCATTAAGTTTTTATTTCAATGGAATATAATTCTCACTAATTTATAATTTATTAAATTAAAATTATTTCAATATATTTAAAATTATATTTAAATAAATTTTCATCTGCGACGTTTTTCAACAAACGTCGCAGATTGTAACACTATCTACGACGTCTAAATGACGTCGCAGCTTTCCAACCTTTCTACGTCGTCTACTAGACGTCGAACAATGTCAGGATTTGTATGACGTCTAGAAGACGTCGAAGATTGTGATGCTTTCTACGACGTCTAATACACGTCGTAGAAAGGTATGTTGTTTCAACGACGTTTAGATTAAACGTCGCTCATCCTCTTAAGCTTTTTCGACGTTTCCCTGAACGTCGGAAAAAAACCCAGGATTCCTCGACGTTTTCTAAAAAACGTCGATAAAAACTTTTGCTTACTCCCCTCCTACGACGTTTGGTGCGACGTTTTTAGAAACGTCGAAAAAACTCTTCACCGACGTTTTTCCAACATTTGCGACGTTTACAAAACGTCGCAAATTGGGTATTTTCCTTGTAGTGTACTACTGTTTTTTAGCTAGGAAGTCATGAATATTTAGATATCTCTTTCGCTATGCATTTATGCTCTATGCTTTTGTATCTTAGTGTCCTTCCTTAACGGTTAATGTAATAAAAATGAATCCTCAATTAATAAAATTGTTTAATGTTTGTAAATATCATATTTCAATTTTGCAAGAGCCTTTAAAGAGCATATTGTTGGTGTTGAGCAAGTTTTACCTATAATAAAACTTTCAATATCTGAAAGTATACTAATTTTAAACTTATAGTATCAAAAGGTATCGATCCCACAATGAATAAGTAAAACTAATTGAATCTAACTTTGTCTAAGGTATTAAAAGATGATTTTAGTGAAATAATAACAAAAAATTAAAATAATCAAATAAAAGCAATCCAATAAGGAATATCAAGTGAGCTGCCAAAATTAATTAAGAATGAATGCATATGATTTATTCTTTCGTTATTTTGCTCTCCTAACGATTATTGATTCAATTATGTGTCGTTCTTGTATTTCCTAAGGGGTTGATTACTTTCTTGTAAGACCTAACCAATTAACCCTAATTGAATATGAAAAATCCAAATTTTGCAACCTCTCGATTCATAAAATTTTCCTAACATTTCAACTAGATTTGAAGCTATCTATTGAATAATCAAGCTCTTACATAAGATTTCTCTTCGAATAATAGTTGATTTCTTAATTGCGTGACATATTAAATCACCAACACTCATTGCACAACTTAATCAGATTACTTTTGACTCATTCTCTCTATTTATTGCCAAAGTATATGCATGCGCAATTAACACAACACCAAAACATTATATTGAATTAACAAAGATTAAAGTCATATGATAACAACGGAATAAGCCCTAATATGAAGAGTAGAACATCATGAATGTGATAGACATTTGGAAATTCAGTTTACACATCAAGTATTATGAAAATAACAAAGGAGAAAGAAAGAAAAACTCTATTCGAAGCTTTGATATGGAAAACTAGAAATCTGAACGTCTTTCTCAATCTTCCTTGTTTGATTCATTTTTGCAAGGTGGTTGTTGCATTTTTTAGGCTTCATAAGGTTCTTAAATAGTCTCTGAGGGTCTTGGGGGTGTAACTAAGGTTTTCACCATTTGATCAGTTCCAAAAATGCTGCTAAGCCCTAAAATAGATGGAAAAAAATGAGTATGGGAAGCCTTTACCATGATTGTGACATTGGAGCCACGATTGTGACTGTGTGAAATTGTTCTCTATGACGATCATGACTTTGGGTAATTCTCTTCTATCACGACCGTGACATGGGAGTCAAAATCATGACCTTGCCCATGCAGCTCCGTATATGTCAAAATCTCTTCTTCTTCACATATCTGATTTCCAACATTAAAAAACACATCAAAAATCTCAAGAAACATGTTATTAAGACTGAAAAATATGTTGTAAACCATACAAAAACTTAGAATATAAAAAAAACACTCACATTAATATAATTCTAAGGCTATATGTACAACAATCATCTAATAAATACCTACAAACACACTAAAACACCTATCAAAACATAGTATAAACTACACCTATCAACATCCTCATACTTAAACTTTTGCTTGTCCTCAAACAAAGACAAAACACAAACTCAACAAACCAAACATAAACACATGCATTCATGCAACATGTAATAATGAGACAATGACGTCTAACTTTATGGAATCAATGTAACTACAAACATCAATCAATCAAGTTGTGCCAATATGCTAAACTATGCAATTCATGGTTAAACACTTTGAATTGAATATACAAATTAATCAAAAAATTAACATCATAATCATTCACCTATATCACTTGTACACATACATTTATAATTACTAATCAATCAAAATTGAAGCTATCATTTATTATCCTTTCATGAATTTTTTAGCTATTTTCAAAGATCCATAAAATTTATTTATCAAAACGCCATTTCTTATTTTCTGTAATGATAACATAGTAGTCTTTTGATGTGAAGGCAAACACCTTGTCATAAATGTCTCTCGATTACTCAATTAGGTAGCGTTTAATTAATTAGCTTGGTTAGAATGTCATCTAGCCTTTTGATGCAAAAACAAATATTTTGTCGTGAATGCCTCTAGTTACTCAGCTACATCATATTCTCAACTAGTTACCAGCTTTATTCATAACCTAATATTTGTTTCAAAAAGGCCAATGAAATAGTTATTTATTAAGACATTTTTTTCAATTTCAAATTTCCTACCTCATTTCTTTTTAGTCAATCATCCTCATGAAAGATTACTAATGATGCTAACTCAATTAATTGACTTAAAACTATAAATGTATATAACAAATTTCCTAAGGTGAACAAACTGACGTCATACCCTAATTAACATGCATATTTATTCAAAGATACTTAAAACATAAAATTCACAATCAATATGCCTTTACAAGTTCAATGACTAAGTTCAAAGTTAAACTTCTTCCATTAAGTTATTCCCATTGACACATTGACACAATTCACACATATGCAACATATGTTCCCATCATGTCAACCTAGTCAAAAGTTAACAACATGGTATGAAAATTCACACTTATGGCATATTAATGCAAAATTCTCCCTGCACTTAGACAATGCATTATCCTCAATGTGAGAAAACACACACACACACACACACACACATATATGACAAGACATAACATAAAGAAAAGGAAAATGCGTGAAACCCGTTAAGGAGATCGGGGTGGTGACATTGCTGGAGACGAAATGTGAACATCTTGATTAGCGAAGTATTTGCTTCTTAATGTTGCGTCACTGTTCTTGTACCATCTCTTTTAATAGTTTTTTATTGTCAGAAACCACGTTAAGGACCTTTCTAACCTACCTTTTCATCAACCTCAGTCTCTTCACTGATTGAGCCTTCATTTTGCTGTTGTGGTGGTATGGAGCTCAAACTAGTATGTCAAGTCTTGTGTTTTACATATGTTTTAGAGCGACATCTCACAGGCCTATATGATGACTGCTAAGATTTCAGCTCACCTTAGGTGTGTATGATTCAAAAACTCAGGAAAAATAATTGTTATTCCATCAACATTCACACTATAACGTACAACAAGTGTGGTGGAAATATATAAGGTGGATACTTTTCTTTAAGGGCAGTATCTATGGATTGAAAAATGTGGGTTATTGTGCAAACTTTAACATTGTTATCCATGTACCACAAAATGAATAATTCCTTTACAGAACATTTATTACTTTCATTTTATCAAACACTGTTTGACACATAAACTTATGCAATAACTAATATCTAGGAGTAAGGATGATGTTATTATGTGAATTTCTTACATTAAAAGTATCCAACCATATTAGAAGTTTCCATGACCTCATAGCCCAAGAATTATCATGTTTTTCAAATATGTTCGAATGAGAAAATCCACCAATTTTGGCTAAAAAATCATAATTCAAATGGTAAGGTTGACCTCTTAAACGAAACCAAAAATTAGTTAGATTCTACAACATAACTTAAAGAGTAGTATAAAATTCAAAGGTCAATTATTTATACATAATATAGCCAAAAGTAATAAACTTATCCTTTGAATGTTACTACTCAATGTCTCAACCTTGTCCTTTTAAGCCTAGATTATCCAAAATATCAAATTCAAAATACCTAGGAGCACTAACCCTAGAGTGAAGAGTTTGAAATAAGATACCTTTTTCTTCTTAATGAATCAGAAAAGAAGCTCCAAAGTTTGCTGCTCTATCTCGTGCTTCACTCCTGCCACCTTTGGTGCTTTTCCTTTGGATTGTGAGTGTTTTGCACTTTGGTTGATTCTTGGCCCCATTAGTAAGTGTAAACCTACAAAATAAACCAAAAACAGGACATACTAAACCAAAAACACCCAAAAATATGAATGTTGAAAATAAGTACGAAATTATGTAAAAACTACTTCCAAATGTAAGATATGTATGTAAGTTATGAAATATATGAAGAAAGGAGAAAAATATAGATTAAAATGTAAAAACATGTGAGAGATCTAAAGAAAGTGAAGAGACAAGGAAAAGAGTTTTGGAGTGGAGGCTAAAGCTTAAAGAGAGAAAAGATGTGGAAAATAAAGAAGAAATGTGAAGATATAGGATTTTGGTTGAGGAAGGAGGGGTAAAATATAGGTTTTAGGATGAAAATCACTTTTTTTTCACTACGTTTGCTACCTGTAACGATCATGACAGAAGCTACTTTCGAGCCATAAACAATTATGACATGGTGACTTTTTCCATATTTGTCCCATTTCATCGTTTCTTCATGATGTAACCTTTGAGCTTGCTTCCCTAACTCTTATTAACTTCAAAAAAAAAAATTTAGCCATCCAAACCACTCCAAAAATGTTGAAATTAAAATCCTAATACTAGAATTCAATACAAACTTAACTACTGAAACTTTTGCTATCTAATATTTATCAAACATGCTAAGTTATGGTCATTAGCTTGACCTCATATCCTTCAAAGCTCAACCAGGGCCAATTAGTGGCTTGCTTCCACCCATTTCAGATATTGGGTTAGTAACTTGTAAATAAGTTATATGTTGTGAGATAATAAAAAAGACATGATCAATTAAATTATAAAATCCAAGTAACTTTTATAATGCCCTTCTTGATAACAATCTGTCAACATAATTAAGAATGATAAAATCCCCCAAGTCTTTAAAAGAATTAAACAGTTTGTGGGGTAGAAAGATGAATTTCTCATCTTCTTTTGCAATTGCCCTCAACCACTCTTCTATTTCAGCTTTTTGAACAAGGACTTCTATATATTCCTTCAACTCTATATCCTTTGTGACTGCTCCTTATAACTTACTTCTTCAAAGTAGCCCTTCTATTTTCTTTTTGATATACTCATCCCTTATGTCTATTTTCATGAATGAGTTGCTTTCTTTTGAATGTTTTAATACCTTTTTCATACCGAACTCTACATGCTCATCATGAATCTGAAGAAACAATTAGCCTTTATAAACAAGTATTAATGCTTTTCTATTGTTCATGAAGGGTAGTCCAATAATTAGTTGACAGTTTTATCCTCTTTAAAATCTAGTACGGCTAAATCCATAGGAATAATAAATTTGTCCACCTTTACGATATCATCCTCCACCACGCTAACAATTTTTTTATAGATCAACCTGCTAACTAAACAAGCATCAAAGTTGCCTTCACATCGTTGAGCCCCAATTTCCTAAAAGTCGATAAAGGTATAAGATTTATACTTGTGCCTAAGTTGCATAAACCCTTTGTAAATTTCAACCCACTAACCACACAGGATAATGTAAAATCTTTAACTTCTCCATAAACTTTGCAAAATATGCATCCAGTTTATTCTTTATTAATTACTAGGGGATGGAATCTTGGGTGGATATGGCATGGGGGCAGTGTAAAGGGGTATTCATCATTTCTTCATCCTTCTGCTTTTATTAGTCTTCTATAGGGGGTTTCAGATTGTTTCTCCGTTGGTTGCTCAAGCTCTTTCCTATTTATGAGTGTGATTACTTTGAGTTGCTCCCTTGGGTTTGCTTCAGTATCACTCGAGAGACTCGCCACACTTTTTATACATAATGCATTCGCCAGTTGACTCATTTGAACCTCTAAATTATGAATGAATGAAGCGTGATTTTTAGTTACCTGTTCAAACTTCCCCTTCATATTTATAAGTCTATCCAAAATCTTGTCTATTTCTTAGTCATTGACATTAGCCTTCTTTTGTTGAAATATAGGTGGACCTTGATTTCGCATTTGGTTACCCATATTGTTTGACCAAGAAATATTTTAGTGGTTCCTTCACCCAGGATTGTAAATGTTAGAATATGAATTGCCTGCCTCTCCTCAACCAAAATATGCTCCCATGTAGTTGAATTGCTCCATATTATTATTTTGTATTAAGAAACAATCAGGCATATCGTGGTTATTTTTCTCGTATAGTTTGCATATATACTGAATTACTTTAATTGGAGTAGATAAAGGGGCCTTCAAGTTGTTATGTTGTCTTACTAAATTATCAATCTCAGCCTACATTGCTTTCATTAAATCGACAACAATGACCCATTCCAATTGTGAAAGATTATTTGTTGCCTACTTCTATCTAATGTCTAAAAATGACTATTGTTTTCCATTATTTCTAACAAATCCCCCGCTTCCTCAACTGTCTTCCTCACTAAAGATCCTCCAGACACCATATCGATGGTGCCCCTTGTGGCTGGATTAACTCCACTGTAGAAGGCTTGTAATAGGAATTCCCTAGGTAGGTTGTTATGAGAGCATCTCCTCTACAATTCTCTGTAACATTCCCACCCTTCATATAAGGACTCCCAATAATTTTTTTGGAAATTTACAATCTCTTTTATTAATCTAGTTGTCTTTCTTCAACAAGAAGTATTTGACTAAAAATGCACGTACCAGTTGCTCCCATGTAGTGACGTTTGTCAGGTTTAACAAATGATGACATGCTTTATCCCTATCTCTTAGGGTAAAAGGGAAGAGCCTCATCGTAATAGCATCTTTCGACATATTATTATATCAAAAGGTATCACATATCTCTAAAAATTTTACTAAATGTGTGTTAGGATCTTCGTTTACTAACTTGTAAAGCTGTACATTAATTTACAACATATTCAACAATGCTAGTTTTATTTTGAATGAGGTTGGCACTGGTGGTTGAGTGATGCCTTATTGTGCAGCGTTAAACCCTGGCCTCATAAAATCCATAAGGATTTTTTGCTAGTCTACTTAATTAAATTCTTCTGCCATTGTTTATTTAATCTCTTCTTGGCATGTAGCTCTTCTAATTGCTTGTTCTTGTCTCGTGATATCGACGACTAGAGTTTCTTCGATCTTGCTTAACTCCAAGTTGCTATTCATACAATAGCCCAGACACAAGAAAAGTCAAAAAAAAATCTTTAGAACAAAGGAATTCAAAAAAGGCTTAAACTAATTCCCCAGTAACGACATCAAAAACCTATTGAGTAAGTTTTAACTATAATAAAACTTCCAATATCTACAAGTATACCATTCATAAACTTGTAATATCAAAAGGTATCTATCCCATGAGGAATAAGTAAAACTCATTGATCCTAACTTTGTCTAAATTAATAAAAGATATTTGAGTAAAATAATAACAAAAAAATTAAAACTATCAAATAAATGCAATTTAATAACAAATATCAAGTAAACTGCCAAAATTAATTAAGTATGATCAAAGATGAATGCATGGGATTTATCATTTCATTATTTTGCTCCTATAATGATTATTAATTCAATTATGTGTCGATCTTAGATTTCCTAAATGATTTATTATTCTCTCTCAAGACCTAACCAATATGAAAATTCCAGATTTTGCAACCTCTTGATTCACAAAACTTTCTTAACTTTTCAACTAGATTTGGAGTTATCTACTGAATAATCAAGTTCTTGCACATGATCTCTTTTTGAATGATAGTTGATTTGTTAATATTGTGGCATATTAAATCACTAACGCTCGTTGTACAACTTAATCAGATTACTTTTGAATCACTATCTCAATTTATTGCCAAAGTATATGCATGCACAATTAACACTACACCAGAATATTACATTCAATCAACAAAGATTAAAGTCACAAAACAACTATAAAATAAACCTTAATATGGAAATTGGACCATCATAAATGTGATAGACATCTAGAAATTCAGTTTACACATCAATTATTTCGAAAATAACAAAGGAGAAAGAAAGAAAAACTCTATTCTGAGCTTGATTTGGAAAACTGGAAATCTAGACATCTTTCTTGATCTTCCTTATTTGATACAACTTTTCAAGATGGTTTCTATGTTTTTTAGGATTCATAAGGTTCTTAAATAGTCTCTAAGGGTCTTGGGGGTGTAACTATTGTTTTCACCCTTTGATCATTTTCAAAAATTCCTTGAACCCTAAAATAGATAGAAAAATTGCACTTAGGAAGCCTCTATCACGACCGTGACTCTGTGAAATTGCTCTTTGTCAATCGCGAGTGAAAAGAGTTACCCATAGTCACGATCATGATGACAAAAACCCTTAGCCAAAACTTTTTAGTGATGACAAAAATTCATCACATGAATAGTCATAAAATCACGATAAGTAGCAAAATATTATTGGCAATGTTTTTATAAAATCGTTTCAATTTATATGTTTTTTCGATCTCAGATATGTCACCAAAAGAGATAGGAGAGTATAAAACAAATCATCACAAACAATATTTTGGGATTGTTTCTTTTCGTGGCTAAAAGTTATTAGTTATGTTATCATAGATGTAGGTAATATTGTTTTGCAACGATTGATATTTTGTAGGAAAATATATTTAGCGACAATTTTTAGAACGTAGATAAAAGTTATTAGTGATGGTTGATCAAACGTAGCTAAAAAGTTTTCATGAAGATTTTATAATTGTAGCCCAATCTTTTTAGCTATTATTTTTTATTTTTAAAAATTATTGACTACATTTTTAGGAACATAGCTAAAAAGTTTTTATGGAAAATTTTGATTTTTTACTAAACATTCCTATTAAATTTTTTAATTTAATTATAATTAATGGTAAGATTTTTAATCCATCTTATTGTTTGTCATATTTAGATTTTTATAATTAATTAAACGAAAGTAAAAATAAAAATAAAAATTAGAAGCATTTTATATAAAAAAACAAACTGTCATTAAAGGTTAATTACAAATGTTAAAAAAACTTATATACAAACTAAGACTCATTTTCATCATCACAGCTACTTACATAATTTGAGTCAAGTATTTGTTTAACCATCTCTTCAAGCTTAGCCAATTTTCACTCAGTACTATCTAACTTTTGTTCATAATGCTCTAACTTTTGTTCATTATATTATAGCTGAGCCTTAAGCGAACGATTATCCTTTTAAAACATCGTTACATATGTTGGTCGTGATGGGAATGAACCAATTGGCTTAGGGTCATACCTAAGACCTTTGACGTACCCTGATCTTGTACCAAGGACATTGTTGTAATCTCATCTACATTTGACTCATTTTCGTCAGACAATGGTCTTTGCAATAACTCCTACATCTTATTCTAAAATTTAAAAAACAAAATCAACATCTAATTCAAATATTATCAGTTAGTACTACATAAACAAATAAACCTAAAAATTAAAAAAATACTTACATAATTATTCTGCGCTTCTTCAGACCTTCACCTTCTTATAGAGTGTCAGTTTATAGAGTGGGATCCTATCAAACTCTGCTCCATGTAGTTTCTTCTGACTCTGTTGTATGAAAAAAAGGAATTGAAATACAATAAATAATATTACATTTAATGATATAATTATAACTTTTAAACAAAGAACTTACAAATTCATTTCATACAACAACAAATGATTTAAAGCCTTGATTGTGAGGAGTTTTGTTTTTTCCTCTATTAACCTTAGCTTTCTCACACTTTTCCTAAATAAATAAAAGAAATAGTCATTAAATTGTATAACAAGATTAATTGAAGCAAATGTAAAAGAGAAAGAAGACAAATCTTAACGTTGGCAGAGGTCCAATAATCTCACATTTGGCTCTAATTTTCTAGAATCACCCATTTAGGAACATGTCTCCTTGCCTCCTCATCCAAAGGAAAAGATTTGTAGTATTTATGTAGTCGATAACAATGATCCTTGGCCCTTTGTTTCAATAATGAACTCACACAGCTTGAAACTTCAGGGTTCTCGATATCAACAATATTAAGCTTCATCTGTAGACAACAAGTAAAAGTGAAATTAGTCTTTAAATAAGTAAAAAATGAAAATAATTAAATAAATTGAAAATTTATCGAATCTTTTTCCATGGCATTTTGTAGCAAGTCATCTTCCTTCAACTATTTGGCATGCTGAAGGCAAGGCAATTCATTCTTGACAGTGACCCCTAACTCATTGTACAAGTTTACTGATTCGATCTTGTCAACAAGATGATCTTACAAGGTGTCAAAATGAACAAACAACTTGTTATTCATTACAACATTGATGCATTGCAACTCAGAACCTTTAATGATACCTCTACCTTTTTTTTCTAATATTGGTATTGGAACTTGACAAAAAAATAGTGATAAAAACATGTTAAACATATAAATATATATTTGAGAATAAATGTACTTATAGGTGGTAAAGATTAACAAACTTGAAGATCCCTTAGCAATAGTTAAGGTAGATGGAGGTTGTTGTTGATGGCTTCAATGGTGGAATAAAATTAGTTGTTGTTGTTGGATAGGGTCGGATTGATCTGGTTATTGTGGGGGAGAAGCATATTTGCTAGTTGCCACTTTCTTTCCCTTATTTCTTCCAGGTGTCATTATATTGAATATTTATAATGATATTATTAAATGATTTATCAATGATTTTCCAATATAAAATAAAACTAATTAGAATAACAATATAAAAGACTTGTCAATTTTTTCCTTAAATCATTTCAAAGCGTTTGACAAAACATGAACAAATCATAATGAAAAATGATTGGATCTTTGGCCTCATATTTTGAATCACAATAGAGATAAGTTTCATTCATTATTTTTCTTGATTTGTTAATTGTATGAATTTGGTATGTGAAGGATGCAACAATGGCTAAGGCTGTGGTTGTGACATACCTTCCTACTTCTTCTCTTTATGCCAAACCAAAGGTTGTCGATTATTGCTCATTTGATTTTTTCTACTATGCATACGCACACCATGTTTAGTTTGTTATTCTTCATCCCTCTTATTTCTCTCCACATTAATTCCTTAGAATTTTAATTTCTAATATAATATTGTTTTGATGTTTGTTATGAGTTTTTAGAGTTGGAGAGATCTTTATGAGAAGTTGTCCTTTTATAGTTAGTTAAAAGAAATAATGTATAACTTAAAAACTTTACAAGTCTTGACTTTTCTTTTTCTATAAATAACGCATCTAACAAATATAAAGAAAATTTGAATCGTATTTTAGAAATAAACATTAATATTGTTGTAGTATCTTTCAATAAGGATTTTGTTACATGTATTGGTACTATTGTTACCAACTCTTCACAAATTATATTACATGCTTATAGAATGAAAGTTAATAAGAAAGTAAGCATTAAGTTATTTAGTGATGTGCATTTCATACAAGGGAGGCATTTTTGTTTAAACCAACATAGTAATACGAAGTGCTTCAATGATCTTAACTTATGAATAAAGTTATACATACTTCACAACATTTGTAAGATAAATGAATTAAGCATAGTAAAATACATTGCTTTTACAAAATGAAGCATGATGAAATACCTTGCTTTTACAAAATGATGCATAATGAAATACATTGCTTTTACAAAATATCTAGGAAAAAGTTAGAATTAGGGACTCCCCTCTTATATATTTATAAGAACTTAATTTTCTAAATGGATATCAATACTTTAAAACCTCCCTTAACATATAAATGGTTATCCCTGGCAAATAAAGAAAAATTATTAGGTTGTAGAATAGGTTAATTTTCTGATTTGAATGATGGCTAATCATAAGTTAATTAAAATGGTGGCTTGTCATTTTTCAAATAGTATAAACAAAAATCCCATATAAACAACAATTTTTTTACTATTAATCATCATAATCAACATATTGAAAATCATCATCATTAATTACATTATGATTCGACTCCTCATCATTATTATAATTGGTCAAAGTATCATCATTGTCATATAAGTCATCCTCAATATAGTCTTCATCTCTTTCTACGAAAAGATTGGTTTGTACTTCATCCAGTTGTACTATATTGGGATCAGCATCTCTCATATGGAATGATGATATATATGCATCTTCTATTTGAATGGCTTCATTATTTAACTCTGACTCAATCTCTTGATATACTTCATCACCATCCTCACTGATTAAACCATTATCCCTTTCACAAAAATAAAAAATATTTAGATGTTGAAACTTTTGAACAACCTTCTATTTGCTGCCCAATACAGTATCATTGAGGTAGAAAACTTGCTTCACTTGACTTACAGGGATAAAAGGGTCATTATTATACAATGTTTTAGTAAAACTGATGTTAGTAATATTTCCATTTTCCTTCATGTCAGATTAAACCATTGGCACTTAAATAGAACAATATTTTATCCTTGATTTAATGCAACTCTATTATTTCAAAGATGACACCATAGAAGTCGATAAAACCATTGTCATGATATCCCTTAACAAAAAACCCCCAATTTTGACTTCTAAGTTGATTATCTTAATCTGGTATATGAAATCTGACTCTATTAACAATGCAACCTGTATATTTTCCCCCACACATTTGAGGCCCGCTTGCTAAAGAATATAATGTTGTCTCCTCTTACATGTTATGGTTATGTAACCATATCATTTATAGGACAAAATGAAATTAGTTAATCTGATATACAAATTGTCATAAGTTCATAATATTACATCAATATATAACCTATTCGAGTCCTAAACCATGATAGGAACTTAAGTTTATGTCTTTCTTTGATATTAAAAATCCCTTTACTTCAAATATGGCTCTTTATACTCTCTATTTAAAAAAGTAAATAGAGATCATGAAATATAGATTGAATCACAAAATTTACAGATGAAAATTCAATCAAAAGTAATATAAATACTCCATATATAAGTCAACTTTCTCGCAATTGTTCAAAATATACCAATGACCAATTTTAAATTAGTCTTTAGTTAAGTCGACATATTTTTTGAAACCAATTGACCTAACTTTTTAGGAGAAAACTGACAAGCCACCATCTTGATCAAAATCAAAGTTAAGTTCTAGTATGTTAAATCTTGTCTCGACGTCATTTAGGTACATCGAACAAAATGTCAAGCATTCATTTGCTATATAAGGCTCTACAATAGACCTTTCAAGTCGAGCTTTATTACGTACATAACACTTAAAAGAGCATAAAAACCTAAATAAAATATAAAACATTATCAATTATTACTAACTAATAAATTTAAAAAAGTATAAGTTAATATAAACCTTTAAATTGGTAACATCCATTGAAATTGAACTGGTCCACAAAGTTTTGCTTCGTATAATAAGTGAATTGACAAATGCACCATGACATCAAAAAACGATGGAGAATACTAGTTCAAGTTTACATATAATCAAAGCTATGTCTTTTTCTATTTTGTCAAGTTCTTCAATTTTAATTATCTTGCAACATAATTGCTTAAAAAACTCACCTAATTGACCCAAAGTTACAGATACATCCTTTGGTAAACATCCATATATTCTAACAGGAAGTAATCATTACAAAAGTACTTGACAATCATGACTTTTTAACCTCGATAATTTTCACTCTTTAATAATCACACAACGGGCTATGTTAGATGTATACCCATCATGAAATTTGATTGATTTAAGATTTTGGCAAAAAGCTTGCTTCCCCTTTTTTTGACATGTTGTAATAAGCCAGTGGAATAATATATGACCCATCATCTCTTCTTTTCAATATAAATCTTTTCTTATATTTATGTCTTCTAAGTCTAGTCTAACCTTGATTTTGTTTTTCAATTTTCCATTAATTCCCATCACAGTTCCTAAAACATTCTCATTTTTTTCAATATCCATCACATTAAGATTATGCCTCAATAGCAATTCTTTTCAATATGGCAAATTGAAAAAATATGCTTCTTTTGATTTCGCTTTCTATTACTTAGGTGTTTGCTAGGTGTAATGTCACCTAAATGTGATAGTTATATAACTACATCATCACCAGAAAACTACAAAATGGCTTCACCTAATTCTATTTTGCCATTAAATAATTTGCTTCTTCACCATCTATGCACGTGCTCTTAATAAGGACAATGTCCCGTTTAATATATTTTACTTCGTAGCCTCATTGAATATGTTTGATGGTTACACAAGACAAGCCATATATCCTTTAGTGCTCCATCCAAAAAAAATCTCATAAACTAGAAAATCATTTATAGTCCACAAAATATCCAGATGCATTATAAATGTTTCATACTGAACAACATAAAAAATTTAATCCAAACTCCTATAGATCATTTAAGTCATCAATTGATGGTTTTATGTATACATCAATATCCTTAACAGGAGCAGTAGGTCCTCGAATAAACAAAGAAAATAACACAAAGTATCCTTCATAAACTTCCATCGAGGTAATTGTATAGCACTAATATTACCATCCACATGCTGCAAGAAGTACTCATATTACCAAAAGGATTAAATCCATCTGAGGCTAAACCAAGTCGAACATTAAGACAATCTTGTGCAAACTATGGAAACTTTCCATCAAAGTCCTTCCATGTCATTGAATCTATTGGATGATGTATAATGTTATCATCAATGTGTTTCTCTTTATGTCACCTCATATATATAGTTGTTTTTGTTAACATAAAAGCCTTTGTAGTCATGGTTTAATAGGAAAGTATCTCAAGATTTTATGTGTGGCATCTTTTTCCCTCTCCTATCATCCACTTGCCACCTTGACAATCTTCAAGATCTTTACTATCCTTGTAAAACAATCATACTTATAAGCATGTATTGATATATATCGTAATCCAAGCTCCCTTAACAATTTCTTTGCATCAGAGTAAGATTTGGGCAATTTTTTTCCAATAGGTAATGCATTATTGAGAAAGTCAATTAACATGTCAAAAGAATTGTTACTTCATTTAGTATAGACCTTCAAATGTAATAACTTGACAACAAAAGATAGCTGTGAGAAATTCGAGCACCTTGGATATAATTCTTCTTGAGCAACATTCAATAACTTCTTAAAATTGTCTTCTATAATACTACCAATTATGTTAGGCAAACCAGTATCATTCATTGTCTCCATATAATTCCCATAATCCTCTAACATCTCGCCAAGCCCATCATTAGCATTACCATCATCTACTTCATTATTGTTACTATCTTCAACACTTGTACCAACACTTTTATGACAACTTGCTTCCTTATGTTCGACATGATAAAGCCATAGAGTATAGAATTATCTATGCCTCGAATTAGCAAATGATTATATACCACATTTTGACTTTAAATGTCGACATTTAAGTAATCTATGCATGGACAATGAATATGACATTCATCACCCATTTAATCTTTTACAAATTGCAAAAAACTTTCAACTCTTTCAAAATATTCAGTGGACTAGTTTTGATAAGACCAACTTTTGTCCATCTAGCTATACAATTAAAAGTAAATTACTAAATTACTAAATGCAATCATTGATCTATATAACATAACTATTAATCACTATAAGATCATTTTTAAATTTTGAATTTAAACAAGTACTATGATACGTGGCATTATTTCACCACATGAATCAAGAAAGCAAGTTCTCACTGTAACTCCTAGGCTCATGGAATATTTCATCGATAAGTCTCATGGGAGTTGCATCACAAGGTTTATTATGCAAAGGATAGTTCATAATTGTAAGTGAATTTCTAATGTTAATACTTCTCTATTAATCACATTGAAGTTCATAAATTAAGTTTAAATTTAAACAAGCACTATGGTATATGACAGTCTTTACACCAAATGAATCGAGAAAGCAAGCTCTCATTATGACTCTTAGGCTCGTGGAATACTTCACCGATAAGCCTCATAGGAGTTGCATCATAGGCTTCTAGCCTATATACCATCCCAGAGGTTTATTATGCAAGGGATTATCCATAATTATAGGTGAATTTTTAATGTTAATACTTCTCCATTAATGAAATCGAAGTTCATAAATTAAGTTTGAATTTAAGCAAGGATTATGGTACATGGCTATGTTACACCGTATGAATCGAGAAAGCAAATTCTCATTGTGACTTTAGGCTCGTGGAATATTTCACTGATAAGCCTTATAGGAGCTGCATCATGGGTTTCTAGCCTATATACCATCCTAGGGGCTTATTATACAAAGGATTGTCATTAATATTAGGTGAATTTATAATGTTAATACTAGATTTGAATTCAAACAAATAGTAAGCTATGTGTAATAAATAGTTATGTAATTCTTACGTTGGTATCATCAATTATTGAAACAAAACCCAAAAACAAATACTTTGACTATTAAAGTAGTCCATAAAAACTCATCAATGATTTTAAGAATATTGCAAAGAATAACACTAGACCCAAAAATATTATAAATATTAATTAGTTGGATGACTTAACTTGATGAATAGACAACCGCATACTACAAAGAAGAAAGATAAGGTTAGACGATAATCAACGCTCTTCAACACAAAACAAGGCTTGCAATAAAAAAATAGTATTTAATATAATACACTTGTTTATAGATTTGGGTCTTAAGACTTAAAATGAAGAAAATGCTTATGACGAAAGTTTTTAGACACATATAACCAGTACCTTACCATTAATAAAGTTCTAACGATTTTGTGGCAGTGATGGGCTCACGATAGTTTGAGTAATGAAAACTTTGATAGAGAATAACAAGAGAGAGGACTATGATTTGAGAGTGACATTAGAGATTTAAAGTGAACTTTAGTCGAACATCTTATAGGTAGTGGTAAAACAAAGTTGCTAACATATATTCACATTCATTCAACCCATTTAACACACATAACCTATATTACCTTATTTTTTCTAAATTTTAATCTCCTAGTTTCCAAACCGTAAGTCCAAGAATAATTCAATTTCATTATCTTCAATCATTTTTCCACCTTGAACGTACTCTAAAATCATAGAATAATAATGATACCCTATATTTCTTTTAATTAGAAAGTGTGGATATTACTTCTTAATCTTCCTTTTGTATCATGCATATTTTGAATAAGTTGTATCGTGTTAGTAACAATTTGTTCCAATTTTAAAATAGAATAGAGAAATGAATTTTGATAAAAAAGAGACATAATAAAGATATATAAGAAAATTATTAAATGAAAGATAAAAAGAGGACTTGTTACTATTATTGCAATGATGTATCCCTTTCTAACTCATTTTTCTTATGAAAAGGATCAGATGCTCTTAGTGGATTGAAAATTCAAAAAGAATCATCAAAATCATATCATAAGTGATGTTTAATAAGTGGTAATCATTAGTTCAAGAAGAAACACGATTATGGGATGCTCTTATTGAGATACCATGATGTTGTATATATTTTTATATAAAGTATATTGAAGTTTATTAATTATAGTATATTTAATTATTAATTACATGATAAAAGAAAGAGCAACAATTATGTTTATTAATATATATTGTTGGATCATTTAAAGAACTTTAATATACATTTGTTGTTTATTTTAGTATAATATAAATATGTATCGTAAGCTCTTTTATGTCTCTTTATTTGGAAACTATGTTTATCATTTCTTGAATGTTTTGGACACTAAAATAGAACACCCAAAGCATGCATGGAAAGGTAATTCATTCCCTATCAAAATAGAACACCAAAAACATAAGATGATTTTCATCGAACACCTTATAGGCTTAAAAAATTAAACCCTAACTAACAATAAATAATCTGTCTTTTCCCTTTCTTCACCAATAGTAACACATACAAACAATATTAACAGTCCATTTATATGTAAACAACTCAAAGGTTCACCCAAAAACTAACCATGAAAATGCCATTTAACAACAACATTAAAAGCAAAAATAATTCCCATTAAATTCATCACCAAATGTTACATAATAGGCAACGATTACAATTGGCAACAAATTTATAAATTCATTGCCAAATGTTACACAATAGGCAACAATTTTGCATAATCGCCACCAATAATAATTTTTTTTTAAACTTTATAGTTTTGGTTTTTTTTAATATAGCATTTTTACAAAATTGTACAGAATTTATGCATAATAAATAGAGTTTTGTGAGACCACATAAAATTTTCATATCATATATATTAAAGTTTATTATAAAAAGAATAAATAAATGTAATATGCATAAATTTTGTGTTGTTATGTTTTGTAAATTTAAATTACATTGTATCAAAACAATCATTGTGAAAAATATTAAATTGGTAGTCGTATATTTGGCTACCAATTTACGAAATCGTCACCAATATTATACTTTTTTATATAGATTTTTAAATTTTACTCAATTTTTAATATATCAACAATCATAAATTGCTATAGAAATTATACATAATAAGTACAGTTTTGTGAGGCCACATTATGAAATCATATATATTAAAACATTAATAAAAGTATAAATGACATTTGTGTTCATTGTATTATTAACATTAAAATTGTTAATAAATATTAATGATTAAGGATAGTAGTTAACTTAAATTATGATATTTTTATCTTATTAACATTAAAATTGTGATTCATCGCCAATGAAACATAGCCAAAAGTCCTATATGTTATTTTGAATTAAATTGCTATTATTATTATCATATATGGTAATTAATATAATGTAATATGAATGTATAGATAATAATTGTAACTAGTATAATGATTTATGAATTATTACATAATTTATAAATTTGTTCATATCTTACATATGTAATATATACTCTATTTAACAATAATTATCTATTTATTATATAAAAAAATCCATATTATAACATATATTTTATATAATTACGTTAGCCAAAGGTGAAATCAAATAGTAATGGCAAACAATTTGGTGACGGGCTTTTAATCCTCACTAAATAGTTAATTTCTTCTGACTTAATTGAAATTGACGTCATTTACCTTAATAACAAACGACGTTATTTTTTAGTAGGTTATTAACAAAAAAATGAAGTTGTCTTCGTTTTTGCGTTAACCATCATATTTTCTCTTCATAATCTGTCGAAGAAGCGTCATCTCCTATTTTGTGGTCATCTCCTGTCTTGTGGTCCTGGCCGTCGATGAAGCATTAAGTGTTATGTTGGTACATATTGTTCTTCTTTTCTTTGCCAAAACCCGTCTTTATTGTGCTCTATTTTTTTGATACATCCCAAAGTTAATATGGGCTTTATGTTTTGCAAATGGTGTATGGGTTTTCCCTTCTGTTTGTGTTTGGAAGATGGTAAATTGTGTTTTTGTATTAGATGATGATGGGTAGACTTTTTTTTCCCAACCTTTGGATGTTGTTTGAGGAAACTCTACTAATTGTTTGAAGGAAGGTTTGTTAAAGATTTAAGGCATAATTTGCAACAAATGTTTATGTAAAACATTTACCATATGATTCCTTTTATACCACTTCTGTACCATTACTCAAATGTAGTACTTTGACTAATCATCAACAAGCTAGCATAACATATCACATTGATATGGGATGCACAAAGTGCCTTTTGCATTAGTTCATTCCATGCGTAGAATTTGTGGGATTTGATTACCAAACGAATTTTATTAAACATAGTAATTTTATGATAAATTAAATTTTCATAGTTAAACTATTAACATCAATTCATCGAGGAATGTCAACATGGTGATCGATTTTCTATGATAGAAATAAGCTCTGTTAGGAGGAATATGGAAAACGTTATGATAGAAATAAGCTTCAGCGAGATTTTCTTTAACGTTTCCAAAACCTCAACTTTGGGCGACAAATTTTTAAATCTTCGCCAAACGTTGACATTTGGTGATGATTTATAATTCATCGCCAAAAAAGTGTAACTAATAGTCTGTTCTACTGTAGTGGATACAAAAAAGAAATGCAGGACACTAAATTGAAACTTAGGATATTTAATTGAGATAGAGAAAAAGGCTGAGCAAGGTTAATGAGGTGTTCTAGCAATATGTGTTTATGCATAATGCTCATTTTTAACCACAATGTTTAAATATACCATTAAAAGGAAAGAATGAAGACTTAGGCGTAAAGAATCAACATTATATGGTTCCCACCAAGTTTAACAAAATATAATTTCCTGCATTTGATGGAATAATATCCACAGTTAGATTTATCATGCAGAATAATTTTTTAGATTAATCGAACACCTTGAGAAGTGAAGGTTAAGATTGTAATTGCGTGCATGAAAGGAATTATGATATAATGCCATCAATTATATATGGGGTAAGATTTTGACAATAGTGCAACCAACAAAGGGTGAATACATTGTAATGTTAACATATATATTTTAAGGTGAAGCTTTTTAAGGATATAATGAGCAAATTTAATGGCTTCCATCAAACAGGAATAATTCAATAGTATTATGCACTCTTTGATCAATACTATAATAAATTGCAAATTCCTGAGCTATATTTGATTTTGTTTTTCAAAAATTGAAACATGAAATTGAACTACATGTTAAGCTTTTGAATCCCCAGATATTGTAATAAGCATAAGTTCTAGCCAAGACATAAGAAGTTATTGCTTCTATTTGCTATACAATAAACATGTTAGGACTTAAAACAAACCCCTACCTTAGTTGCTTCACCATTAACTTACCCACTAAATAAACATGGTATAACTTCTAGATTGTTACACTTATTATTGTAATAGTTAAGAATTTAAGCACTAAATTTATTCAAAAGAACAAAACAACATATTTAGTAGCAGGGAATATGAAGATAACAAGCAAAAGGACTATGTTTTTAGTGTGATGAGAAATTTCACAAGACATAAATGAAGGAAGAAGTGGTGGAACTTATTTATGGTATAGGATATGGAAGGAGTTGAACTAAAGATAGTTGAAGCTAACTTATCCAAGAGTGGTGAAGATAGAAAGCGTCTAATCTCTCTATAAGCTACGTTAGAAGTATTATTAAAAGGGTATAAACAAATGATAATATTGGGGTGCCATATAACGAAATCTTTGTATTTTTTTGATAAAAAATGGTAACACTCATAATTTTATGGATATTACCTTAACTAAAAAAATTACGAATGGATGAATGTCATTAATGTTATGTCGTGGGAGGAGGTTCATAATTACCTTGTATATAGTTATTCAAAAACTTTGAGTGAACATTAGAAGGGATTAAATTTATTACTGATATCTTGTTATTACCATTAGAAGGATGTGATACAGTGTGTTGGGCCCGTGTTTTGCGTACCGTGGTGAAGAGGCCACGCATACTTCAAGGTTGCACACGACCACAACACTAATCGGTATTGTCCGCTTTGGCCAGGATTCGACCCCCTGACCTCACGGTTTTGTTGCTTTCTAGCAGCACGCCTCTTACCAT
>JAOTIZ010000203.1:35310717-35321874 GCA_027123425.1 Erythroxylum panamense
GGGGCGGGTGCGGGTAGATTTTTAGGTTTTAACTTTTTTTATTTGCAATTTCGTCCCTGAATTTTTTATTTTTTGCGAAACGGTCCCTAAAATTCCGGTATTGACGGTACCGGCCGGTACCGACCGGAATCAATACCCGGAATTTTGAAGGCCGTTCCGGTTCCGATTTTCAGCCGGTACCGGCCGGAACGGAACGGTATTCGTATCATTGCAACTGTGGCATATATATGAATATGTTAAGCAGCAACATTTTTGTTTTGAAACATTTTAATTTGGTGCATTTACTGTCTTCAGATGTTGAAACAATTTTTTTGACTTCTGCCGTTCTACACCAGCATCTGCAACTCCAATTTTAAACATTGTTTTAGGAGTAGTAGCATATACGATTCCTGTTACTCTGATGGCCTCTTTGAAGTTGAAGAATGATATCCAGACTGAGGTTTTTCCTCTCATGAAGAAGAATATCTGTTCGACAACGCATTACCAGTCAATGCTTCAATGTCCCGTGACAATTAGAAGAACAAAATTTCAACTAAAATGTGAGGCTTAATCGTATTGAACAGTCCAATCAACAAAAGTTACATGCGGATTTAGGGACAATACTCTTACAAGTATTACTATCACACAAAGTAAAGCAATCAAAATCCCATCACTTTGCTCCTCCTCCCACAGTAATCATCAAGGAACAAAACATTCCAAAGTAGTCCAGACTCTCAGCAGTGAAATGTCATCTTCTACATGATCCCTGCAACCTCGAACGTGAGCAAAAAACAATTGCTGTTTTATCAATATTCTTTGAGCCAATTGAGTTCACCACCTTAATACTGTTGACCAAAAAGGCTTTAAGTTCAACCCCGAGTTTAACATGAATGCTGCAAACTAGAAATTGTGGCAAAATAGACCTTCTTCAGCTCTTCATGCTTTTTATTACTGGAGAAGTATCGGGAGGATTTTTTCCAAGGATATTTCACCTTAGCTGGGGTCTAAGTCAGTGTGAATAGCATGTCTGCTAGGCCAATTTCCTGACTCCAAAGCCTATTAACAGGATGTAGAATAAATGCCTAATGAATTAAATAAATACAGAGGCCTCGGTGCATATCTAATCAACAATTGGAGTATACACCTTCCTCTTAAAACTCCAAAATTACCATCTTAAATGAATAAATTCAATCTCATTGGCACACTAGGTCACTAAGAATGATTGTCAAGGTCATAATGTAGTTTAATTTTTATGAATATGTGGTTCAGCTTACAAGCTTTAGCGTTGATTAAGAATACTCACCTTGAATGAGAAAATGTAAGGAAGCAATACTTTGGGAGGTAGCCATCATGACATTGCATGCCAGCCAAAAAGCAAAATCAAGAAACCGTGGAGTTCAGCTTAATTCACTGTCCTCTAATGGAAAATTGTAGACTGATTAGCAGCAGTTTGCCCAAAATAATCCATCATATAGTTTATCGACCATTTTTATGAAAGGTTAAAATGCTTGGAACGAGACCATCTTTGGCCATCTCAGTAAGTATATTGAAAACAGCATCCACGTTTCCTTCCTTGTGGTTGATTTCAGCAAATACTTTGGCAAGCTCAGCATCTGAAAGGTTGCAACTCCTTAGCATGCTCTCAATGACCTGATTCAACTCTTCATTCATCCCCTGAGTTAAAAGGGTTTTAACCAAAGCAATAAAAGTCACTGTATGGGGAACAAACCCAAAGTGAATCATTTCCTTGTAAAGATTATACGACTTCTCAACATTTCCAGCCCGACAGTGGCCATGTATAAGTATATTATAAACTGTTTCATTTGGCTTGTGGTCTTTGTCAATCATTGACTTAAAAACTTGATCTGCCTCATTCATCAGACCTTTCATACAGAATCCCTTCATAAGAGCAACCACACTCTTAAATTCAATATTACTGCAGTTCTCAATCAGTGTATTATATGTGACATTGTTGGGAACAGTATCATCATAGAATAACTTAAGCAGAAGCCTCTTTGCTTCCCTTGTTCGAGCTTGTTTATTAAGTCCATTGATAAGTACACTGTATGTAACAGTATCAGGTAGAATGCCTTTCTGTATCATTTCATCATGTAAATCAAAAGCCCTGTTCAAGTCTCCTTCTTTGCAATAAGCATCTATCAAGGTTGTATAAGTGAACTCATCGGGCGGTAATCCTGTATACAGCATCTCTCGGAAGACATCACAAGCATCAATTAGTCTTCTCTGCTCACAGAGACCACGAATGATTGAAGAATAAGTGATGGCATCTGGTAGGATGCCCTTATGATCCATCTCCTTCTTGAGTTGAAATGCCCTATCCACATCGTGGTTCCGACAACATCCACCTATAATAGTACTATAACTTACAACATCAGGAGTTAATCCTTTCCCATCCATATTTTGTAACACTTCTGTCGCCTCTTCTATTCTCCCTAGAAGACAGTGTCCATTAATAAGGGCATTGTAAGTCACTACTGAAGGCGAGAATCCACTCCCAATCATTTCATCTAGAACCCGGTAAGCCTCATTTAATAATCCCTGCTGTGAAAACCCATTGATTAATGTCGTGTATGTTCTCTCATTAGGACTAAGTCCTCTAACATGCATCTGATCTAAAAACTCAATTGCTCGGTTCAAATTCCCTGCCTTACACATGCAATCAATCAATGAAGTATATGTGACAACACCAGGTGATAATCCATTCCTCACCATCTCTGCATGCAGAAAAAGTGCTTGGTGAAGATTACCCTCTTTGCAATAACCATTAATTAGTGTGTTGTAAGACACCTCGTCAGGAACATAACCCTTCCTACTCATCTCATCAAGAATTCCACTTGTCTCTTTCATTCTCCCTTCTCTGCAAAGTCCATTAAGTACTACGTTGAATGTGATTAAATTTGGTTCCAGACCCTTAATCACCATTGATCTAAACAAACCGAAGGCTTCATCAATTCTCCTCAACTTGCAACATGCATCAATCAGTGTGTTATAAGTAACCACATTAGGCAAACACTCCTTTCCCTCCATTTCCTTAAAAAGTTTGAAACCAATTTCCATATTCCCAGCCCCGCAAAAACCTCTAATCAAAATATTATAACTGAAAACATTCAGAGAAACCCCAACAGCAAGCATTTCCCTATACAACTCTTGAACACAAGTAACCGGTTTTCTGCACCTAATCATCGAATCTAAAATGGCATTATAAGACAAAACACCGGGCATAAATCCATTAAATTTAGCCAAATTAACTATCTTTGTAGCCTTATCAATAAAATGCAAATGGGAATAAGCTTTTACCACCAAATCAAAAACTGCAGAGCTTGAATTGCACAAGTGATACGTCTCTTTTAGGCATTGAAACACAAAACTGCCCGTTTCGTCCACCGTATTCAAGGCCAAGTCTTGGGCTAGGGTCTGTGCAGTTTTATAGAGCTTGAATTTGGTCATTATGTGAAGGGTTATGCACTTGCAGTGATGATCGAAGAATTGGTGGGCTTGTGCCCACTTGAGAAAATTTAGGGTTAGAGTTTGGTCGTGTTGGATCTTGAGGAGTAAATTGGAATCAGCTGCAGGCGTGAACCGGGAAGATAGGGAATTCAGTTGATAGGGATGGCGCTTGAGAAAAGTTAAGGCTTTGTCTACCAGAGCAGCATCTATGGAGGGAGATTGTGAAAGGTAAATTTGTGGTCTTGGGAGGGGCATTTCAGGAAGTAAAGGAATTGATTACGAGATGAGTAAATTCAAGAGACAAGACAGGAGAGGTCTAAGCTCTAAGCTCTCGATGCTTAAATTGATTTCTATGCTTCCGATTACGGTATCAGGGTTCAAGGGAGGTTTTCCCAACTCGTTCTCTATACCCTTTTCTGACAGGAAATTAGGAATTTAATTAAATAATTAACAATCAAAATCAATATTTTTAAGCTAATCAGGAAGTATAAGATATTCCAATTCAATTAAAAATTATAATTTTTTATAAATTATCCCTCCAAATAATTTTGCTTTAGTTAAAACATAATCCTCAAAATTGTAAAACCAATAGCAATATAAGTTAAACTGAGTCACATTGGTGTTGGTTTACGTACAGCATTTCTTGCTCATCTTTAAGAAACAACCATTGCTTGTTATCTTTGCAAAAACACATCGTTACAATCAAATACAAGTTCAGGAGGAGGCATTAGTCTCCCACGGGCAACACGTTACTGCAAACAGAAGGGAAACAACCTTATGAGGATAATTAAAATTAGCACACTTGTTGCTCTCTCTCCTCTGCTGCACAAGATACCAAAATAGAAACAAAGCTTATTGTATTCACAAGAACGTAAATTAAGATTTACTTTAAACCATCAAATAAGTGGAATCTGGTATAAGTGCCCATTGTCAAATGTTGAACACCTTGGCAAGAAGAAACTACAATTTTGGCTTCTTTGGGCATAAACAAACTATATATCTTTACAAGGCGAGTGAACATCATACTCCACATTAAACCAATCATGAAGCCTCAATATCTGTCATGAGCTTTAATCTGGGGAACAGAGTGCTGTACACTTTGAGCTAGTGCTAGTTGGCAATATCTTCAACATGTATTTATGTGCTCTTGCATGTTGTTTGGCCAAGAAGCATAGAAATATTGATGTCCTCGAACAAAGATTCTTCTATCCTTCACTGTATTTTAGCCATGCCTCGGCTTGAAATGCCATGCAACAATTTGACAAAACCATGAAAGCTTAGCTTTCCATCTGCGTGCCTTATCCACTCATTGAGAACAGAATGTACTGGGATATTGGGGCCAAGACCAAGTTCCTATTAAAAACAACTCCAGTAAGTTTCACACAGTGCCATGTCAAGGAGAATAATGTTGCGTTGCTATTGTGTTGTCCAAAAGAGGATCTATTGAAATATATTAAGCTGGTTGTTAATCATGCTCCTAATGTCGAGTGTTGAACGCAAATATATTAAGGTTTGGTAAAAACTAATAACCAAGGAAAACATACAAAGGAAGGGAAGGATAGAACTCACACCAAAGACTCCTAAGATTGTGATTATCTGCAATCAAGCACTACAGACCCAACAATATTACTAATTAGTTTGTCATTCAAAACAATTTATACTGCCAATCTGCCTGCTCTATTTGATCTTGGTCAAGTTTGAAGTTCTTTAAATAAAGCATTTGCAAAATGACATTAGAAAGCTAGTTAAGTAGTCAGCATATCAACTCATGTCATTTGAAGTTTGCCACAAGCAAACATTTCGTACTTGAAAACATCACAAATAATACGTGTTTATTTCAACAGATAAGAGAAATCTCGACTTACAGAAGCAAGCTCATCAATAACAATAGCCCTATTTCCATCCTTTTCAAAAAGCTCATATGCACAACGAGCACGCTGTTCCCAGTGTTCAAGTGCCTCCAGTTGATGGACATTTAGTGTAGCCGCACAAAATTCTTCAAAATCCATTCTTCTGTATTGCAGTGGAGTCAGCTGTCATGAAATAGCAATTACGATGTGAGTTCATATATAAACACAACACACGTATAGGCACGACTCATATATAGACACAACACTCATATAGGCATAGCAAGTCATTAAAGCTATATGGACAACTGGCAACTTAGTTCATACCGAAGCAAGATAATCAGGGACACGAGAATCTTTCATTGCATCTGTTGCGTTTTTCATCAATGCCTAGATAAAACAAGAGAGATGGCATAAGGCTTTATATCACCTAATAATACTAAGAGGGAGAGAAACAAAAAACCAGTGCGAGTAGACAATAACCATCTTATAGTTTTCCAAGCTTATGCTTCCACTTTTATTTGGCTCTAACAGAGCAAATTGCTCCTTCAGATAAAAGAGTTCGTCCATTGTTAGTGTCTTTGATAATGCCTGCAGCATAGACACAAGTATAGGAACCTTAGAAGTTCACATAATACATCAAGCAAAATCATCGATAGTTGTGTTCATCAACGAAATTGAGGTCAAGACTGTTCATGACCTCACAGGGAATTTTATAACTACAACAGCACTTAAATTCCAATTTTATTGTTGGGAAAGAATAAACAGCATATCGAAAAAATGCAGATCTTATATCAATAGAAAATGGAAAAGAAATTCTTCCACAACCCCAAGTATCACAAAAATGAAAGAGAACTCATTCCGTTAACAACTTTTAATTTAATTTTTAGATCATCCTGGATGTATACATACCCTTAAAGCAGCCTTACGCAAGGATGATGAGCGCATATATGCCTTCGTGATCCTGAATATTAGAATATCAAGTGGAACTTTCACACCATGGTAATCCCGCAGCCAAGGATGGCCTGTAAATAAAGCAATGCAACTGTTATTTGCAAGGATGTGTGAATACCAGGTAGCATATAGGCGAAAGATGCACTCACTTAAAGCCTGAGCAGCAGTCATTCGTTTCCTTGGATCTTTGTTTAATAAGCGTTTGACAAAGTCTTTAGCCTCTGGAGTGAGCAATGGCCAAGGTGCTTCATCAAAGCTTGGATCAGCTTTCAAGACTGCCCGGAAAATTCCAGACTCAGTTCGTGCCCAAAATGGACGACTACCACACAATAGAATGTATGCAATAACCCCTACACTCCATGCATCAGCTTCTGTGGTATAAGATCTATGTAGGACTTCAGGAGCCACATAGTAGGCACTTCCAACAATATCATTAAGCCTTTCATCTGAAAACCACCACAGTCATCACCAACTCATCCAAATTCCCAAAAGACAAGTAGGATGAAACTCAGGAATCAGGGCTTCAAGTGGATATTGGTTAGGGAGACAAACCTGGTCTGACAAAATCTGATAGGCCAAAGTCTATGACCTTCAGATGAGAGTTATCATCCTTAGAAGTATACAGAAAGTTCTGATCCAACAATCAGAAGTAATTTCAGTTTAAATTTCCGCAAGTAAAAGAAAAAAAATGCTGAGCTAGATTCGTTACACTCATTTAAGTTTAAGCCAAAAATATAATCATCAACTTCGGTTAAAGTAATGCAAATTAATTATATTCCTGTTCAACTTAAATCAGGAAATTTGAAATGAGGAATTTAACTGCTCACCTCAGGTTTAAGATCCCTGTGCACCACACCCTGTAGATGACAAAAGGCAACAACACTTAGTATCTGCGCCAAAACAGCCTTTGCATCATCTTCAGAGTATTTTCCACCCCTAAAGGGATCAAAAGATCTAATTAGAAGCTATATTAGATCATGCATTCAACTTCACATTGCACTCGCAGGCCCGTAAAAAGAAATCACCTTGAAAGTATTCTATCCAAGAGCTCTCCCCCTTCACACAACCTGAAATGTCCGTGTCAATCAACTTTTGGAAGGTCAAGGTCTCAAAAAGCTTACAAGCAAGAACTAACAGCATTCCTTTTCATTTACTTATCTATATCTATTCATAGCCATAGGCAAAGAGCATGAAAAGGATTTAATGCTGTAATGAAGCTTACTCCATCACTATATAGACGTTATCAAAATCTTCAAATGCATCGTAAAACTGCACAAGGTTGTTATGTCCTGCTAAGGCCCGTAATATCTTGACCTCCCTTCTAACATCCTCAACAGCAATAGCTGTTGTCATCTGGCAATAAAGAATGGGGAGAAAAAAAAGTCATCCATTTGTGGGAGAAGTAAAGACTGAGCCATGTACTTTTGTAGAGATTAATTATATCTTTCTGAAATAAAAACAACAACAGACTTTCTTCTGCTAGAGTACCACAATGATTTTCGCACTCCCCTCCCAACCATTTTCTCTAAAAGCTTGAAATCTTCGTCATAAGTGCACCAGCTAACAGATTGTATGAGCAATGAGTTTTTCTCAACAATGAGGCCCCACTGACAGTCCGTTAATCACAGGCCTCCCTATGCATTAAGTGGTGGCCGTAAAATCTTGGGAGTTAACAAAGCATATCATAAACTAGAAATCTAAATGTGCCGAATATTCCCCTCATTTTCAGACAACCCACAGTGAAACTACACATCCTAAGTCAAGATTAGGTTCCAAAATCAAAATATCCCGACTTCCAACAAGTCCCGCCGAAATCCAAATAGAAGCAAAGTACGCCGTACTCAAGTTAAAGTCTTGGCATGCACCAAAAGAACCAATAAACAGATAAGGCGATCACCTTTTATGCGTACAACTTTTAAAAGCTCCGATAACTTTAAAATTACCAATATTATCCAATGAAGAAATATCCAAAATAACAATATATTCCAAATTCCAACATCCTTAAAATAGCATAATCTTCTTGCTATCTATTCAAACTATAAGTCCCCGCGGTTTAAAATCAATACCATAAAAGCACAATAAAGAAAAGACAACAAACATCGGAGAGAATATAACAAAGTAAAACTGTAAATCTGTAGATCTAAATATTATACTTCAAAACCGTAACATGCTAAAAACAGAAACTTCAACCGAGAAATAGATAACTCCTGTTAAAAGAAAACAAACATAAATTATAGATAAAAAACCAACCTTTGATTTAGGGATGACTTTAACAGCCACTTGTTGGCCTTTACGGTCACCTTTCCTAAACTTGGCAGAGCAAGTGTACCCAAAATGTCCTCGACCCACTTCATCGCCAACCTCAAGCCTACTAGTGAACTCTTTAGAGAACCCAAACCGCTTGTCCAACTCCACCTCCTCTTCTTCACCTTCACCTTCCTCCGGAATCGACAACCTTTTCTTCTTCTGCCGGCGGCGAAGGACAGCGCGGATGTGCTTGGCTGGGGACGGTGGTGGGAAGGGTTTCCTGAAGGCCCTTCGTGGCGTGGCGGCGGAAGGCGAGTTTTTGAAGAGATGGAGAGGGCTGGGAGTGTGGAATGCAAAAAAAGGTGACTTTTTGGGGAGGTTCTGAAGGGGAGAAGAGTGTGGAGACTTTGGGGTCTGGGTTGTGCTTCGATTGCCATTTGGTGTCTTGGTTTGGTCTCCAGTGGCATATGGGTTTTGTTTGCTTGGTTTTGAGGTGCAAGTTCCCATCTTCTACGTTGGTTAGGACATTGTGGTGAGTTTTAGTAACGGTGATTGTCACGGCCTCGGACGGCGGACGAGGTAGAGGATTTGACGGGGTATGGCGTGGAAGGTGTGATGGAAGACCCAGTATGGTGCTGGAGGGGATGTACAAGTGGAATTATCCATTCAACTCCCTCACTTTGCTCTCATATAACTTGCGTTTTTCGTTCCGTGCAAGTGACAAGAGATTAGTGGTAATGAGTAGTTACCTCATTAGCATAGAAGTAACGTTTGACTATTGCCAAATGTGAGTTGAAATAGTAAAAACTAGAAGATATAAGAATGCATTTTAGATTTTTAGTACTTTGGAAGCTTTAAAAACACAAAGTATGCATTCAATTTATTGCAAGTTGTAGGATAAGAAGTACCCACATAAGTACTTCAAAGATGAAGGAAAAGAAATGTAAATATCCAGTAATTTATAAGTTACAAACTACAGGCAAATTGTATGTGGATTTGTCTTTTTGCTAAGAAATATTTGTCAACCTACTTGTCTTTGTAGAGAATTAAACCTTTTACTGCATATTTATGGTGAGATTAAATTTCCAAAACATCCAAATATAATAATGTGTGCTAGCTATCAAAAGTTAACGATCAAGATTCAAACTGAGCTTTTAACTTTGATTTCCTCCAAATGTATGTGATGGGTCATGTGACCTCTACATGAACATGGGATTGTGTTGGAGGGTTTTGAGCCATTGGATCACATGATTGATTACATGTTATAGATACATGAATGATTGCAATTGTTCAGCTTTTTTGGGGATCCATGAAGCTAAGTGAATGAGACAAGCAAACAACTTGTTAACATTTTCATGGAAACCAATGGTATCCCATGTGCAACCAAACCAATTTTCCATTATAAAATCATCCACTATGTACATACATGTATGTAAGTATGTGGACAAGCAAAATGAGCTAAAGATTGTTCCAATCATATATAGCATGCATTTTTCTAGTCATGGTCAAACCTTTCTTTTTAGCAGTACATCATGGTAATATATTAATTAGTGGGTCGCAATATCTGAGGTTGGATAGCCGCATTTATAATAATTTTTAGAATTTAAATATGATTTCAATAGAAATATTTAAAAAGGTCAACTTTTATGTTTTAAAAATTATTACTCTTCTTTATAAAATTACTCAATCATGATATAATCTTTTTTTTTCTTCTTATATTTGAATTTTTAAAATATATTTATTAAAATAAAATTGAAAATATAAGAATTTAATTTGAAAATATATAAATAGAAAGACATCTTATATCCATTTGTGGTTACATGTACATAATTTATTCTTTCAAAAGATCATTAGAATAGCTATTGATGGAAGTGGATTAGGTGTAGTACGTGAACCTAATGGAGTTTTAATATATTATATGAAAAGAAAAGCAGGCCTTGGGTGGATTGGTTGGGGGTTTAGGTGATATACCGATTGGTATCGATCTTATTAATTCAGTAGCAAAGAATGAAGTCATTGTAAGCATAAGCAAATCACCAGAATCTTTTGGAAACCTTGAAACCTCCTTCTCCTAAATCAATACAAAAGATATATCCTACAACTATTATCTATGTCTTACCCTGTGTTTATGTAGGTACACCAGCTTTTACATAACGTTTGTAGAAGATATGGCTACGGTTTGTAGCTATCGTTTAGTTATTGTCTTATTGATATATAAAATCATCAAGAGCAATTTCTAGACATGATTGGCAGGAATGATGTTTCTAGTTAATTAGATTGGTGGAAGAACTAATTAAAAGGCAGTAGGTAGGACCTGCTGCTACTGGTTATCATTCTTCCTGGGTAATACTATTTATTCAGTTAACTAATTTCTATTTTATTTTATTAAATTTCAACCACACATTTATTTAAAATCTAAATAAAAATATAAACAAACAGAAATACTACTTTTACTAATAATTTTACCAAACGATAAGTTTCTTTTCTCTTTTTATCGGACGACCTTAATCTTAATTCGCTGATGGATCACTAAATGACAAATTATATCGTACTTGTCAAATGAGTCAATAACCCCTATAAACTGTAGGAAAATTCCGGTGTGAGCATCACATGCCCACGGTGCGGAAAACAAAACTGTTTTGTTCCGGGAAGTTCCCGAAAG
>JAOTIZ010000203.1:35377738-35393315 GCA_027123425.1 Erythroxylum panamense
TAATGAGTTAGGAGTTGTTTTATGGATGATTGATGTTGTATATGATAAGTAAGAAAGTATGAGTTGTGATACATATGATTGTAAGATGGATTGGTTGTAAAAAGAATGTTTTAATGAGAATTGGAAGTTGATGAATAGGTACATAAATATATCTTGTTTTTGGGTTAATGATCAAATTTAGATCATGCTTTGTTGGTGAATGATATTGAGATGGAATGGAGTTGAAAATGGGGAGTAAATGAAATAGAAAATGGTGATCTTTATACAAGTTATGTAGGTGTAAAATCGGGAAAGTTTGAGGATGATTGACTGGAAAATATTTATTGAGTATGCCTCGGTCTTTTAACCATAAATTTTTCTCTAGTTATCCAAATGAGATTATTCTTGATTTAGATTAAACTAGATACGTATGGATACATTTTTCATGAAGAAGTCAAATTCAAATTCTATCTAGAAGAGTTCAAAATCTGACCTGAAGTTGAAAAACTGGGTATGCGTCTGTGAACGTTCGCCTTGGCGAACTTGAAGGTTTAGCTAGGATTTCTTTCGGGTAAAGGTCGCTGCAGCTAACTCTAGGTTTCACCGTGGTGAACTTACGAAAATTTCATGAGAATTCCTCTTAGGAGGAGTTCACTGCGGTGAACTTTTTTCTACACTGCATATGTTTCGGTGTTTTTAGAATATCTTCTTTTGTGGTTATCCAAATAGAATGATTCTTGACTTTGAGTAAACTAGAGACATATGAATACAAATGATATTAAGAAATAAAATTCTGAATCGGATTCTAGGAATTTCAATTTCTGGATGGAAGTTGAGCATAGGGCACAGTCTCAAAATAAAAGCAGTCCGAAAATATTTGGAGTATAACTTTCACACTACTGAACCAAATTGAATGATTTTGGTTTCATTAGAAACTTATGAGATAGAAGGACAATTAGCATATAGAAAGTGTTCCCAAATTACTTCATTTTCATTGTCTAAATGATCAAGAATAGTAGACTCGAAAGTAGGTTTTTTGGAAAAAATCTGGAATTTTGATCAATGAGTTATAAATTGTGATTTTAATGGTTTTATTGGGATATAAACCATAAGTATGCAATGTGAATGTGTTGGTACCAGACAATATATGTCCGAGGAGTTTGATAAATGTGAGAATATTAAAGTGCTCCCTGTATATAAATTTGAATGAAATAAGTGTACACAATTTGATTGCTAAATGTCGGACCACAATCTAATGAGGAATGTGTTCTAAATGTGAATATGCATATAAATGAAAAAGTGATTCTCAACGAAAATGTTGAATGCCGGACTAAGGTCCGATGACATGTGAAAGTGACTAATTGATCATATATGATCGATGCATTCCATTTCATGAATGCATGAAATATAAAGGCAGTTGTGACCAGAGTAGCCACCGAAAAAGAGCTTAAAGAAATGTGAAAAAGAGCCTCGAGCTCAGAAAGTGATTAAGAGCTAAAGGCTCACTATGTAAAATGAGCCCAGTATCCCCAACGGATATTGGACAGTTATTAATGAGCCAAGTATCCACAATGGATAGGGGACAGTTAAAGGCACTTGATCACAATAACGTAGCAAATTGAAAGTGAGTCTCATAAGCATTGCATATGCATATGATATGTATGATTTAAATAGGTTGATTGATTTTTGAACCTGATAAGTGTTCAGATGATTAAATGATTGTAAATGAAAAGATGTGAATTATGTGTTTATAAGTGACGATATGTGTTATGTGATTGAGTAAGCCATCGAGGATGCTCACTCACTGAGTTCGCAAAACTCACCCAAAATTTGCAATATTTTCAAGCTCAGAAGAGTACCCCGTTAGGCAAATGGGAGTATACTTACTACATACAAGTGAAAGATAGAGGTCGTGCTTAATTATGTTTGAAAATGAGAAAGTATGGGATTAAAGGCATTAAAATGCCTTAGAAATACAAAAGAAAAGTTAATGTGACTAGTAAGGAAGTAAACCTGTGAGAAGTTTAATGTTCAAATTCTATAACTTATAGGGAGTGATATTGTGTTTTATACACCTATGTGAGGGTGTATAAATAGGAAATTTATGTTTAGGTTGTAATTTCATTGTATACCATTTTTATATATAAAGACTCGGAAGCTATGAATCAAGGAGCCCGTACCCATAAATGTTGAAGCAAAGAGAGAGTATACCTTCTTTTGAGGTGAGTTGGGGAACTATATTTCTCATATGAGATTAGATCACTCTAAGACATGTATGATGACTTGTATGTGAATTTTGGACTTAGGTAATACATAGTAGAATTTAATCTCCAATAGATGCTAGTATATTTGTGTATTTAATAAACAATTTTGTTTTGAATAACTCTTTGCTATTGGAGTGCAACTAATGTTTTTTTTTAGTATTTTGAGAAATGACATTGTTTTCAACAAACCTACACTCAAAGTGTAAAAGAATAATGTTTTATTTTCTGAAACTATGTTTTGGACCAACTTTGCACATAGAGTGCAAAAGATGACTTTTATGGCATGAAATAATGTTTTCAAACTTAGTTATGCACAAATGAGTCATATATGCTACGTGTATGTTTTCTCTATTAGCTTAGATCCATAACAAGGTTTCATTTTTTCAGTTGGACCGATAAATAGAGGCATGATGCCTTACTTGATTTTTGATACTTAAATGTTGTATATGATTTTTATTATTGGTGAGGAAACGATTAGCCAATCGTGTGCTAGACACAACTGATTATTATTAAGCGACCCCCGTACCCTTGACGCTAGTACATTAAAGTTAAGTCGCCGTAACGATACCTTTCTACAGGACTTGCGGGTGACTCCATACCTAGGATCTGGACACCGATGAGGTCATCACCTAGGGTCATGATGCTTTTGTCGACTGTAGTCCAGACTCACCATAGATGAAAGTCGAGCCAGCACCGAATATTGGTGGGTGTGTACATTAGTTTGGCCGACTAATGGTGTCACACATGATTGTGTTTGGCTTATCCTGATATTGGCTTTCCTATCAAGATTTGATTGATGCTTATGATGTTTTTATGTTTTTGTGTACTGGAACTAGAACCTATGTTCACCGGATGAGTGAGTTAATAGGCTAGGCCTATATGATTCCTAACCAGTATATGTTGAGTCATAGGCTGGGCCTATGTGTTTTTATATGATATATATTCATTTCATAGGTTATACCGTCTTGGTATGAATTGAATTCTATTTGTGATATATGTCTTTCCTGGTCATTGAGTACTTAGTGTACTCACCCCCTCTGCTTTCTAACCATGCAGGTTAATTTGGTAAGTTTGAAGCTCTGAGTGGATTGTGCGGTCTTTTAACATTTTCGAGGTATTACCGCATGTGGGTAGTTTCCTATTTTGTACTTTTATGGTCTAGTGGCTTATGAACTGTATTTATATAGATACACTTTATGATTTTGTAAGTTAACTTTTGATTGCCTTGTGTTTTACTTTATGTATGAATCTTTTGATACTGTTGTTGAGTTTGCCTTGAGTGGACTTTAAAGCCTTGAAGTTATGGTTGGTTGTGAATATAGAAGTGTGTTTGAAATTGTTTACAATTTCGAGATTTTTAAAATACAGTCGTTGTGTTACCCAAATTTTTGAAAAAAATAAAAAAAGATATTTAGTTAACCTTACATAGTCGGATTAAGCACACCATTAGTGTCCTTAGCCTGGTTATGCGGCGGTTGTTACGGGTCCGATGTGGTACCAGGTCATGGCAATTAACTAGATCCCACATCAATTGGAGAGGGGAACGAAGGACGCCTTATAAAGGTACGAATACCTTTCCCTTACAGATGCGTTTTCCATGACCTAATGTACCGGATCCCATCAGAACTCCGAGGTTAAATGTGAGTAGTGCCAGGATGGGTGACCTCCTAAGAAGTTCTTAGGAAAAGCAAAACCGTGAGGGCTTGGCTGAGCTAAGGCTCAAAACGGACAATATATGTGAGCGGGTGATTTGGGCTGTTAAAGTGTTATCAAAGTAGGTAACCGAATCATTGTGCTAGCTAGGCTAGGCCCCAAAGAGGGTAGGGCCCTAAGGGGTTTTAGAGTGTGAAATCCCACATCGGTCGGAGAGGGTAACGAAGTACGCCTTATAAGGGTACGAATACCTCTCCTTTACATATGTGTTTTTTATACCCTAACGCACCAGATCCCATTAGAACTCCGAAGTTAAATGTGCTAGGGCAAGAGTAGTTCTAAGATGGGTGACCTTTTGGGAAGTTCTTGAGGAAAGCAAAACCGTGAGGGCTTGGCTGGGCCAAGGCCCAAAGTAGACAATATTTGTGAGCGGGAGATCTGGGTTGTTACAATGGTATCAGAGCCGGTACCCGGATCATTGTCCTAGCTAAACTAGGCCCCAAAGAGGGCAGGGTCCTAAAGAGGTGGAGAGTGTGACATCCCACATCAGTTTGAGAGGGGATTAATGTATGCCTTATAAGGGTACGAATAACTCTCTCTTACAGATGCATTTTCCATGCCCTAACACACCGAATAACATAAAAACTCCGAGGTTAAATAAACTAAGGCAAGAGTAGTACCAAGATGGGTGACCTCCTGGGAAGTTCTCGGGAAAAGTAAAACCATGAGGGCTTGGCTGGGCCAAGGCTCAAAGTAGACAATATCTATGATCGGGTGATCTGGGCTGTTATAATTATAGAGTTATATTAAGTCATTAATTTGCATTTATTTTGGACTTAATTATCTTTAATGTATTGAAATTATTATCCAAAATTAATGGAATTACCTTACAATTGCCTACAAATGATTTTCAACACCTTCAAGTAGACATTGAATCAAAAAGATGCAAAAAAAATGAAGAAAATCTGAAATTCCTAATTTGATAGCAATTCGGTGACTAAGCATGGGCACGTCTAAGGATGGAATAAATCTGTAGATCAACTTTCAAAAGTCAAAATCGAGATTCTCACAATCTTTGAAGATTATATTTCCATCTTTTAAGGGGATTGACTACTTGAAAATGGGGGATACAGTATCAGACAAGAATCAAGGAAAGATGAGGAAAATTGGGAAAATAAGCATAAAAGGAGAGGAGATCACTATTCATGCAAGCCTAGTTCTAAAGATTTTTCGTTTCTTCTATTTCCTTTCAGTCTTTTTACATTTTCTACATTTTTTTCATTAGTATTTTCGTGTTTTTCAGTAAAGATTAGGGATGGAGACTTCACGCTTTATTATTTCTTTCATTTTCGATTCTAGTATGAGTAGCTAAACTCTTTGTCTTGGTTGAGGGGATCCATGTTATCATGCTAGTTTGTGTGAGAAGTTTTGAATAAAGTTTATGTTGTTAATAAACATTGAATATCTTCCGATCTACTCTATCTAATTGAATTCGTTGGTTTCTAGGTGTGCAACTAGGGATTAATGTGCTTAACTGTTAGATTAATGAAATATGACGCTCAGTTTCGCTAATCACAAGTAGCAATTAGGATTGTCTTCTCTACGTTAGAGTCGGAGAATTCTAAGGAGATATTCGCTTGATTGATTGCATGTCGTACATGTATTTCACTTGCTCATTGGTTCTTGATTCGTAAAGCTATTATTCAATTTCACCTACGATCGTATCTAGGTTGTTGTTTAATAAGAATGCTAGGATACATGTTTCTAGTCATTACTCTTAAGAGAAAACTTCCCCATTGAATGTTTGTTATTTATTGCAATTTTATATCGAGGATCCATATTAGTGTGATAACATCGATGACCCGAAACCAAGGTATTTTTCTCATTAATTTTTCGGATTAAATTATTGCTTTCGATTTGCAATTTTCTTACACTTTTCTTAAATTGCGTGAATCAAAACCACCCCCCAATTTCGTTACTTGTTCCAATTGAATTCATAATTTTGTTGTTGTTAAGATTCTTTGTGGAAACGATATCCGCTTACTGCTACTGCATTATTTTGTATTGACGGAAGTTGATTTCTTTTGAATTTGGTTGCAGGCGATAGTAGTACCAAAATTTGATGCCATTTAACGGTTTATGTACGTTACGTGTTCAAACAAATTAGAGAATTTGCAATACAACCCTGAAATTGAGAAGATAGAGAAAAGATTGCGGAAACAAACCAAACTTCAAAAAGAGACATAGAGAATGGATAGAATAGCTGCCAACCTCACTCTTCACGAACTAGCTGCACCCATAGACGCGCAACAGCCTCATTGCATCAATTTCCTAAATTTAGGTGATAACAATACCTTTGAATTAAAATCTGGGCTAATTCATTTGTTACCTATTTTTAGGGGTTTATCGGGAGAAGACTCGTACAAGCACTTGAAGGAATTCGACGTGGTTTGTATGGGGATGAAACCGAACAATTATTAATCCAATATTTCTACGAAGGGCTCTTGCTTTCTGATAAAAGCATGATCGACACTAAGAGCAGTGGTGTTTTAGTTGATAAAACTCCAATGAACGCAAGAGAATTGATCGCAAACATGGCCTCCAACATGCAACAGTTCAGAATCCGTACAGGGCATGGGTCAAAGGACGTGAATGAAGTTAGTGTGACCTCGGTGGAAAAGAGATTGGATGACCTCACTTCTTCGGTGCGACAATTGGCGGTTACGAGGAAAGAAGAAGCTAAGGTATGTGGTATATGCTCAATGTTAGGACATTTTACTGATTTATGTTCGATTTTCCAGGAAGAAAATGCCTAGCAAGTGAATGCAGTGGGAGGATTTGCTGGGCCAAATCAAAGGAAGTACGACCCATTTTCCAATACCTATAATCCGGGGTGGCACGATCACCCGACTTTGCGATATGGGAATCCTCAGGGACAGTAAACAACCACAAATTTTCAACCGTATAGACAACCATACGTGCCTCGTCAAAATCCAAATATGACATCAAATGTCAAAGGTAAGTCTTCTTTGGAAGATATAGTGCAAACTTTGACCACTAACACTTTGACATTTCAACGGAATACTGAAGCAAATATCCAAAATTTGGAAAATCAACAAAGGAATTTTGAAAACTAGTTAAGTCAAATTGCAGCTATCGTTAATCGAATGGAAGCACAAATTTCTAAAAAATTTCTAGCACAACCGGAGGTTAATCCTAGACAAAGTGTAAAGGCTATCACGTTGTAGAGTGGTAAGGAACTACAGGAACCACTTTAAAAAAATTCCAAAAGAGAAGTAGAGGAAGAAATCGGCACATAGCACATTCCCGACCTGAATTGATGCAAAAAGGGGTGCAAAACAAGGTGTTCCCACCTCCTTTTCCGAGTCGATTCGCAAAAGAAAAGAAGGAAGAACAAGAGAAGGAAATTTTGGAGACTTTCTGAAAGGTTTAGGTAAATATCCCTCTCCTTGATGCTATTAAACAGATTCCACGATATGTTAAATTCCTTAAGGAGCTTTGTACGTCAAAGACGAAATTGAAATTCGATGAGAAAGTTCAATTAGGAGAGAACATTTCAGCAATTTTACAAAAGAAGAAGCTCCCATCGAAATGTCAAGATCCACGTATGTTTACTATCTCATGACAAATTGGTAATTTGCGAATTGAAAGGGCTATGTTAGATTTAGGTGCGTCCATAAATGTTATGCCATACAATGTGTATAAATCTTTGAATGTTGGACTTTTTAAAAAAACTAACGTAGTGATTCAATTAGCGGATCACTCAAATGTTTACCCGAAGGGTGTGTTAGAAGATATAGTGGTTCAAATAGGCAACATGCTTTTTCTGGCATATTTTTATATTTTGCAGATGGACACGGATGACACATCCTCCTCCACTCTGATTTTATTTGGAAGGCTATTTTTGAAAATGACTAGAACAAAAATAGATGTTCATGATGGATCTTTAACTATGGAATTTGATGGTGACTTAATTAAGTTCAATATTTATAATACCATGAAAATTTCGAATGATGAACAATCTATTGTTTATGTGGATTTTGTTGATACATGGATGTAAGAGAATTGGATTTTGGAGGACAAAGATGATGTTGAAATGACTTTGGCAATAGAAAAGGCGTCAAGGTGGCAAGGAAGTGAGGAACCTACATTATCTGGTGAACCAAAGGAGAATACGTTAACTTGGCAAGTAGGTGAGGAAACTGTGTTGTCCATGGAACAATTAAACAATGCATCACATTAGCAAGAAAGGGAGCAAACAACATTATGTAGTGAACACATAGAAGAAGCGTCACAGTGGAATGGAAGTGAGGATTCGGTATTGCTTGATAACAAAGTGGAAACGTTATTCCACCAAATGAAGGAGATCAAACCACCACTCCTCCAATAGCTCACATTCATAGAAATGCCTAAAAATTTGGACAAGATACTACTGTCATTGACCAACCCACCAACATTGGAATTAAAGAGCTTACCTAGTCATCTTAAATACATCTTTTTATGTGAGAAAGATACATTGCCTCTTATTATTTCTAATCAACTTTCGGATGTGCAAGAAAGTCAGCTGGTTAACGTTTTAAAGGAGAATAAAGAAGTTTTCGGTTGGACGGTGGTTGATTTAAAAGGTATTAGTGCCACTATCTGTATGCACCGAATCTTGATGGAAGACGAGGCAAAGGAGGTGAGGCAACCGCAACGTCGTCTAAACCCACCCATGATGGGAGTAGTGAAGAAAAGATTTTGAAGCTTCTTGATGCGGGCATCATTTATCTGATTTCGGATAGTAAGTGGGTAAGTCCAATCCAGGTAGTTTCGAAGAAAACTAGTGTACCGGTAATTGAAAATAGCAATGGTGAGTTAATTTCGACTCGTGTCTAAAATGATTAGAGGGTATGCATAGATTATATGAAGCTTAATTCAGTTAATAGAAAAGATCACTTTCCGCTTCCATTTATTGATCAGATGCTTGAAAGATTTACGAGAAATCTCACTATTGTTGTTTAGATGGCTATTCAGGATATCACCAGATTTTGGTGGCACCTAAGGATCAGGAGAAGACAACCTTCACATGTCCATTTGGCACCTTTGCTTATCGAAGAATGTCATTTGGATTGTGCAACGCTCCCGCGACATTCCAACGGTGTATGGTAAGTATTTTCTCCAATTTTGTGGAAGAATGCATGGAAATTTTTATAGATGATTTCACGGTATATGGGGAGTCTTTTGAAAGGTGCATTGTCAACCTTGAAAAAGTGCTAAAACGTTGCATTGAAACTAATTTGGTTTTAAATTATGAAAAGTGTCATTTCATGGTTAATCAAGGCATTATTTTGGGTCATACTGTTTCTTCGAAAGGAATTGAAGTTGATAGGGCTAAGATAGATATTAGTCGATCTTTATCTTACCCCGCGAATGTGTGGGAAGTCCGTTTTTTTCTTGGTCATGCAGGATTTTATCAACGATTTATCAAGGACTTCTCCAAAATTGTGCAACCCATGTGTAAATTACTCCAAAAAGACGTGAAATTTGATTTTGACGAACAATGCAAAAGTGTGTTTGACGAACTCAAGGAGCAACTCAATACAACACTGATCATTCAACCACCGCGATGGGACATGCCTTTAGAGTTGATATGTGACGCGTCGGATTATGCAGCTGGCGTCGTGCTGGGTTAAAAAGTGGACAAGGTACCTCATGTTATTTATTATGCTTCTATGACACTTAATGATGCCTAGAAAAATTATTCTACAATGGAGGAGTTTTTAGCGGTCGTCTTTGGGTTAGACAAAGTTTCGGTCATACCTGTTGGGGATGAAGGTGATCATCTACTCCGACCATGCAGCTCTGAGGTATTTGGTTAATAAAAAAGAAGCCAAGCCAAGATTAATTCGATGGATACTACTAATCCAAGGATTCGATGTGGAAATTCGCGACAAGAAAGGAGCAAAAAATCTGGTGGCTGATCACTTAAGTAGGATCACATCGAGTACCACGTCTGATGTTCTTCACGATAAGTTTTCGAATGAGAACCTTTTCGTAATTCAACAGGTAATTCCTTGGTATGCAGACATAGTGAACTTTTTAATAACTAAGTCTTTACCTAGTGATCTATCTAGAGCTGAGAGAGATAAAATCAAGCGAGAGGCTAGATATTATGTTTGGGATGAACCTTACCTTTGAAAATTTTGTTCTGATCAGATTGTTAGGAGATGCGTCACAGATGATGAAATTTTGTCTATTTTGCATTTCTGTCATTCATTTGTGTGTGGGGGACATTTTGGTCCCAAAAGAACTGCTCGCAAAATTTTAGAATGTGGATTGTTTTGGCCTAAGTTATTTTATGACTCTTACATGTTTTACAAGTCTTGCGATCGTTGTCAAAGAACAGGTAACTTGGGATCAAAAAATCAAATGCCACTGACGAACATTCTGGTATGTGAGATTTTTTATGTTTGGGGAATAGATTTTATGGGTCCTTTCCCTCCTTCTTTCGGTAAGAATTACATTTTGTTGGTAGTAGATTACGTTTCGAAATGGGTTGAAGCTAAGGCTACTGTATTTGATGATGCTAAAACAGTGATTGTTCGAAATGGGTTGAAGCTAAGGCTACTATATCTGACGATGCTAAAACAGTGATTGATTTTGTTAAATCAAATATTTTTGTCAGGTTTGGAATGCCTAGAGCTATCATTAGAGATCGAGGGACCCATTTTTGCAACAAGATTTTTGAAGCGTTGATGAAAAGATGTGGCATTACACATCGAGTCTCGACCGCCTACCATCCGCAGACAAGTGGGCAAGCTAAGGTATCCAATAGAGAGATCAAGTCCATACTAGAAAAAGTGGTAAATTCAAACAGAAAGGATTGGAGTCTACGATTGGATGATGCTTTATGGCCATACCAAACTGCGTACAAAACTCCTATAGGCATGTCGCCTTATAGGTTAGTTTTTTGGAAGCCTTGTCATTTACCTGTCAAAATTGAACATAGAGCTTATTGGGCTGTGAAGCAGTTGAATATGGATCAATTAAAGGTTAGTAACAGTAGGAAGTTGCAACTATAGGAATTAGAGGAGATTCGTAATGAGGCGTATGAAAATTCAAAAATTTACAAGGAAAAAACTAAGGCTTTTCATGATAAAATGATTTCTAGGAAACATTTTTCCATCGGACAAAAAGTTCTTTATCATTCAAAGCTTAAGTTATTTCTAGGAAAATTACGATCTTGTTGGCTTGGACCATTTATTGTTACTAAAGTTTTTTCTCATGGTGCGGTAGAAATTCAGAGTTTAGATACCTCTAAGGTATTTAAAGTTAATGGACATCGCCTTAAGCCGTATTATGAAAATTTTTCGGTCGAGCGAGTGGAAGAAATAGAGTTGGTACCTCCAACCTATTTCTAACCAGGTAAGTAACGACACATGTCTAGCTAATGACTTTAAAGAAGCACATTCGGGGAAACCCGTAAATTTTTCAGGTTTGTCCATGTTATTTCTTTAACAGTTTTTATTTTCATTATGTTATTTCATTTAGTTAGGAATGTCAATTTACAATTTTTTAAAATTCTGTCATTTTATTTTTCTTTTCATTTTAAAATATTTTAAAAAGAAAGTAAAAAAAACGAAAATTTTAGCTTTATTGCCCCTCCCCTCTTTTCCCTCTCTATTTTCCCTCTTTGTTTTACCCCAAATTCCTTCTCTCATTCTCACTCTTCAGCTGCCAATACTCTACCCAATTTCACCTTAGTCAATCAATTTCATCCTATCATTACAAATACACACAACTCTCATATTTCATTGCTTACTCACCCATCAAACCTCATTTATGATTTTGGTGTTGCGTTATTGTCTTCTTTTGCAAGTTGTCTTCCACAAAATTGACTCAATGCCCAGGAAGAAAAGTGACTCCCGAAGGCTACCCATGCTCATATGATTTACTGCTGATGTTTCCCCACCACAACCCCCTTCACAGACCACCGTACCACCTCCTAAGACAGTCCACATGCCAACACCTTGATTTCAGCACTTACATAATAGAGAAGTTTTCTTTAACCTTTTTCTTTATATTTATGCTTCTTTAACATTGAGGACAATGTTGGTTTAGGTGTGTGGGAACGAATTGGAATTTTTGTGTGAATATTTTCGGTTTTGTTGTGTGGTTTTATTGATTTTTGCGTGTGGTTATGCATGTTAAGCCATAAAGCTTTGTCATAGTAGTCTAGATGAGATTGGGTATAAGCATGACATTAAATTGGGCTAAGTGAGTTTTAAGACAAAGCATGTTGATTGATTGCACTAATTCATCTTATAGGCTTGGTCAAAATTTTGACATTTAAGTGATGAGGTAAATTGTGGAATTAAGGTGAATTCTTCAATTAAACCTGTGAGCAAAGTTTAAGCCTAAATGACATCATCTTTATGTCATGCTATTTGATTGAATTTTGTGATGCTTCTCTATTCATGTTGCCTTCAGAACTTGCATGGAACCGGTTTGAATTTGTTTAATCACATGGGATATAGAAATGATTAAGGCCCTCTTTGTTTTTACACCCTTAGCTTAAAATTGACCCACCTATTTATTTTCCCTTTGCAACCATTTTTTAGCCTTTATCCTTGTTTTTCAATCAATAACCTTATTTTAAAACCCAAAAATCCCATTAGCCTTACCCTATCATAAGTTGAATGAAGCATTGAGTAATTTGGGACTTTGGTTTTGTATTTTATTCTGAGATACTTTTATAGGTTCTTCTACTCATGTGTTTATTATTTTCTCTTATTTTTATTGTTTTCCCTTGTTCTTAGTGTTATTCGAAAAAAAAAGAAAAAAAGAAAAAAAGAAGAAAAGAAAAGAAAAGGAAAAAGGAAAAAGAAAAAAAATTCAGAATAAAGAAGAATAAAGTATAGTAGTACTAGTTAGTAATGAGTAGTTGTAGTACTTTTTATTCATGTTTATCTCAGAATTTTAATTTGTGTGTCCCTTTTACTTGATACTTTGTGAATGCTTGTGATTAACCTTTGCCATTTTTACCTCACCTGTGAACTTAGCCCCATTACAACCTTGAATAAAGTCCTTAAGATATATTAGCTCATGTGATCTCAATGAATGATAACTGGTAAAATTGCAAGCCTATGATAGTGCAATATGTTAGAGAGAGATTTGAGTGAAACACTTTGCCCTCAAACACTTGAGTGTAAGAGAGAAATCATTGAGAAGAATTCATTTTGATTTCATATTTGCCTTTGAGCAATGATGTCATATTTTGACTTTGTTTATTTGCATTAGTGAAAAGCGATTATGATATGTGTTGCAACTTAAGTCTTACTAGCCCAAGTTAATGGATTGTGTGCACTTAATCTTGTGAAGGATGAATTGACTGAGTGTAGTGGTTTGACATGTTTGCTCGAGGGTGAGCAAAGGTTTGGTGTGGGAATTTTTGTTAAGTCATCAATTTGCACTTATTTTGGACTTGATTATCTTTAATGTGTTGAAATTATTATCCGAAATTAATGAAATTATCTTATAATTGTTTGCAGATGATTTTCAACACCTTCAAGATGAAATTGAATCAAAAAGATGCAAAAAAATGAAGAAAATCTAAAATTCCTATTTTGACAGCAATTCTGTGACTAAGCGTGGGCACGCCTAAGGATGGAATAAATCTGTAGATCAACTTTCAAAAGTCAAAACCGAGATTCTCACAATCTTTGAAGATTATATTGCCATCTTTCAAGGGGATTGACTACCTAAAATTGAGGGATACAATATTGAATGAAAATCAAGGAAAGATAGGAGGGAAATCGAAAAAATGAGCATAAAAGGAGAGGAGATCACTATTTACGGAAACTTAGATTATGTTTTAGGATAGATTTTCGTTTCTACATCTTTTCTTTTCCAGTTTTTACGTTTTTCTGCACTTTTTCCTTTTATAATTTTGTTTTCTTCAAGAAAGACTAGGGATGGAGACTTTAAGCTTTATTATTTCTTTCGTTTTCGATTCTAGTATGAGTAGCTAAACTTTTCGTTTTGGTTGAGGGGATCCATGTTATCATGCTAGTATGTGTGAGATGTTTTGAATAAAGTTTTCGTTGTTAATAAATATTGAATATCTTCCGATCTACAATTTCTAATTGAATTCATTGGTTTCTAGGTACACAACTAAGGATTAATGAGTTTAACTGCTAAATTAACGAAATATGATGTTCAGTTTCGCTAATCGCAAGTAGCAATTAGGATTGTCTTCTCCATGTTAGAGTCGGAAAATTATAAGGAGATATTCGCTTGATTGATTGCATGTCGTACATGTATTTCGTTTGCTAGTTGGTTCTTAGTTCGTAAAGCTATTATTCAATTAAACCGACGATTGTATCTAAGTTGTTGTTTAATAAGAATGCTAGGATACATGTTTCTAGTCATTACTCTTAAGAGAAAACTTCCCTAATGAAAGTTTGTTAATAATTGCAATTTTATATCAAGGATCCATATTAGCGTGATAACACCGGTGACCCAAAACCAAGGTATTTTTCTCATTAATTTTTCAGATCCAATTATTTTTGTTGATTTGTCATTTTTATTATTTTTTCCCTTAAATTTTGTGAATTGAAAATAACCCCTCTTTTTGTTACTTTGTTTTAGTTTTAAATTCGCCAACCTTTACCATTAAAAATTTCTCGTGGGAACGATATCCACTTACTACTACTACTGTTGGACCCCGAACCTTGAAGCGAAATTTAGAAATAATAGATGAACTTAAATGGGTGTTTGTATGTGATTTGTGTTATAGATGATTATAATATTGGAATGAAAATCATGTATGAATGATGAATTATGGTGATACATATGATGTGTTATGCAAAAGCAAGAGGGGTTTTTGGTAAATGGCATAATGATATTAGAAGTTAGAAAACATATGTATTGAGTTTGAGATTTGGGTAAATTCCAAATCATGGTGAATTGTGATGAAGTTAGGATGATTTTTAAATGTATATGTTGATTCAGGGGAAAATTAAGAGATGATTGAAATGAAATTGGCTAAAGTAGCCTTCTTTGAAGTTGTAGCTTGATCTTTTATTTTTCCAACGAGACTAAGAATGCAAGATTTCAAGATCGGAATTAAGAGTTATAGTTGATACAAGTTATGATGTTATATGAGATTTATGTTAGTGACAGCTTGATGACATGTTTAAAATTTGAGGTTATGATGAATCATTTTTGTTGAAATTGAAAAGTTCATGATTTGATGTTGTTGCTTGCATTGTATTAAAGTGATTAGGCCTATGAATAAGTAAATAAGTGGAGATTATAAGTGATTATGATGTTAGTTTGGATGTGAGAAATTTTGGAAAAAGATTGAAGAGCTTTTGAAATTTGCATGTCCGTTAAACGGACATGGGACTCCGTTTAATGGACAGCTACGGGTCACCTTGGAAAATTTGCGATTTTCACTAGTTTTGAGGCCGAATTTGGTTCCGAGGCCTCTAATACGAATTGTAGATCTTGATCGTATCTTTCAAATGGCGCAAGAACGAAGTCATTTGGATATTTGGAGAGAAAGTTATGGCATTTGCGCCAAAAGAGTTTCAAATCGATTTCTGTTTTGAACATGTTGAGTTGTTTTGATCATAACTCACTCATCCGACCTCGGATTGAGGCGATTCTTGAAG
>JAOTIZ010000203.1:35420254-35434259 GCA_027123425.1 Erythroxylum panamense
GTATATATATATGTATATATATATATATATGTATATGTATATGTATGTATATATATATATACGTACATATATATATATATACATATATGTATATATATATATATACACATACATTGTAAATATTCTCTCTTTAACCAATTTTTAACTTTATTCTCTGCAAAATTCCAATAGTTGTTCTGTGAACTTCCTTTTGGCTGTTTAATGTAAACGAATAAAGAAGATTTTTTGAAGTAATTTTAAATTGTGGAATCAAAATTTCGACATTCATTCTGTATTTTTCTGTCAATTCATTCTTTTTCCCTATAAAAAAAAATCACATTGTACCAGTCCAGTTCCTGTAGCAGGCACATTCCGGAACATACACAAAGACAGGAAAACGCACAAGAGTAAATGGTTAGGAGGTCACTGTCCAGAGTTGAACTCAACAATAATGGTTATACAATAGGACATCTCTGTAGCTTTGATATGTAAGTCAACAGAAAATGGTCCTTTGCACTTCTGGTTCTTACGTCAAGATCAATGAAATGCATTGGTGCCTATAGCTATTATTGTCCAGCAGGAGCAACCCAACTAAGACAAGAGAACAAGGAAATACATAGAAGAGAACAACTCAAGAAATGAAAACCCACCAAAGAACAAGTCAGGTGGCCCCCAAGTTGATAATGCCCATATAATATTTTATCAATTTAGGGTGCTTGCAACTTGCAACCAATTAGAGAAGCTTTTTATTGAGGCATGACTCATGCATAGTTACTAATTTTCTTCTTTGTAAATGGAGCTATCATCTGGGTTGCCCACCAATATAAGCTTCCAAAATTTATGGTCTTGTGTCTTGTTTGTATGCTACAAACTTTGCGGATGATTTGGGATTGACGAGGTAATTGAAAGCGCCAAGCTTTTAATTAAAAGCTTTTTTTGGTTATATAGTAAGTATGGCGTTTGAAAACTAGCATACAGCTTATGTTTTAGCACGCTTTCGCACGTCAACTTGTGATGAAAATGTCTCTGGCTGATCAATGCTTTAATCCCATTTTGGTTGAATATGTCTCCATCTATCTGACATGGGATTACGATCCTACTATTCAAATGTAGAAAGACGAGGCTGCAGCTATACTGCATTACGTTCCCCTGGGACTTCTGAAACCCATAGGCTGTAATGGTTGTATCTGAATTGAAAGCCTCTTTCACTACAATCTAACGTAAGCCCATACCTGTTCTTTGATGAGCATGTGATGGTTATGATGAATGGGCCTGGCCTAGGCCTTCTTATCAGTTTAAGATTTTTAAAGTACAAATGATTCGACTAGGCCATCTTCCAAAAGATTGACTATCGCAAAAAGGTTGATTAGACAAGGGATTTACAGTACCGTACGCAACACTATCATTGTCCCTGTAACATGCTTTTGATACTGGATTCGTTCAAAAGCTCTCCAACCCACATGTCCTGCCCAAAATGTAACCGTAATTTGCTTGAACCCCACCCACCCCGGTGTAAATAAATTGGTTTTGACGTTTCATGGGCACCAGAAGATAACATTATACTTATACTAAGTGTCATTTCAATTTAGTTTGCATTATTATTTTTTTTGAGGTAAAGGTTTGCATTTTTATTAATATACATGACTCATTTGATAAAATCCTAAACTATTTTTATAATATTTAATTTTTTTAAAATGTTGAACCATAAAGAAATTTGATGTATTTAATCCTTTAAATTTATTTTGTAAAGTTTCTTGTACTCAGTATAAACTCTTGGGTTAATACATATTAGTAGTTTTTTTTCCAAAAAAAAAACAAATAGAATATAATGCAATAGTACAAAGCCTTATAGTCAAACTTGAATGGCTCAAGTTCAAATTCCCGCAAAATTAAAAACCAAATGGCAAAGACTACCTTCTATCTCAGTGCAATCATCACTTGTGTCATAGTTTCAACTTTTTGTATCCTTAATTTAAAATTATTTTGCGTTAAATTTATTATTGATTTAAAGTGTAATGGGAGGCAACTATATATAATATGATCCTATTAGAATTTACCGAAGACTTGACTTTTAATAAAAAACTTTGGTCAATTAAAATACGAATAGAGGGTCTTATGTAAAAGGATCAGTTCTATTCATAAAGAGGTCGTTTTGTTTTTATATACTTTGTAAACTTTTTTTCTTCCTTTTTCTTCGTTTCTTATATCTTGTAATTACCTTGAATATCTTTGTTAATAGTATTTGACCTTTAGTTTAGTTTTATATATTTTCTAAATTGCATATTTGTTTTTTATTTACTTATTTTCTCTGTTTTTTATATACTCATTTTAATATTTAATATTTAATATTATTTATTTATTTACATATTTGTTTTTGTTTTTTTCTCCTCCTTAAATCATTTTCAATATTTTTCTTTCTTTTTGTAGATCTATCGAAAATAATCTCTCCAACAGTTAGAGGTAAGGCTACATACTACTAGACCTCTTCAGACCCTGCATCTTAGTAAGATTTATACTAAAACGTTATTGCTATTATTGTTATTAAAAGTGTATTACTGAGATTGGTCCAATAAATGTTATTTATTACAATAAGAAAATAAAGGAGGATTTGGAACGCGAGAGCTATGTTGTCAAATGTTTTTGACACTTATGATTAATGTTTATTCCATATGGTGAATAAAAGGAAAAGAAAAAATAGGTATTAACTTGGCCCCATTTATTGACAAAAAAAGGTAAATTCAAATGTTAAAGATTGAACACAATATTACAAAAAGAAAAGAAATCCTTTTATCTTAAAAGTGAAATAAAGAAACGAAAAAAAGATATCTACGAGCTACTACAATTAATAGTTGGTAATTGTAAATAATATAAAATGATAAAAATATTACATAATAAGATGATATAATAATAGGTTAGAACTACTAGCTTGAATAATTTAAAGTGTTGGGGTTTATCAATCTTATGATAGCATTGAGGTCCTAATCTATATATGTCTCTTCTTAAATGTAATTTATAACTTAAAACTGTTAGAAATAGTTGCTTAATTTTTAAATTGTCTGTGTCAGTAGAATTTTGATACTTAATGGTTTCAATTTTACCTGCTCTGAAGGAGGTAGTGATTACAAACCTCCTAATTTGGGGAGGTAGTGGCTGCATTTCTTAAACTCAAGAGTTAGCAGCTTTAGTTTTTGATTTCAATCATTTATCCATTCGTCTTGACTTTATAAATATAGCCTTTTCTTGTAAAAATTATGTCAAATTTTCTTACTAATAAAAAGATCAGTTATCTCTGTCTTTCTTGTAATTTCTTATCTTTATTAATAATGGTATCAAAGCCGGTTAGAAGAATGATGTAGTAGTGCCTTAATTTCTTTTTCTTTTGTAATAACAAAACAATAGCAACAGAGAATTTTGTTCAACCAACTATTCCTCATTTTAATGGTCAGTATGATCATTAGAGCATATCGATGAAGAACCTCTTAAGGTTCAAAAAGTACTAGCAGGTTATTAGATTTGGAGTATTAAAGCTAGTAGTTGGTGTAACACTATTAGAAATGCAAAAAATTGAGGTATAAGCATTAAATGTGAAGGACATTAAGGCTAAGAATTATCTCTTTCAAGCCATTGATTGAGAAATCCTATAGATAATTCTTAGTATAGGATTCCATAAAGAAAAAGTATCAAAAGAATGCAAAAGCGAAGCGGGTAGAATTTCAAGGTCTAAGAACTGAATTTGAGACTTTGTAGATGAAATACAACAAGATGAGGATCCATGGAGAGAAAATGGAGGACGACACCATCATTGAGAAGATTATCAAATAAATGACATCAAAATTTAATTTTGTTATATATTCTATAATGGAATCAAAAGATATTAAAACTTTTCAATTGATGAGTTTCAAAGCTCTTTGATGATTCGTGAACAAAAGATTAACCAATAAGAGAAAAAGGAGCAAGCAGAAATCCTCAAGCCTTAATAGAAAATCAATCAACACCAAAAGGAGATAAAGGAGGAGGCAAAGGTAGAGATAAAGGAAAAGGTAGTAGTGATCGTTAGAACTAGTCACATTACCACATGCACTAAGAAAATTATCTCAAGGAAGAGGAAAAGGATGAGAAGTCCATCACAAAACAATTTATAAACCAAAGTTATTAGATAAGTCAAATTTTGAATGCTATTGATGTCATTGGTATGGCTATTAGTGATTAGAATATCAACGTATTTTGAATAGGTAAAACAGAGAAAGAACAAACTTTGTAGAAAAAGAAGAAGAAGAAGTATCTCTTTTATGATGTCTTATAAGAATGAAGAAACTCAAATAAATATGTGGTATTTAGATTCTGGCTGCAGCAATCATATTTGTGGAGATAAGAAAACATCTCTAAATTAGATGTATCTTTTTGTAACACTATCAAGTTTGACAACAACTCCATAGTATCGGTCATGGGAAAAGGAAGAGTCACTATCCATACCATAGAAAATTCCACTTACAATATTTCTAATGTCCTTTCTTGTTCCATAATTGCCGAATAATTTAGTAAGCATGAGACAACTACAAGAGAATGGATATGAGATTTCTATCAAAAAAAGGAATATGACATATTTAGGATGTAAAGATAGAGTTAATTTCTCAATTTAACATGACTGTGAATAATATGTTCTCGCTTTTTCTCTACAACGCCGCTCATTCATGCTTCTTAATAAAAATAAGTATATGACATGGCTATGGCATTTTCATTATAACCACCAAAATTTTGGTGGATTAAAAACTCTGCAGCAAAAAAATATGGTTACTGGCCTTCTTTAAATTACTACTCCATCTCAAATTTGTGAAGAATATGTTGATAACAAACAACATCAAAATCAAATCTCATAAGGAAAATTATGGAGAGAAAAAAAGTCTTTGCAGTTGGTTCACTCAAACATTTTTGGGCCAATAAATCAATTTTCTAATGGAGGTAAAAGAAGTAAAAGAACATTCATTGATGATTTTAGTAAAAAAAACTTGGACGTAATTTTTTGTAGGAAAATTTCATAAGCTTTCAAAAGCTATAAATTGTTTGTTGAAAAACAAATATGTAGCTCAATCAATATTCTTTAAGCAGATTATGATGGGGCATATAACTCTTAAGAGTTCTTAAAATTTTGTGAATCATAGAATCAAGAAATAACTTACAATAACCTACATGCTTTAACAAAATGGAGTATGTAAGCAAAAAATTGCACTATTTTGAATATGGTGCGAAGTCTTTTGATAAGGAGTAGCATTATAAAAACTTTACTGTTTGATGTAGTAAATTAGATCATTCATATTTTGAATAGAAGTCCCACACTTTTACTTCAAAATATGACACCTAAGGAAACATGAAGCAGATGAAAACTTGTTATAGATCATTTCAAAATTTTTATGTGTGTAGCTTACACCTATATTCCAAATCAAAAGAGGACAAAGTTAGATGATAAAGGGTAAAAATGCAGATTTCCTGGTGTTAGTGATCAGTCAAAAACCTATAAGTTGTATAACCCTAACACTAAGAAAGTCATTATTAGTCAAATTTTTTCTTTGATGAAGAACAATTTTTGAAGCGGAACAATGATATTGTTAGATAATAAATTCTTGTCAACTTTGATGGACATAATGAAGATGAAAATCAATAATAAAAAGAATGAACAATAACCAATTCTAGTATCCACATAAGAAAAGGAGTGACCTTAACATGTTAAAAGAAGATATGTGTGGATGAATGATTATAAGGTAATTGGAATTGACAAATTTGAGGATGCACTTACACATTTTGCTTTATTTTCATACTGTGATCCTATCACTTTTGAAATGGCTATCAAAGAAGTAAAGTGACAGAAGATAGTAGATGAGAAAATTTCAATAATTGAAAGAAACAACCTATAAGGGTTGACTAATCTTCTAGAAGGGCATAAAAATTGGTATTAAGTGGGTGTACAAGGAAAAATTAAAAGAGAATGGAGAAGTTGATGAATATAAGGCACGCTTAGTAGCCAAAGGCTATAATCATGAGTTTAGGGGTAGATTATAGAGAGGTCTTTGTTCCAGTTGTAAGATAAGTTATGATCAAATTAGTGATTGCATTAACAATGCAGCATTTATGGTTGATCTTCCAATTAGATGTGAAATCGACATACTTGCATGGTTGACCTTTAAGAACATATATTTGTCTATCAACCTCCTAGTGAAGCTTGAATGTGAAAGCAAGGTGCATAAACTCAAAAGGGCATTCTATAGATTAAACAAGCTCCATGCATTTGGTATAGTTGTATTGAAGCCTATTTTTGAAAGAAGGTTTTCAAAAGTATCTAAATGAATACACAATCTTTGTTAAGATAGGAAAAGGAGGAAAGATGCTTATTTTTTGCTTGTTGATGATTTAATATAAACTAGAAATGATAATGTTATGGTTGAAAAATTAAAGCAATTTATGATCTTGACTTTGACATTCTGATCTTGGAAGGATGCATTATTTTCTTAGTGATAAAGTGGTACAATTTCCATTTGGAATCTTTATTTTCCAAAAGAAGTATGTTTAAGATATTTTGGACAAGTTCCAAATGAAGAATTGTAATTTGGTTAGCACACTAGTTAAGGTTGGCATAAAGCTTATTAAGGATCCTAAAGCAATAAGGGTTTATAACACCCTTTATAAACAAATTGAGGACGTATTTAATAGACATAAGGCTTGATATTACGCATACAATAAATTTTACCAACATATTCGTGGAAAGTCCAAGGGAGATGCGTCTTTTTACTACAAAAAGAATTTTTCGCTCTTGCAAAGGATTGTGACTTGTGGTTTATTTTACAAGTGAAAATTCATATTTGGTTAGCTTTATAGACAATGATTATGCTAGATATTTTGATGATTGAAAGAGCACATCTGGTTATGTTTTCCTGTTTGGTTTAGGAGCTATTTATGGTCTTTTAAAAATAAACACTTTATCAACAACTGAAGCAGAGTTTGTAGCTGTAATAGCTTGTGCTTGTCAACAAATTTGGTTAAAGAAAATCTTTGAATAATTACATTTCAAGCAAGGACTATTGTAATTTATTGTGACTATAGTTATGCTATCAGACTCTCTAAAAATCATGTTTTACATGGAAGGAGAAGTTTCACTTTGTAGGAGACCTCATGAAGTATATGATGAATGATCTTTTTTATTGCAAAAGTAAAGATTAGATTGCAGACATAATGACCAAGTCATTGGAATTATCAATGTTTTAGAAACTAAGAAATTTGTTTAGTGCTTGTGCACTTAATGAGTCTCAGCTAAATTGAATATTTGAAAATTTTAGTTTAAGGGATGAATTGTTAGAAATAGTTGGTTATTCTTTAGTTTTTCATTTCAATAGGAATTTGGTACTTAATGGTTTTAGTTTTACCTGGTTTGTAGGAGGTAATGGTTACAGTTCTTAATTTTAGGAAGCAGTCATTATAATTCCTAATTTCATGCAGTTATCTATTGGTCTTGGCTTTATAAATGGAACACTTTCTTGGAAAAATTATGTTAAATTTCCTTAGCATTAAAAAGTTAAATTCTCTTTATCATTTATTTTTTGTATTCTTTCCTTTATTAAAAAACACACATTGCAACATGTGAATTTAATGAAAATAAACAAGGTGTAGAAATTTAGACAAAACTAAATAAAATGGTTAGATTAGGTTAATTCATAAATGTCGGATTAGGTTAATTCATAATCGTCCCTCAACTTAGTTTGGATATAAAATGAAAAGAAAGGGTCAATTTGAGGTTTTTTTTAATTGACTTGTAAATTGGCGAACTAGACAAGTTAAACTAGAATATAGAACAGAAAGAATAATCAAGACCATTATAATTAAAAGAGTACAAGATAAGTAGAATATGAAATTTTAAGAAGTCTAAAATCAAAGTTTACTAATCTTTTTTATCTCCAAAAGTGTTAGGATTAAGAAGTTAAAAAGAATAAGTGGTTTTTAAATTATTAGAGTAGTTGTACAAATTTTTTCACCAAAAAAAGTTCCATAAGATGTTTAAATTAAAAGTACAATAGCATTTTAGTGAAATTATTCAAAACAGGTAAGGAAATAAAGATATTGATGATATATTTATAACTGATGGTCCTTTGATTAATGAACATTAAGAAATATAAATTAAAAGAGAAAAGAAAATAATAGATAAGAGCAAAGAAAAAAAAATTTTTTTGAGGGCAGCAAAGAAAAAAATTGAATCCTTATTTTGTTTTATTGACAATTCCATATTCTTATTGGAAATTAAAAAGTTGCAGATTGCATTTTGCTCATTAAACAACATTTATGGCCTAGTTACATAGACTTACCATGCAAAAAACTAGTGATAAACATAAGCTAAAAATTAAGGAAAGTGGGTAACATATGCTGATAACATCTTAAAAAGTTTTCCAAGAATTAAGTAAAATGAATAATCCACTAACTCAAATACAACTTAACAAAAAAATTCAATAATAAAAATATGCTTAAATAACAAAACACTACAACCACTACCTATAAAAAATATGAAATAATTAAATAGTAGTTTGAAGCACTTTAATTAATACTCTCCTTTGTTTCAAACTTCATGGAGCACCTCTTTCCATACCTTTTGAAGCACTTCTCTTCAATGTAATGTACTTCTCATCACCATTACCAAATTTGGATCACATTTCTCTATGGTGCACATTTCCTAACTACTTTAAAAAAGAAGTTCTTCTTTTGTCACTTGCACCATATTTGTTTATTCTTCGTTTTCAAATTTTCAATTCTTTTGTAAATGCCTAAATCTCTTACCCTTTTAATATTAAGGTTTTCTTTATGTCAAGAATCTTTTTCTTTATGACCAACTTCTTACAATTGCTACATTGAGGAATATTGGCCTTTCCCTTAAGGATGAAGTCTTGGGTAAATAAACTTCATCAATTTTTTCCTCAATTTTGTTATTGATCTTCTTTGGTCTATGGCTTGAAGAGCATTAAGTAACTTTGCAAAGGTCTTTTTTTTTCAATAGATCTTTATAATCTTCAAGTGAGAAAATTTTTGACTCATACCTTTTGGGCAGAGTCACGAGAAGCTTGGTTACTACTTGTTAGTGAATAAATTTTCCAACAAGCAATTTGATTTGATTGACAATGGAAATGAGCTTACTTCCATATTCCTTGACACCTTCGTATTTCTCATCTTTAGCTTCTCAAATTATCCTTTGAGATTTAAATTTTGCATCAACCTTGTTTAATTGTTGCTTTTAAACTCTTCCTTAAGCTTCCCTTATACTTCTTTAGGTGATTTACAAGGCATTATTCTTGTAAATATTTTTTCTAACATAGCCAAATGTAGACAAAAGAGTGCTTTTGATTTCCTTGCCACTTCTTCTTTATGCTTTTTGATATGATTTAGTGTGAAATTTTCCAGAAAAGGGGTATGATTAAAATTGCTTTCTACAAGCTCTTGTAACCTCAATGGTTTCAAATAGGATTCATTTTGATAGCCCATGAATCATAATTTTCACCATTAAAAATATGGATAGGAAGAGAAAAGTTACTTGATGCCTTTTTACCAAAGGTTGAGTGCTCACAAAGAATTTTACTCTATCTTTGCAAGTCCTTAAACCTTGTGATAACGCAAACACACATAAGAGGAAGGTTCATCGTATAAAAAAGAATGCAAGATACTTTTAAAAAGATAATATCTTTCTAAACAAAAATAAATCTATAAATGGGAAGGTCTTATCAACTTTTGAAAAGATCCTATTAATATTAAAAACAAAAGGATCATGTTAAGTGAAAGGAGCCTGCTAATTGATAGGAGCCTACTAACGATTAAAAATGAAAAGAGCCTATTAATCAATAGGATCTTGTTAATGCTCAAAAACAAAAGGAGCTGTTTAATCAATAAGAATTTGTTAATGGTCAAAAAAGAAAAGAACCTCTTGCAATAGATAAACAAAAAAGCCTAAACTGAAGGAGCCTCTTGAAAACACAAACTTATAATGCGAGAATTTAAAATTAGGAAAATATAAAAAATGACACAATCATTTTACACTGGTTCAACTTATAACGAAGCCTACATCTAGTCCCCCAGTATTCAACTTGAATATTTCACTATAAAATCCAAGTAGTAAAATTTCATTAGCCTCTCTAAGCTCACAAGTAGATATTTTTCAAGGTTCTTCATCCTTTCACACTCGTAGTGTTTAACCAAATTCTACAAGCTCTCAATAAGAAGTATATAAAGGATTTAACATTCTCTCTCATTAGAGTGATTTCACTTTCTAAGGCACAAACAATTTGATAAGACTTTCAAGAATATTGATGCTGCTAGGATATTTTACAAGTCTGGTGTATATCATAAATGCAGTGGCTCTTCCTTAAATAGACATTTCCTCATCCAGTCGTTTCTTAATCTAAGATATCTTTTCTATTGAAATCTTCAATATTTAAACGTTAAGAAGAACTTTCTATCAAGGCTTCCAGAGCTGATTATTCGAATTTGTAAAAACTTCTAAATGTTATGGAACCATTTCTGAATAGGCAAGTTCATAATGAAGATTCCTGCAAGAAAGGAACCAATTATCCTATGATTTTATTTCATTTTAAGAATTATGCCATTTCCTATATAATGAAACAAATCCAGTTTGAATTTTGAAATAATATAAAGTTATCATCAAAATCATTAATCATAACCCTTGAGCTAACAATCTCTCCCTTTTTGATGATGACAAACAATAATAGATATATTTTTAAAATTTAAATAATAATACGAGACTTCGAAAGATACCTGTAAACTTTATGTGTTCTTACTCATAGTTATATGAATAAGGAGCCTTACTTCTAAAGGAAGGAGCCTATACTTCACAATTTCAACAACATTTCAGCAGCAATTAGTAGAAAATATCATCAGTAACAAATATATCATCAAGACAAAATTGAAAATATGTCATAGATGTAATGCAAATTAGTCCATTGGCTATTCTGCCCCTTTGTCATTATCAAAAAAATATAGGGAGGAAGGAACTTAGACATCCATAAGACTATCACATGTAAGAATAAGCTAAGTAGAAAAATAGCAACATAGTTTCTGGTATATTAAATGAATCTTAAGCATTGATTTTGTGTGAGAAAGGGCAGTCGTATATGCCAAAAGAGGAAGTATGATCGTCTGCGTATCTTCTGTTAGATGCGTATGGAGTGTTGTCAGAGCAACGCGCACATTTTTAAAAACTGAAGTGATGCCATGAAAACCTTCATTTTAGGACACATGTATCCTATTCTGTCAGACCGAGAGGATCCCTCTAAAAAATACAAAGGGGCCTTCTAAATTAGAAGGATCCTACCAAATTAAGAGGAGGCTTCTAAACTAGAAAGAGCTTGTCAAAAAGAAGTAGCATAAAAGAATTATATAGAAATAACATCAGATAGTTTGCAGATACCAAGTTCTTTTCCTAACACGTAAAATCTATTTTAAAAGAGTGGCTTAGTGAAAATATTAGCTACTTGATTTTTAGTATTAACATGAACAAGATCAATGGTTTCTTTTAAAATATGATCTCTAAGAAAATGATGCTTGATTTATATATGCTTAGTCTTAGAATGATGAATAGGATTTTTAAAGATTTATTGCACTAGTATGATCATATAATATAAGAATATGATTAAAGTTTAGACTGGAGCTAATGCTTCATCCATAGTATTTGAACAAAACAACAGCTGGCAACTGATTTATATTCCACTTCAGTTGTTGAAAGAGCTATGCAATTTTACTTCTTGCAAGACCAAGAAACTAGACATCCTCCAAGAAATTGATAATGACCACTTGTGCCTTTTCAATCGACTTTATCACCTACATAATCTGCATCACAATAGCCAACTATGTTAAAAGAATCAATTTTTGGATATAATAGTCCAAAAGTCCATATTTTTGTGAAGATATTGAAAGATCCTTTTGACTGCTTGAAGGTGGCTTTCTTTTGGATCTGATTAAAAATGTGCGCAAAGGCAAACACAAAGCATAATATCTGGTCTTAAGTTTGTAAGATATAGTAGTGACTTGATCATTCCTCTATACTTTCTCTCATTTGTATCCTTGCCTTCTTCATCCTTATCAAGTTTAGTTCTTATTTACATAGGAGTAACCACAGGTTTGACATTTTTGAAGTGGTACTTCTTGATGAGTTCCTTTGTGTATTTGTCTTGGATAATAAAGATCTTTTTCTATTTGTCTGATTTGTAATCCTAGGAAGAAAGATAATTCTCCCATCATGCTCATTTCAAATCCCCATGCATTAATGATGAGAATTCTTCACAGAAAGATTGATTAGTAGCACCAAATATTATGTCATCAACATATATTTGCACTATGAGTAAGTCATTCTCCTTTTTCTTAATAAATAAGGTTTTATCTACCTTTCTCTTTTGAAGTTATTTTCAAGCAAAAAATTACTTAACCTCTTATATTATGCTCTATAGACTTATTTTAGACCATACAGGGCTTTAGTCAACTTCATCACATAGTCAGGTTGGTTTTCATCTTAAAAGCCTGGAGGTTGCTTAACAAACACCTATTTATTAATATATCCATTTAAGAAGGCATTTTTGATATCCATTTGGAACAATTTAAAGTTTTTATAACATACGAAGGCAAGTAAAATTCTAATCGATTCTAGTTTAGCAACAGGTACATAAGTTTCATCAAAATCAATACCTTCCTGTTGATTATAACCTTGAGCTACTAGTTTAGATTTGTTTCTTACCACCTTACCATTTTCATCAAGTTTGTTTTGAAAAACCCAACGAGTTTTAGTGATTGACTTATTTTACAGATAAGGTAATAGATTCTCAACTTTGTTTTGTCAAACTGATTCAGAACTTAATTTTCATTAGTAAGAGCCTCTTTAATGATCTTTGATTCTAATTGTGAGATGAGGGCAACAAAGTTATTCTTGGATGTTGATCTAGTTCTTATACTTTCAGAGGGGTCTCTTAGAATGTACTGATTTGTATCAAGACATCTCTATTGTCTTGGTGTTCTTCATTATATAGGCTCCTGTTGAAAGGAAGGAGCCTTCTCGATCCTGGCTTTAGAGGGACCTTCTTGATATTGTAATTCTGAAGGTACTATAGGTGTTTTTTGAGTCTGTGTTGTATTTTTAGGAGCTAAAGGATGCTCTTCATCATCTGAAATAACTACTATTTTCGAGTGTAGTGTTTCATCAAATACTACATGTATTGATTCTTCTATGTTCTTTGTTCTTTTAATGTAAACTCTAAATCCTTTACTGATAGTATTGTAGCCCAGAAAGATGGCTTCATCTGATCTCGAATTGAACTTTCCAAGATTGCTTTTTCCATTATTTAGAATGAAGCACTTGTAACCAAATGCTCGAAAGTAAGTGACATTCAGTTTTCTCCCTTTCCATAACTCATACGAGGTTTTTTTAGAATGGTTCTTATAAGGCACCTATTAAGAATGTAACAGGTAGTTAACATAACTTTTTCCCAGTAACCATGAGGTAAACCACTTTCATAGAGCATTGTTCTGGCCATATCAATGAGAGTCCTATTATTTTCCTCAATAACTCCATTATGTTAAGGAGTTCTTGGGCATGAAAATTGTGAGATGTCTCATTTTCATTACAAAAATCTTTGAATTTTTTATAATCTTTGAATTTTTTATATCGAATTCTCCTCCATGATCGCTCTAAATAGATGTAATGTAGTATCCTTTTTTTATTTGAATTTTTCTGCAACACTTCTCAAAGATTTCAAAAGTATCATCCTTATTTGATAGAAAATAAAGTAAATCTAGAATAATTATCTACTAAAACAAAACCATAATGTTTACCACCAAAACTTTGACTCCTAATGAGACCAAATAAATCCATGTGCACAAATTTAAGTGGTTGGTTAGTAGACACAATATTTTTGGGAAGAAAGTGTAACATCCCGTTACTGATAGTAAGGGTATTATGGTAATTGGGACAGACTGATAGGATTGCACTGCATTTATTGAC
>JAOTIZ010000203.1:35445477-35459259 GCA_027123425.1 Erythroxylum panamense
TAAAAATTCGAATACACAATTCAACCCCCCTTCTTGTGCACTTTGTATATCGTATACTAACGTGTGATTCACTTCAATTCGTTCCTTCAAAGGTGACTTGTAGTTTATCCCACATTTCCTTTGCTGTAGAGCAATAGGATATCTTCTCATATTCTTCTGGAGATAGTGCATAGATCAAATGATGTTTAGCATTCAATTGTGCATTTCTTCTATCAGCATCAAACCACACTTCTACATTTTCTATAGCAAGAAGTGTAGCTCTAACTTTGATGGCTTACTAGACTTCAACATCCATAAATTGGAGATAGATTGTCATTTTCTCTTTCCAATATGAGTAGATGTTTCCATTAAAGTAAGGAGGTTTTGAGATGGATTTTTCTTTGAGGCTTCTCAAATTGTTTGCCATAATCTATCATGTGCACTAAAACACAATAAATGTGAAACCTTGTTATGATACTAAATGATAAAGCAAAAACATACAAGAGGGGGGAAGTGAATTATGTAAAAAATGCAGGATACTTTAAACAAGATAGTATCCTTATAAACAAAAATAAATCTATAAATGGGAAGGTTTTATCAACTTTGAAAAGATGCTGTTAATGTTAACCTGCTAGTGCTCAAAAGAAAAGGAGCCTGCTAATTGATAGGAGCCTGCTAGTAATCAAAAATGAAAAGAGCCTATTAATCGATAGGATCCTATTAATGCTTAAAAACGAAAGGAGCCTTTTAATCGATAGAAATATGTTAACTCTAAAAAATGAAGGAACCTCTTGCATTCCAAAAAAAAAAGGAATCTATTGTAAAACCTAAGGTGCCTCTTGAAAACACAAAATTTAGTGTGAAAATTCAAAAGTTAAGAAGAGAGAAAAAAAATGGCACAATCAATTTATACTGGTTCAGCTTATAACGAAGCCTACATCCAATCCTTAAGTATTCAACTTGAGTATTTCACTATAAAATCCAAGCAGTAAATTTTTGCGAGTGCCTTCAAACTCATAAGTACATATTTTTCAAGGTTCTTTAACCTTCCACACTCGTAGTGTTTAACCAAATTCTCTAAGCTCTCAACAAGAAGTATATAGGGGATTTAACAATCTCTCTCAATAGAGTGATTTCACTTTCTAAAGCATAGAGAATTTGATAAGACTTTCAAGAATATTGATGCTGCTAGGATATTTTGCAAGTCTCGTGAATATCACAAATATAGTGCCTCTTCCTTAAGTAGACATTTTCCTCAATTAGTCATTGCTTAATCGATGATATCTTTCCTACTAAAATCTTCGATATTTAGATGTTAAGAAGAACATTCTGTTAAGGCTTCCGGAGCTGAATATTCAAATTCATAAAAACTTCTAGATGTTATGGAACCATTTTTTAATAGGCAAGTTCAAAAGAAGATTCTTGCAAGAAAGGAAGCAATTGTCCTATGATTTTATTTCCTTTTAAGAATTACACCGTTGGCTATATAAGGAAATAAATCCATTTTGAATTTTAAAATATTATAAAGTTATCATCAAAATCGTTAAACATAACCTTTGAGTTAACACGTTGGAGCTCTGATACCAAAATTGATGACAATAAAAAAACTACAGATTGCATTTTTCTCATGAAACAATATTCATGGCCTAATTATATAGGCTTATAATTCAACAAACTAAAGATAAACATAAGCTAAAACAAAGGAAAAGTGGATAATATGTCATCTCAAAAAGTTTTCCAATAACTAAGTAAAATAAACAACCCACTAACTCAAATACAAATTAAAATAAAATTTCAATAATAAATATATGTTTATATAACAAAACATTACAACCACCACTTCTAAAAAACTAGGAAATAACTAAATAGTGGTATGAAGGACTTTATTTAATAATTCCTAACTTGAAATAAATTTTATCTTAAAAAGTGAAAATGATATGTGGAGAGCATATAAAGCATATGCTATATATCTTATGATGCATACATTTCATTTAATATTAATTTACCATATATTTAGCAAACATTAGATGTCGCAATAACAGTTGGTCTAGGATATAAGATGTGATCATATAATGACTTAATTTATTGAGAAATTGTAAAAATTAATGTTCTTCACTCATTGAAAGTTATAAAAAATTGGTTGGTTAAAGGTATATTATGATGGTTGATAGTTTGACAAATCATAGTTTAAAAGAACTTCAATTAATTTTTAGTATATTGTCTCTTTGGATTGACTTTTACAAATTCACTAAATGCATATGATATTATGAAGCATGCCTCTACTTTATGCAATTTATTTGCAAAGGTAGTTTAATAGAAAGGTTCATATAATGTTATGTGTATAGTAAGTAGCAATAGTAGTGTAAAAGTTAATCATATGTTGCATGATAAAGTTGCTTACTATTTGAATATCACCTTAAAGAATATTAATAATATACCAAAGTGGTTGATAGAAATTGTATGACCTATAATAACTGGTGTTGCTATTGCCTCCATTACATTTAAAGCATATTTTGAGCACAAAGGTGTTTTAAATAGATATGTCATAGATACATACTTCACAACTCATAACCTATCAAAAGGTGCAATTATGAGAGTTATAAGTTCCACTATATTGGATAACAAATTTTTTAATAAATATCTGGTGTAAATAAAATTGTTGCCTTATTGTAAGGTTGTTAAATATTGTGGATTCGTATAAAGGACATTTCCTTAGTTATGTATATGATGATATGTTTAAGGTAAGAAAAGCAATTATGGTTTTAATCAAGAATACGAATAGTTTGTATTAACCATTACATTTATATAATTAATCAAAAGTACGACAAATATATGAAAGAAAATTTTCATCTAATAACATATTTCTTAAGTCATATTTTTTTAAAATTAGGATATTTTTGGGATCAGTATGAAGCTTTAAGTGGTCTTTTTTAATTTGATTAAAAATAGAATTTTTTTTTTGATAATGCTATAACATGAAATGAGATCAAGTTTTTCAAAAATGATTTAGAAAATTTGTTTTATTCCATCAACTTGTATTATAATTTAGCTTCTTTCTTTTTAAAGCTTTATAACTAAAATTCAAAATCGTTACGTTATTATAAGTTATACATAGTCACCTAATTTTATTCTTTATGTTTTATAATTCCTTTTTATTTGTTTCTTTGTAAAGAAAATAATAAAATGCATGTTTAATTGATATCTTAATGTTCTTTTTGGATTTTTCCTTTGCTTTTAACACAAAAAGGGAAAGGGATAACCAATCCACAACTGCTCAATCTTTTGATTTTTTTTCAATTCAAATCCTAAGTTTTTAATTGAGTGACAAACTTTTTATATCTATAATAATGTAGTTCAAAACACTAGTTTTTGTTGATGGAACTAATAGATGGAAATCTATGTGGCATTTAGTAGACATATTATATTTTCAAAAATATCATTTTGAACTAAATTGTTAAGGTTTTAAAAGATTGGTTACTTAATTAAAAAATTTCAAAGCTTGAGCATTGAATTAAAAAACATCTTAAAAGATTAGACACTTTTGAATATGTTATCCCAAAAGGGAAATATCAAACATAAAAGAAGCAAAAAAGAAAGTAATTCAGTTGAATGGCTAAATAAAATGACAAGAGGTTACACATTGGTCCAAAATATCAATTAGAAAAAGATCTGAAAAACTAAATAGTAGAAAAAGAAATGAAATAAAATGATGTCACTATCTTATTAAAAAGGGCCAAAAAAGACAAATGTGATGCTGGAATGGCCAACACAATTTCTAAAACAACATGCATAATGATTAATGAAAGATAAGATAAAATACCACATGGAGGAATTACTTTTGAAGACGAAAAAAATATGATATAGATGTATGTGTAAGAACAAGTTAAAATGCCAAAAAAAGGGAGCAAAACATCTTAAGTTCTTTTTTATTTCTATTTACTTTGATTTATACTAATTTTTCTACATTTAATTTCTTATATCAAAGTCTCTTGCTAAAGGTTAATTCTTAAATAGTCTGATGATGAGAATCAATCGAAACAATTTCTATCAGATGTTTAGGATAATATCCTTCCCTTTTAAGTTGACTAAATTCTTTGTGAACTCTCTATTTATTAGTTTTCGTCTTTTCTTTGGAAGAGTTTTTTTCATTGCAAGAATTTTGATCTAGTTTTCTCAAAATACATTTATGGTACTTATCATTATTAGTTTCTATGTTACCAATTCATGTTGAGTTTGCAACTGCATATTTTGTTGGCATTTACTTAGTATGTTTCTTTATGATTTCATCTTTGTGAATAGGTAGATTTTTAGAATACGGTGAATTGTGTTTACTACTATAGTGTAGTTATTAGTAGCATATATTAATTATTTTAAAGGAATTTTAGATATAATTAAGAAAAATATCAATTAGTTTTAGAGAACTACAACCTAACTTATAGTTTTATAATTAATTGAACAATGGGCTTGGTGTCAAAGTACCACAAAAATTTTAACATCAACTTTAATAAAGGAAAAGCAAAGAAATATCACATATATTTCTATATATTTTTTGTTCTATGTGAATGCTTGATCCAAAAGAGCAGGCGAAAAAGGGATCACTTTTAATAAAAATATCCTCAATAAATGATTGGTGAAAAAATAACTCTAAATACAAAATCAGAGCTCATAACTTAAGTCATGGCTTTTAATAATAAGTCCAATTTTAAGTCAAAGATATCTACATTTGATAAACATGTCAAAAAGTGTCCTCAAGTAACCCAAATCCCATTCAAAGCCTATTCATATCAATTACTTTGAACCTAATTTCTTTTAGTCTGTTGCCTTTAACTATCTAATTAAAGTCCATCGCAATCATTTTTCTTTCAATCTCCCCTTAAAATTTAAGAGAGTTTTGAATAAAATTAGCCTTTTATTCACCTTTAATGCTTCATATATTTAAAGTCATTATTTTTCTACAATATAAACTTTATTTATTTAATCAAACTTTTGGCCAAAATAAACTTCATTTATTTCATCAAGCTTATGATAAGAGTTGCTTTCATTCAAAGAAAATTTGCTTCATGTTGTTTAAATTAAAAATTTTATATATACATTACTATTTATAAATACCTTTTGAATATATTTTTCATTTAAACATCAATTTTTTATAGCTTATTTTAACAATTCCTAGAGTTCTTCATTTTCTCTAGACTCTTAAGCAAATTATCCACATTCAATTAAAAGAGTGATGTTTGGGGGTTCTGTTCTTGCATTGTCTTTTTATGACATTTCACATCTAAAGTTTTATACACTTTCAAATTTATAAAATTATTTTAAGATTGAAATAATTTTTAAATGAGTAAAATATGGTGTTTACCACCTTTTTTATTTTATAAATTGGCTTTCAAATTTATTCTCTTAATTATAACTTTTTCTTAATTTTTTGTATATTTTCTTTAGTTAGATAAGTGGAGATTCTATTAATTGAAAATAACTTGTCAATCATTCTTTTTCGTTAAAGGCACGCATATCATGTTTGTTTATGAATTTAAGTAAAATGAAATGCATAAGAATGATTGAAATATTTTTGGAAAGAGTACCCCAAATTAGTGAAAGATAACAATGAAGATTCTTAGTAAGATAACTTATGCATGAAGGTAAAAGGAAAATTAACATAATTTTTGTTTTTATTATTTATAATTTTAAACTAAATTGTAGATATTTTAATGTATTTATTTTATATTTTAAAATATTATTATTTTATCATGTATTTTTAATATAATTTTTAAAATATTACATTAAAAAAAGCGAATACATGATCCCATTTATTATAATTGTATTAAGATGATTTATTTTTTAATCAAAGAAAAAAGAGTCACCAATATATTTAAAAAACCGGGGAAAAAACACTTTGTCAAAAGACTATGGAAGCTCCTCACTGATAAGCAGGCAGTATGGTGTAGATAGATCACATCTCTTTCATAAAAATAGGAACCTGTGGAGTTTTAACTCAAATAATATGTCCTTTACTACCCTGAAAGCTATTCTTAAGTTGAGGGAAAAAATGAGACCTCATTGCAAATGGGAAAACCACCTACTTCTAGCTTGATAATTGGTTATTAGTATGTCCTTTGGAAGGATTAGATGAAGTATCAGTAGGTCCTTTGGAAGGATTAAATGAAGTTGTTGCTTTAAGAACTCTTATATAATAACATGATATAGTGGCTCAAGCTCTTAAAAAAAAAGGATCTAATCAATTTTGATCCATTTCCAACTCCTCTAAAGACTGAAGTCATGCGGACTTATATTAACTTGGATAATGATATCATCATATGGAAACACATCACTAATGGAGTTTTCACTAATCTGGCTTACATATAAGTGATTGCCAGCAACTTACCAATCCTTCCCTAGAGAAACATAGTATGGTCTATGTTGAATTTTTAATATGAGCATAGTGTAGAGTCCACTTACAAGAATTAGGCTTGGGTCAACTATTGTCTAAATAACTAGAACTAGTTGTTTGGATAGTTGACCTTTACCACTTATAAACCTTTAATATTTTCATGTCTAGGCAATATGGGATACTTTAACAGTCTAGTCACTAGCAACCTTGAGAATCTATAACCCTTTCACTTGCTATGTTAAACAAGCTACCAATTGTTGACAAGACTGTAAGATTTGCACATCCTACTAATTGGTGTGCTCTTTATAGAAAAGTTGAGGAGACTTTAGATCATCTCTTTTTTAAGTGCAACTCTGTCATTGATACTTGGAAAGAATTTATACAGAAGTGCTTGATTAGTGAATTTCTAGAGGACTTAAGCGAAATTAAGCTTTAGTGTATTAATCTAAGATTCCAAAACAAAACCATCAAATGATGTTTTTTCATTTCTCTATCTTTCCTTGTTACAACTGTATGGAATGAAAGGAACAATAATATCTTTCATGACAAATGCTTTTCCACTGAGCATTTCAATACATCTCTAATGCAACTGATAAGATCTCACATTAACATCCATTTGCACATGGATTTGGACCTACATTTTCTCCGTACTACTTGGAGAGTGTAAACACATTCTTCTAATTATAGCTCTTATGTTTTTATTTTAATAAGTATGTTTCACTTGTAAGCTTCTTGTTATTCTATTTCTCTTGTAATTTGCAAGTTGTTTGTATTGGTATTGATTCTCCTTGATTTCTTTTTATAGCTTAATCTAATTCAAATTTCCTAGAAAAAAGAAAATGCTTTTATAACTAACGTTTAAAATATTTCTTCTCTACATACATACATACATACGTACTACGTATGTACATACATGTTGATCATTTTTATTAGATGGGTCATAAAAAGACATATTAAAGTTTGAAAAGTTCCTTCAAATTTTAGGTAATTTCATTATAGAACATAACAATCATGAAACTCAATATTAAATTATTTTTCGATTTATCAACATTATATGTAGTTCTAGTTATTATTTATTCATTGGTTTAGATTTTGTATTTATTACTTTTAATAAGTTAATAATGCATAAAATTCATAATTTATATAATTTAAATTTAATTATTATATTAAATCTACTTTCACCTATTGAACCTTATTCACTTGGGATTCTAATTTAATATCTATATCTAATTTTTTAACGAATTAAATGAAGGCAACTAATAGTATATATAAAAGTATTTTATTTTTTATGTGTGTATCTCTTATACACTATATATATTGAAATACACAATAATCTAAGTCAAGGGTTTTCTTATTCTATAAAATATGTTATCGTAGCTTTTAAGCAAAACCCTGTCCTTTTGTCTTTCGCTCTTTCACCTACTGTCGTGACCAACCGTAGTCGTCAACATCATCAAGTTTTGGTTTCTTCTCTCTCTTTTTTTTGGGTAATCAAATCCTTCTTCTTTTGTGTTGTTTTTTATAGGTAATCAAATCCTTCTCCTTTTGTGTTGTCTTCATTCTTCATGTAACCCTTGCTCTTATTATTTCTTATGGCCTTTTGCTATTTGCTATTATTCTGATTCTGATAACCCTACACCTAATCATATCTACTTGTCAAACCCCCACTCCTCCTCCTCTTCCTCCATTACATCTTATATACTCCATATCTAGTATCAAAACTCATATTCCCATCACTCCAGAGCTCAAGGCCAATAATTATTAGGACTAGAACACCGTTATCGCCAGAGGCTGTCGAGTTCTTAGCCATCTTGATGGTACATCTAACCCACTGAGTGAGAATGATGATGCTTGGCAACAACTATACTATTTAGTTCTTTCTTGGATATATAGAACTATCTCTCATCATCTTCTTAAAATGGTTCTAAAGCCAAAATCTGCGGCCCAAGATGTATGGCTTTCCATTGAGGGTCTTTTCAATGATAATAAATTGGCTAGGGCCATTCAACTTTAAGAGCAATTCTGCACTATAGAAAGGGGGCTCTTTCCATCACTGAATATTGTCAAGCCATTAAATCCCCCTACGATGCTCTAACCGATATCGACAATCCCATACCTAACCAAACTCTTGTTCTCCATGCCCTTAATGATCTTCCTGATACGTATGGTCCTTTTGTTAATGTCATCTCCACTCAAAATCCCTTTTCTTCATTTTTACAAGTGTGGTCCATGCTACTTCGAGAGGAAAACTACTAAGCCAAGAAAACCTATTCTTCTTTTTCCTCTCCATCCACGGTTGTTATTGTCTATGACTCCTCTAACTTACAACCAACCAATGCTTAAGCTAGCTGTGGCAATTACTCCAATTGTAGAGGGGACTGAAATGGTCGTAATGGTTATAAGGGGAGTCACGGACGTCGAGTTCGCAACAATGGTCATGGAGGGTATAATAATTATGATATACATGGAAATTATCCTGGAGCATAGAATTAGGGGCATGGAAATCAATGGGTTGGATAACCTCATGGACACAACACTCAATGTATTGGACACAATAACTACTAGGCTAAATTCAATAGTCCTACCTTAAGACTGCTCGGTCCAAGTCCTAGGCCTACAGCCTAGTCGTAAGCCATGTTAGCTAGCCCAGGCATCTCAACAGTCCACAGTCAACCACAATGGGTTAGACAACAAAATTGGGTCAGACAACAACAACAATGGGCCCCACAAAGTTGGCCCATTAAGCCTATCTCTCTCCAGCTCTAGTGAATGTTTTTGACACAATGAACCTTCGACCTCCCTCTAATAGTGAATGGTACATGGATTCTAAGGCTTCCACACACATGAATGCCTACCCAGGTAATCTCTATTCTGTTTTTAATTTGAGTATTATTTCACCTAAGCATTTAGTTGTTGGTAATGGATCCTCCATCCCTGTTACACATGTTGGGTCTACCATTCTTCCTTATTCCTCTTCCCTTTTACTTTAAACAATGTCTTAGTCACTCCTTAGATTGTCAAAAATCTCATTTTCGTAAGTAAATTCACCACTGATAATCATTGCTATTTAGAATTTGATCCATTTTGTTTTTGTTTTTGTGAAGGACTTACAAACCCAAACTGATATTCTTATGTGAAATAGCTCTGAAGATCTATACCCAATCAGATTACCAATGACAGTACCCTCCTCATCTAATCATATTACTTTCATGTCTTTTGCAACATCCTCTTCTTCGTTATGGCATTGTAGACTAGGTCATCCATGAAAATTTTTTTTCATCTATCTTCTTAAAAAAAACTTTATAGAATGTAATAAGGAGAAATCTTCTTCAATTTGTCATGCTTGTTAGTTGAGAAAGCATGTTAAGCTTCCTTTTTTCTTTTCTCTTACTCGTACTTCCATTCCTTTTGAAATAGTACATTCAGATCTATGGACATCTCTCATAACTAGTATCTCTGGGTTTAAGTATTTCTTATTGCTCCTGGATCATTTTAGTCATTATTTATGGATATTTCCTCTTCATGCTAAATTAGAATTTTACTCTAAATTTCTTAATTTCCATGCTTATGTTCATACTCAATTTGATTATGAGATAAAGGCCTTCCAATGTGTTAATGGCATTGAATTTGCTAATAAATCATTCTTACAATTCTTTGAAACATATGGCATTATATTTCGCTTTTCTTGCCCTTACACCTCACAACAAAATGGAAAGGTTGAGCGTATGATCCACACTTAACATGCCACATGCCACCACAATATTAGGTGGAAGCACTTAATATGGCATGCCATCTTAATCTCCTTACCACAAAAACTTTACACAACACAACCCCACATGAAATTTTTTTTCACAAACCTCCTACCTACATCTATCTTTGTGTCTTTGGGTTATTATGCTACCCCAACCTCTCATCCATTGCCCCTTACAAACTCACCCAACGCTCCACACCATGTGTTTTTCTTGGGTACCCCTCCAATCATCGTGGGTATCACTACCTATATCTCTCTACACAGAAGGTCATTACTTCACGCCATGTAGTCTTTGATGAAAATTCTTTTCCTTTCTCTACATTCCATACTCCTTCGAACTCTTACAGTTTTCTCATGCATGACACAAAAATCTCTCCCCTCTTCCTTCCATACTTCAATGTTCCAACCCTCTCTCCTTCGAGTCCCACACTTATAACCTCTAAGACACACACACCACATACTACCACTACTAATCTTTTCCCATCCACCTCTCCTACTCCAAACACAACTCATTAACCCTCCCCTTCACCCATTACTCTACCTCCTTCCTCCATTACAACCATAATTCCTCCATCTATTTCTACTCCTCAACATCCAATGAAGACAAGGAGTAAACATGGCATTCATAAGCCCAAGTCAATATTTTCTCTTCATACGTAGATGCCCTCCTCTCTATCTCCCATTCCTAAGACTTACTGCTCTGACCTTAAGGATCCTTACTGGTATACTGCTATGCTTGATGAATATAATGCTTTCATTACAAAAAGGACTTGGACTATTGTTCCACGCCCTCCGGATACCAATGTAGTAAGTGGAAAAAGGATTTTTAGACACAAGTTTTGCTTAGATGGGTCTTCAGAGTGCTATAAAGGAGGTTGGGTAGTTCTTGGCTTTACTAGCAACCGGGTATTAACTATGGTGAAACTTTCAGTCTTGTTATCAAACCTACTATATTTTGGAGTGTACTTAGTCTGGCTCTCTCCCGTTCTTGGCATGTTCATCAACTATATGTCAATAAAACCTTTTTGTATGACTACCTTGAGAAGACTATTTATTGTGAGCAACCCCCTGTGTTTGTTAATCGAGCTCACCCTCATGATGTCGATCACCTCAACAAAGCTCTATATGGTCTTAAACAAGCTCCTCAAGCCTAGTATAAACATTTTGCGGGCTTTATCTCTACTGTTGGCCTCTAGGGCTCCAAATTCGACACCTCTCTCATTGTATATCACTAAGGTCCTCACATGGTCATATTTCTCCTGTATGTGGATGACCTTGTTCTCACCTCATCTTCCACTTCACTTCTCCAACAGATTGTTAGATCTCTCAGCACTATGTTCGCCGCGACTAATTTGGGGCCACTCCATTATTTTTGGGCATTTCTGTCACTCATTACAAGGGTGGCTTATTTCTTTCAAAACAAAAATATGCCCAGGAGATCCTTATTAGAGCAATTATGTCTTGTAATGCTTCATCTACTCCCGTTGACAACAAGGAAAAATTATTTGATAACTTTAGGCCTCCTATTATAGATCCATCTTTATATTGTAATTTAACAGTGGCATTGCAATATTTAACTATTACTCGGCGATCTTAATTATACAGTTCAATAAGTTTGTTTATTTATGCATGACCTCCATGAACCACATCTCCATGCCTTAAAGTGCATTCTACGCTACCTCAAAGGCACCTTGGATCATGGATTACAATTGTACTCCTTTACTACTGACGATTTGATTGCCTACTTTGATGCTGACTGGGTTAGCTACCCCGACTTATGCAAATCTACTTCGCGCTACTGTGTTTTTCTTAGAGACAAATTTTATATCTTGGTCTTCTAAACGATAGAGCACCACTTCTGGTTCTAGTGCTGAGGACAAGTACCGAGTTGTTGCGAATGTCTTTGCTAAAACCTGTTTGCTTCGACATCTTCTTAAGGAGCTTCATCGCCCTATCCCCAAAGCTACTCTTGTATACTACGACAATGTTAGTGTTGTTTATTTGTCCTACAATCATGTTCACCATCAACGTACCAAATACATCGAGATTAATATTTACTTTGTCCAAGATAAAATGGCAAAATGACTTTAGGACATGTTGATATTCTTCATATGCCCTCCGCACATCAATGCGTAGACATTTTCACCAAGGGTCTAACATCTCCACTTTTTTCCGGTCACCTCCCACTTTGACTGCGGGGTGTGATAGTATACATAAAAGTATTTTATATTTTATATTTTATATGTATATGTGTGTATCTCTTATGTATACGTATATTCCCTTGTACACTATATATATTGAAATACACAACAATCCAAGCCAAGGGTTTTCCTATTCTATTCAATAGCAACATCTAATTCCCAAATAAGGAAACCAAATCATATTATTACCTTAAATGGCAAACTCTTAATCTATCAACTCCAATTCATTCTATATATTATTAAACATATTTCACAATCTAAAGTGAAAAAGATTGTAACTTTGCTCTTTTAAGACATTTATCTTTTTATCTCCTTATTGATCTATCCGCATTCTTCTATTGACAGATTCTAATAAGCGAGACGCTTCAAAGATTAGCTTTGTTCTTGAACCCAAAATGTTTTGGTGTTACTGGGTGTACATTGTGTGATGCTGCAAGTTTGTAACAGAATTAAAACTAGAGGAAAAAGGATATAAAATTAAAATGGGCATAGAATAGAATAATGATAGACCAACATTTTCTCTTTAAAGACAATTGGGTGATTAACCCAAGAAAACAAATGTACCATCAAAAGTATCAAGATTGGCTTGTACTAGCTTGAGCTCTGTGTTGGCTTGTCTCTTGCTGTTCATTTTTCATCTCTTGCGAAGCGTCTTCTTCCAGCGGTCCCGCAACCGGAGTGTCCGGGGATGGTGGCGGAGGCGGGTAGACGTGACCGTCAATGCAAGAAGAGCATTTTCTCTCTACCCAACCTTCCAGATCATATTCACCGAAACCCAAGATTCTACGACCTGAACAGAGCCTACCAATCATGCCTGCTATTACCCCAAGAATTGTGATCACTGCAAGCACTGCTATGACGGGTCCGACTGACCCATGACCGCCTCGCTCAGCGTAGGCTTGAACCACCGCCACTGGCGGGGCTTGTTGCTGTTGCTGTTGGTCTAGTGGTGTTGACATTGAGAAATGGTGTATATGCAGCTTCAAGCAAGTGCTGTCAACTTTTTGGAGGGTTTTTGAGGGGTTTTAGGAGTTGTGTTTGTTTTTGGCCATATTTAGTTTAGAAATACTGTTAAAAATGGGAGCTTTGAAGTGGGTTTTTCGTTGACAGGTGTGGTTTCAGTGACGTTGGGTAGTAAAGTGTAAAACTTTTTCAGGATTTGTGGCTTGAAGAGGGAACGTGTATGCTGGTTTTGGATGTTTGAAGAAAAGGGGAGAGGAAGTGTGGGGGTTCTAGGAGCTTTCGGAGATTATTTGGGGCTTGCTTCTTTCTCTGGATGCTTTTCCTTTACATGAGAATTTTTCTGGAAGAAGGTGAAATCTATCTATCTAAGGGTGGTGAAAAGTGGCAGGAAAAAAGATTGTTAAAGTAAAGAAAAGAAATGAAGAATGTTTTAGCAGGTAACAAACCCTAAGGACAAACCTTTTTGAAAGGAGAGCAGATCACCTGTCCAATTTAACCCTGTC
>JAOTIZ010000203.1:35494972-35515399 GCA_027123425.1 Erythroxylum panamense
GGGGAGGACTGCGCTATATCGATGCAGACTGGAGGTGGCAGATACTGTTGGAATAAATGCCACTTCCACTGCCCATCCTCCTCTCGGAGGTCGGCGACCTTAGCAAAGTGGAGTCCTTCTGGAATGGGAGAGGTCGCCACCTGCTGGAGCGGCCCCCAGTTGGTAACCCAGTTGTCCTACCAAAAAGAGATATGTCGCCCGTTTCTAAGCTGCCATTTAATACCTTGGAGAACAAATCTCCAAATGGCCGCAAGACCTTTCCAAAAGCAGGATGCCCCAGGCCGATCAATCAAGTCAGGAATGTGGTGGGGGGCCATATGATATTTGGCCCGAACGACTCGCACCCATAAAGCCTCAGGTTGCGTAAGGAGAGCCCAGCCCATTTTGGTCAGGAGGGCATCATTGGAAGAACGAATACGCTTAAGGCCAAGCCCCCCGGCCGATTTGGGTTGACACACATCATCCCATCGGACAAGGGGCATTTTCCGTTGCTCTCCCGATGACCCCCAGATAAAGTTACGCATAAGCTGTTCCAAGCTATCACAGAGCTATCGCGGCAAGCAAACAGTTTGCATAGTGAAACCTGGTAGAGCAGAAAGAACATACTAGGCCAATGTGACACGTCCCGCAAGAGAGAGCTGACGGCCACGCCATCCGGATAATTTCCTCTGGGCGTTGTCGAGAATATGGTGGTAAGTCGTGCGCGTGGTGCGGTCATGGAGTAACGGAACGCCCAGATATTTTCCCAGGTTGATCGTACGTTGAATCTGAAGGGCGTGACTGATGCGTTGTGCCATTGCTGGCTGAACATTCGTCGAGAAATAAAGTTTAGACTTGGTTGTGCTAACTTTCTGGCCGGAGGCTCGGCAGTAGTCCTCCAAAGTTCGCGTTATTACATGAGCTTGGTCATCTGTTGCTTCAACAAACAGAACCAAATCATCGGCAAAAAAAGGTGGGAAATAGGAGGACCTGTAGGGCTCAACTAAAGTGGTCTCCATCGCCCTTGGTCCATTGCGCGCGAGATAAGGTGGCCCAAACGTTCCATGCAAAGCTCAAAAAGATACGAGGAGAGGGGGTCGCCTTGACGAATCCCCCGCGTGGGGCTAAAATGATCAGAAGGCGACTCTTGCCAGACCACCTGCATGGTCACCGTAGTCACGCACGTCATAATGATCTTGATAAGTGCTGCTGGAAGACCAATCTCCTCCAAAGTGGATCGAATAAAGTCCCAACGAAGACGGTCGTAGGCCTTTTCGAGATCCACTTTGATGGCGAAAAACCCTTTCTTCCCTTTCTTCCGACGCATAGAATGGATGGCTTTCTGGGCAAGAATGATATTATCAGTAATGTGCCGCCCCAGAATAAAACTACATTGGTTGTCCATCATAAGATAGCCCATGTGTGTCTGCAAACGACGAACAATGACTTTGGCAATGGCTTTATACAAAACATTACAAAGGCTGATCGGGCGAAACTGGGTAAAATTTATCGGAGAAGGAATTTTAGGGAGAAGAACAAGCAGAGTGTGATTAAGATCCGCTTCCTACCTGTCGTCAAAAAACAACTGCCTGAATGAACTCTGTAACTTTAGGATCGACCCGAGCCCATTGTTTTTGGAAAAACAAAGTGTTGAAACCATCTACCCCGGGGCTTTGGTCGAACTCATACTAAAAATCGCATTCTTGATCTCGATGGGATGGATGGGAGTATCTAAAGCTCGGAGTTGCTCAACAGAAAGAGCAGGGAAAGCACCTGTTAATAGGATCGGAGACGATTGCCCTTCCTCGCTCGTAAACAGAGTGGCGAAATAATCCTGGGTCAGGCAACGAAGAAGATAGGGATCGTCAACCAAGTTCCTGTGAGAATCCATAAGTCTCTCAATACGCAATTTCTTACGGCGGAAAATGGTGAGAGTGTGGTAAAACTTTGTATTTCTGTCGCCTTTAGAAATCCATTCGCAGTGGGAAGATTGCTGTGAGAATATCTCTTCTTCACTCAAAACCTGGACAAGCTCGCTACACAAATGCTCTTCAAGCGCATGGAGAGAGTCCACATTATCTTCGGTAAGGGTTCGCTGGATTCCTTGCAGTCGCGCTAGCAAGCGCCATTTGCGATGAAAAATATTCCCGAATTCCTCTTGATTCCATTTAGTGAGAGACTGAGAAAAACAGGCTAAAGATTGGCTCAACGTCTCCCCTTCCGGTAGCCAGTTCTCATCAACCAGATCATTGAACCCGGGGTGAGTTAACCATGCATTCTGAAAACGAGAAGAATGGGACCCTACGGGACGGGGGGTACGGGGATGGAATTGGATCCACATAGGGCGGTGGTCCGAGCCAAGGAAAGGTAAATGATAGTTAACAGTTTGTGGGAAGGTATGGACCTCAACCTACGTGAATTTGGACCCGACATACCCAAGATCATGAAGGCTGTGATTATTAACCCAAGATTGGAAGTGGGGGTTCACGATCCTGGTAGCTGTGGCACCGCCCCGCTTATCGGAATGGGCCAGCTTAGCGTTGAAATCACCCCCAATTAACTAAAGACCATCAATGTATCGGCCAAGCCAGTCCAAAGCAGGCCAAAGGTGTTTTTGGGTGGCCTGTTGGGGACTCGCATACACTGCTGTAAAAGAAAACGAGTCCTCTACATACTGGATAGAAGTATGGACAAATTGCCGGTGCGCTAAAAGAATGGACACTGAAATGTTACTCTTCCACAGAATCCAAAGCCCACCTGCAAACCCATCAGCTTCGACTTGAAAGGAGAAATCGAACCTGAACTTGTGAATCACGCCTTGCGCCCGCATACCACTGATTCTGGGTTCCAATAGCACGAGAATGCCTGGTTTATAACAGCTAAGGTAATTGCGCAGGATAAGCCTAAAGCGACTACCCCCGACACCTTGACAATTCCAAATTAAAATAGACATAAAAATGGGATTAGGTGGAATCGGTACCTCCCATAGGAGCGTCTCAGGGTTCAACACTTGGAGGCATCACCTGGTCCTCCTGGCCCACGTCGGAAGATGGCAATGATACTCCTAGATCCGGAGGGGCTGGCTCGGTAGGGTCAGGGGGCATGCTAACGGAATCGACTACTCTCAAGGCCTCTACCCCTTCCATAGGCTGTAATCGCTCCTCGACGGCCTCCTCGCTGGCCGCCAGCACCTGCTGATCACAAAGCATTTCAGTGTGAGAGGGGATAATAATAGCAATATTTTTATCGATAGAGGTAGGATGAAGTTGGACTGAGGGGATCACTAATGGACTAGGGGTCGGGATGGGTTTAGTCCCCGAGCTTTCACCGCGGAGTAGTGGCGTAACAGGCCCTTTCTTGCCCTTGGTCCCCCTCCTAGAGGGCTGCTTTGGCTGCGTGTTTTATCTCTTAATACATTGTACCCCGTATATTTTAAAAATAAACTTATTACCTCATTTAAACATCTATCAAAAGAGCTCAGATTTTAAAAAGACTTTTTAACCCCTATATTATGATGACTTCCTCACAACTTTATTTGTTGCATTTTTTGGACAAAACATCTTTTTAGTCTTTTCCCGACTAAAATACATTAAACCCTATATTTTTTAATTTTATTTCATTATGCTCTTTATTTTAAAAATGAAAATTATTTAAACATGAATTATATTTTAATCGTTAATAAATAAAAAGAAAAAATTACTAAAAATACCATTGTCATTGTAATTGTATTTTTTGATCGTTAATTTATAAAAAAATTAAAAAAGTTATTTATGAAATAAAATTTAAAAAGAAATAATTAACAATAATAAAATAAAATATCATCATTTTAATATTTCCCTCTTGCTCTGTAAAACTATAAATTATCTGCTTTTGACTCTTTTTTAATTTTCTAATTCATTGGCTTACCTACCAGCTCTCTCTTTCATCCATTGTTTGTTTCTCTTACCTCTTTTTTCTTTCTCTCTCTATCTTCAACTGGAGAAATCCCTTGCTTCGCTAGAAAATCAGTATCAATTTTGGTAATGTCTCTTCCTTTCCCGACGGAAAACAACCTATTTTCTTCAAATTGAGGTTGCTCCTGCTCATTTAGCTACGTTTTCAAGATCCTGTTCGATACGGATCTCCTCACTCAGCTCTGTGTCTCTGTGTTTTGTGTATTTTATGAGAATGTGGGATGTCTGGTTCTTGTTTAGTGCATTGCTTTGAAGTTTAACCGAAAAAGAGCCAAAAAAGATAGTTTATAGTTTTAGCAAAAGGGAAATACAAAATGGGGATATTTTATTTTATTATTATTAATTATTTATTTTTTAATTTTGTTTCATAAATATAATTTTTAATTTTTTTTCATAAATTAACGGTCATGAAGTACAATTGTGAAGCAAATGATGTTTTTAGTATTATTCTTTTATTTATTTATTAACGGTCAAAATATAATCCATGCTTAAAATAATTTTTATTTTTAAAATATAGGACATAATATAAAAAAGCAAAAATATAGGGCTCAACAAAAGATTTAAAAGAGTATTTTTGTAAAAAAAATGCAACATGTACAGTTGTGATGATCTTATTATAATACAGGGGTAAAAAAGTATTTTTGAATTCTGAACTTCTTTGATTGATAGTCAAAGGGAGTAATACGTACAATTTTAAAATAGAAAAAGTATAACGTATTAAGAAATAAAAAGTAGAAGAGATAAATTTATTTTAGCCAAATTTTTATTATGAATACTCTGTTTGAACCTTAGCATTTGGTGGCATTCTTTGCAAGTTTTGGAAAGTAAATGACTTTTAACTAAGGAGGTGCTTATTTGGAGATAATGGAAAAAAAGGTATGGGTATGGAATGAAAACTTATGTTTGGTATCAACAAAGGTAATATCTTCATTTCCTAATTTTCAGCAATACTCCGTTCATTTGAATTATTAAAGGAATGAGATTTATTATTAGCTATATTTCATTTTCATTCCTTACTATATTCATTCTTATTCTCATTCTCATTGTCCTTTGTGAACCAATTGCTCCAAAAAAATTGTGATATCAACCTTATAAATTTTTTGTTGCACATAATTATGCAGGGGTACTACATTTAGGTTGCTGAAATCTTTTGTTTAAGTCTTGCAATAATTATATTATACCTTTTTATTATGACATTTGGCTTTATGATAACTTTATTTTATTATTTACTTTTCAATACGAATTTGGAAGGAGGATTTAATGAGAGGTACGAGTTACTACAAATTCTCTCACCTGCCACAGTAACATTGCTACAGTAATTTCTGCCTTACTACACTGCTACAGTACTTTTTGACATTTCTGGAGTCTGCTCCCTTCTCAGCAGGCGTCCGCACACTGCTATGACTGCTCCTTCCCACGCCGCCAAAAAAGTTCGATTGCGAGAACGGGAAGAAGACCCTCCTCCCATTGATCAACCAGCGATCCAACCTCCTCCAAGCTACAGTGCCGCGGTCTCAGGTCATCCTACTCAGGCCAGCCAATCTATCAATCTCCAGTGGCCAGATGACCCCTCAATTGAACTAGAAGAGGGCGATCTCACTCTGGTACAGGGACCTCATGGCTTAGGCATCGAATTGTCCTCTACATTCCGAGGCAAATTAGACACCGTCTGGGCGCAAGCGGTAGTGATCAAGCTGATGGGAAGAAGGCTGGGATTCAGTATGCTCCGGGATCGCCTTCTCACCTTGTGGCACCCGACCGGTCCCCTAAAAATCGTGAATTTAGAGAATGATTTCTATCTAATCAACTTCAAGGAGGAGCGGGATTATATACATACCTTGACACAGGGTCCTTGGATCATTTCCGGTCACGTCCTTTCGGTCCAAAAATGGACTCCAAACTTTCGCCTTCCTCCGGCCGTATCACCCACGTCGTGGCTTGGGTCCACTTCCCCGGGCTCCCTATTGCCCGATACCACCCATCCATTCTCACTGCTCTTGGAAATCTGGTCGGGAAAATAGTTAAAATAGACGATACCACACAACAGACTTACCGAGGACGCTTTGCGCGCGTGACTGTCACCCTGGATCTCAGTGCTCCTCTACGTTCGGTAGTTGACCTCGACGGGGAAGTCATTCACGTTGCGTATGAGGGTCTTCCCCAAATTTGTTTCCAATGGGGTCGGGTTGGCCATGGCTCCGAAACTTGCCCCTCGCGAACCGAGACTCCTCCTGTTCCTGCGCCATCCTCCGTCGAGTCCCCCCCGCCAGATCTCGTCGTCCCAGGCGGGGTTCCCTCCCCTAGCCCCCCACCAGCAAATACTTTCGGTCCCTGGATGCAGGTGACCTGTCGGACTCGCCGGCCCCCACCTTCTTCCACCGGATCTAGACGGGATAGCTAGACCCAACTGACACACGGTGGCTCCCACGGGTCGCGATTCTCGACTCTCTCCCCTATTGTGTCAGACGCTGCCCCTACGAGCCTCCCTCCAACGGTCGCCTCTCCTAGCTCTTTCGTTAGAACGTTCTCGTTCGCTCTGGACCAGCAACCCAACCCCTCCCTAAGTACCTCGATTAAACGAGTCGCACGCAACAGACGAGGCTCAAAAATGGGAGTTTCTAGATCCCATAATATTCATCCGGAGACGACGTCGTCTCCTTCTCAGCTGCATATCTCCGTGGGCTTGCCTCCAACCACGGGCCCAGTCTCATCTGTTGCTCCCCAGCCAGCTCCTTCCTTGGCCCAGGATGCCTCCTCGGGCCCAGATGTCGTCCCTCCCCCACAGGTCTCATCCTCCGCAGGCCCACACACTCCAGGCCCCCCGCTGCCGCAGCCCACGACCCCGGGACTTAGTACCCCCTGACCCAGCTCGTCACACATTGCCATTTCGCTACCATCCCACGCAACCTTGCTTTCACCGGACCCGACCATCTCTCTGCCCGTCCCCGCAGGCCCGGACCTTGAGGTGATGGACGTTGTCCCCACTGATCCCTATGGCTCGGTGGACACGACCCCCTACCATCCCTTCCTCGAGGCTTCACCTCCCCGGCCTCCCGATCCAATTCCCGGCCATCGACAGGATGGGGAGTTGAACGCTTCACCCGATACGCCGATGGCAGAACTTGCCCCTGCGCCCCTGCCTCGCCCAGATCTCGCTGGCCAAGCTAGTCCCACTGACCATGCCACGACCGATGTAAGTTAGTCTCCTTTCTCTCTTTTCCTGTTTATGACGATATTTATCTGAAATTGTTAAGGGGCTGGAGGTCGGACCTTCAAACCCATTATGAGAAACTATATTCGACTCCATAAGCCCCGTTTAGTGGTCATTATTGAGCCGCGTATTAGCGGTGCACGCGATCTGCAGGTTATTCGTACTCTGAGATTTAACAATTCTTTCCATGTGGAGGCGACGGGCTATTCGGGCGGGATTTGGCTGCTTTGGCACGAGACTGTTGATGTTCGCATTCGTCTTGCCCACTGCCAATTTATTCATGCTCGAGTTCAGTGGGACCGTCACTTGTTTGATTTTACCGCGATCTACGCGAGCCCCACCTACCCGTTACAACAATACCTTTGGCACTACCTGGCCTCCCTTGCTCCACACATCAACGTCCCCTGGATTCTGGGCGGGGATTTTAACGCGAAATTGGAGGGTGCTGATAAGCGTGGGGGTTTCCGCACCCATCCTACCATTAACACTCACTTTCGGGATTATATGCTCCGGTGTCATCTCCAGGATCTTGGGTTTTCAGGCCCGAGATTCACATGGAAGAGGGGCACTCTCCGGGTCAAGCTTGATTGGGCTTTCGGCTCGCCTGCTTGGCTTTCTACGCATCCGAGTACCCGGATTACCCACCTCCCTTTTCTCAAATCGGATCATCGGCCTCTCCTTATTCGGTTCAGCGTTCCCGCTCCTCCCCTGTCGCTGCGTCGTCCTTTCCGTTTTCAATCGGCGTGGCTTACTCACAATTCTTTCGCCCAAGTGGTCGCTGATAACTGGCATCCGAGTTCCTCGGATTTCAGTGGAGTGATCCGTCGCTTCTTGGAGAAGCTCCATTATTGGAATGCCACGGAGTTTGGAAACATTTTTCATCGGAAAAAACGCCTGATGGCCAGGTTTGAGGGCCTTCAAAAACCAGTGGAGGACTCCGATTCCCCCTCCCTTCATGAGCTCGAGACCTACCTACGGAAGGAATTGGAATCCGTTCTCTATCAGGAAGAGGTCTTCTGGCACCAGCGCTCCCGGAGCCAATGGATTGGCTAGGGTGACCGGGGACCTCTCTCATCCGCTCAGTCCTGATGAGATTAAAGCGGCTTTCTTTTCCATGGCCCCTAACACAGCTCCAAGAGTTGATGGTTTCCCTGCTCTTTTCTACCAATCCCAGTGGGACACTGTCGGCTCCTCCCTGATTCATTTCCTTCAGCGTATTTTTTTTCATGACGTTTGGGAGACGACGATTAACCGTACATCATCGTCCTTATTCCCAAAACCCCCTTCCCTACTTCTATTTCGCAATTCCGTCCGATCGCTCTTTGCACTGTGCTCTACAAAGGCCTCACCAAGATTTTAGCGAATCGGCTCCAGCTGTACCTCGCGGGTCTCGTTAGCCTGACTCAGTGTAGCTTTGTGCCTGGCCGCCTCATTACCGACAATATCATCATTACCTAGGAAGTGATTCACTCCATGAAACGCAAGACTGGTCAGACAGGGTTTATGGCCATCAAAGTGGATCTCAAGAAAGCTTATGACCGCCTCAGTTGGGACTTCATTCATGGCACCCTTCACGACATTGGCATTCCGGTCTCGCTTATTTCGCTCATCATGAAATGCATATCTACGGTGTCCTTTCAGGTAAGTTGGCAAGGCGAGCTTAGCACAGCCTTTTAGCCTTCTCGCGGTATTCGCCAGGGGGACCCCCTCTCCCCTTATCTTTTTGTGTTGTGTATGGAACGACTTGGTCATGCGATTTCTCAGGCGGTGTCCTCTGGTCGTTGGGTTCCAGTCAAATTGAGCAGGAATGGGCCCCCCTTTTCCACTTATTCTTTGCCAACGACCTCATCCTCTTCTCTGAGGCTTCCACCGATCAAGTTCACGTTATTCGGCATGTTTTGGACTCGTTTTGTGCAGCCTCGGGGCATCGCGTCAGCCCGGATAAGTCGAGATGCTACTTCTCTAAGAATGTCCCTCCTTCGACCTACCGTGCCTTAAGCAGCGAGTTAGCTTTCCCTCGGATGATCGACCTAGGCCGGTACCTGAGGGTTCCTCTTCTGCACCAACGGGTCGGCAAGCATACCTATCAACACATTCTCGATAAGGTTCATCACCGCCTGTCTGGCTGGGCCCTCTCCACGTTGTCTTTTGCTGGTCGGGTCACCCTGGTGCAATCGGTTTTGGCGGCTATTCCGAGTTATACGATGCAGACTGTTCGACTGCCACGTGGGTTATGTGACGCCCTCGAACGAGCTATGCGGCAATTTTTGTGGGGATCGTCACGCGACCGTATGAAGATTTCCCTTGTCAGTTGGGAGGAAGTTTGTACACCTAAAGCCATGGGAGGCCTAGGTATTCGCAGGATTAGGGAATTGAACGCCGCTTTCCTGGCCAAGCTCGGTTGACCTTAATAGTCAATCCTAATGCCTTATGGGTCAAGGTGCTATCTGTTAAATACGCTTTTGATGTAACCCGCCTTCCATCCCCCTTTCCTTCCTCTGGGGGGTCGATGGTGTGGAAGAGCATTAAGGCGACATGGCATATCGTGCAGCAAGGCCTACAGTGGAGGGTCGGTAATGGTATAACGACCCGCTTCTGGCTCGACCCTTGGATCACGGGAGTCGAGACACTTCTCTCCCACTCTACTCAGCCCATCCCGAACCGTCTTCTTAGCCTCAGCGTCAGGAACTTCGTTGACTCCTCCGGCAGTTGGAACCTGGCAGCCATCCAATCGTACCTCTCGCCTTCGCTTTGCCGTATTTTAGCTGGCATGTTCCCTCCTTTTGAGTTTCTGGGTCCCGATTGGATTATCTGGGGAGCCTCCGAACATGGCCACTTTTCCGTTGCCTCTACTTACTCCATGCTTCTGGGCCATTAGGACATCGATCCGCATGGTGTCTGGCGGGCCATTTGGCAGTGGTCGGGGCCCCAACGGGTGCGCTCCTTTTTATGGTTGCTCGCAAAGGACCGCTTGCTCAGTAATCAGCAAAGGGTGCGCCTCCACCTCACCACTGACGGTACCTGCCCCCACTGTTTCCAGGAGGAATCGTCCCTCCATGTTGTTCGGGACTGCTTGATCGCGCGACGAGTGTGGACAGCCATCTTGCCAGACATCGTCACCTCACCTACCTTCGCCCTCCCTCGTAATGCCTGGTTGCTCGCCAACCTCCACCAACATCGGCAGGTGCACGACCAGGATTGGACGCCTCTTTTTGGTTGACCTGTTGGTTCCTCTGGGGATGGAGGAACAAATCTATCTTCGATTATACTTTTGTGTGGCCTAACTCACCCTCTGTTCTCATCTTGTCTTTTGCAGATCAGGTTCAGACAGCTATTGAGTGGTACAGTCGAGTCACCACTAACTCCCGTCCCCGTCAGGCGCAGCATGTTGGCTGGAGTCGACCGCCACCGGGCTGGGCCAAATTGAACACCGATGGGGCTTGCAATCGCTCCCAACTCACGGCTACAGCAGGTGGCCTCGTCCGCGACAGTGCCGGCAGCTGGCAAGACGGATTCACCCAGAACATAGGTTGGTGCACAACCCAGTCCGCGGAGCTCTGGACCTTCTACACCGGGGTCTCGATGGCTTGGCGGTTGGGCTTCCGACAGTTGGAGCTGGAAGTGGACTCGCTGGGGGTGCACCAGCTACTTTCCTCTGTGTCCACCTGGTCTCAGTCGCGCAACCCACTCGTCCTTGGTATCCTGGAACTTCTCAACCGAAACTGGACTGTTGTCAATCGGCATGTCTACCGAGAGGGCAACAGGTGTGCGGACTGGCTCGCTGCCCAGGCAGGCCATTCCGACATAGGAGTCACTTTTTTCGATGTTACACCTATAGGGTGCCATAGTCTTCTTTTAGAAGATATGTCAGGAATTTGTTTCCCGAGACTCGTTTTGTAGTCGATGTTCTTTCTTTCCCTTTATACAAAAAAAGAGAGAGGTACCATCACTTGCACTTCACCAAACAATATACACAACACCCTATAAATCCTGGGAACAGATCCTCTGTCCAATATTATCCTATCTTATTCTGTCCATGAAATCTCAATCATTTATTTTGTGGGACCCACGCGGGGTCTACGCGGGACCTACACAAAATTCACATAAATAAACGGCTGAGATTCATTGGACACAATAAAATACCATAATATTAGACAGGAGATCTGGACTCATAAATCCTATATAAGATTCTCTCAACGAATATAAGAGTGGCTGTTTTGTTATGCACCCAAATAAAAGAAACCATGGGACTTCTGACCAAGAGGAGGTCCCCGTCATAATTACTGACACTCAAAGAAAAGAATTGCAAGAATAAACCAAAACACTTAGGCGATGCAATGAGAAGTCTAGAATGAAAAGAACTCGAGAGAAGTGTTTGTCAAAGACCAAAACAGACTGTCAACATTAATTGCCCTGGAATAGAAGACATGGAAATCTTTGAACAGTTCCCATGGCTGGATTGCATCATTTTCATTTGGCAAGGGGTTGAGAATGTAACTTCACAGCGTTCCATCATTCACAACATGGAAAATCACACAGCCAGGGAAAGCCACTTTCAAGCCCCCAATCTAGAGAAAGATCAATTGAATCCGCACTCCAAGACCAATAACGGTACGTCTTCTTTCGACCGAGAACTCAGGAGGAGGAATCTTGTGACTGCGGACTAATTTCACCCACATTCTACGTCTCACATTGCCTGGAATTCCTATCATCAAAGGTCCAAACAACAGGATAGTTTCCATAAAATGAGGACGAGGATAAACCTTGTCTCTTTTGTAAAAATATACCATTTCTGAGAAAATAATGCTAACCCTTCACTATTTCGCAGTCTCTCTCTCTCAAGAACCCGCTTCATTATGTAAAGAAAACAATAATTATTTTATTTGTGTGTTCATATGATCCTCCCATGTGTAATTTTTTCTGCAAAATTCACGGTGGATATCACCCTATACATCATCTTTTTCTGATCTTTTAACATGGCTTTTTCCAGCTGTAATCCTAAGATTTTGCATCTTCATCATCTTCCATGCTATAAACTCCAGTATTTGAGGTCCCTCCAGTGTTTCCTGCTAATTCGATTAGGGCCTTGAGGAGAGCCGGTTTGTGAACTAGTTGTCTTTGCAAATTCACCGTATTGATCTTGAGACATCAGAAACCTCCAGAAACAGCTAAAGATTGTTTTGCTGAGCCAGCTGAAGCAGGTGGAATTCTTCTTGAATGGAGTCGATATTTCTGGCATGGTGGTAAAGATTTCTAATCAGTCTTCCACATAAATCGAAAGCATTCACCTTACTCATAGCAATGAAGAAAAGGAAGAGAGATTGTATGAGCAAGATCAACATTTTGTTTCATTTTTCTCATGCTTTCCCTGTACCGAACAAGGCGTAAAACCAAGAACTCACCTGCAAATGACTCTTCACTTCATCATTGGTCAAGCCATCAACTTGAATGAGCTCTCTAATCTGCTTTGGAGTAGCTGCTGCAATTTTTGGAAAATTCAATTTAAATGATTGAAAGAAGTCGAGTCATACCTCAAAAAGATATTTAAGAGAATCCTTCTACAATAATGAAAGTACAATCAATTCAACTTCTATACCACCAGCACATTCATTTATCATCATGTACACACACTATTTGACAATAACTAAACAAACATAAGATCATAGACAAAATTACCAACATTTTTCAACTCTCATTCATCAACCCAGCAACAAATGCACATCCCAAACATGCAACACCAAATTCTCAAAATAAAGGACAAAAAGACGTGATCAACCATCAAAATTAAAAAATGACATCGAGTTTCGCAACATGTCCTAACCTTGACAACCTCCAAGTTGATGTAAAGCATTGACAAACCGTCGATGCAAGTCAGGTGACCAGCACCTCCTCTGCTTCCTGGCAGACTGCTGCTGAGATGATTGAGTTCTATTTCGTATATTTGAGTGGGAATTAGGTGCAGAGGATGAAACCGTTCTACTGCAGCTGAATCTTGAATCAGTAGAGCCCGATTCCTCTCTCAAATTCTTGATTCCAGGAGTCAAAAGAGATAAGTCTGGGGCTGTCTCTTTATCACTGCCATCCTTCTTTGATAATCCAGAGTAAGCCTTAAACGGAATATATGCTCTCGTTTCACCCCTGTTCTTGCAGGTCTGAAATGCATCTTCATTTCCAAACAGATTCCCTTTCTTTGAAGTCTACGAAGCACAAGTAAGAAAACAAAAGTCAATTTCGATTTCCCAGTTCTCCTGTTGAATTAAAGCTTTGAACTTTGAGACGCATAAGATAAACTTGACGCCAGTTTCATTCATAAGTGAATAATTTTTTTGTACCTTATTTTCTAGTCTGGAATTTGTTTTTGAATCAAAGATGGTTTTCCCACTGGAGGTCGGATCATCACCGTTCCATAACTGAACAGAGCTCATCCAATTTTTCTTATCTCTGGAGTCCTCCTTTTTCATTTGATCATTTTCATTATTATCACATTTTTTCTTCAATGGAATGAAATCTTCTAACACTGGTTTACTCTTTGATTCTGTGCATTGCACTGCCTCGTTCTTCAGAAACAAAACCGCTGCAAGAAGAAGAAGAATATAGATAACATTAGAAACAAGATCAATAACCACGCAATCAATCGGATGAAAAACCACATTCACAATCACTTCAAAAGAAGAAAAGAAGAAATCTATTGGGATCGACCCATTAAGATGATGATTTGAACCCATTATCGAAGTCCCAGTTTTGATCCAAAACAATCCAACGAAACGAATTAAACCATTTTTCTTCTTTTTCATATCAACCATCACATTGTTTAAAACATCATCTTATATGTGTGTACATTCATCAAGGAACCAACCATCGTTCAAAAGGAGCACGCAAAGAGGAAGCTCGCCTTTAAAAGCATTGATCTTTCTAATCTCATCTTCCAAAACCTTAACAAAGCCATCAACTCTCGAAGCCTTGTCGGAAACATCCCTGATCACCGACACCTCCTGAAGGAAGTCGGTGATTGTCTTAGGAACAAAAGTAGGCCTAAAATCCAAGCTCAGTTCAGGCGGTGGGAGCGCATCCATTTCCATACAAACACCACCGACTCCCTGTAACACAGCCTTTCACCCAAATTCCTCAAAACAAACCTATAGGCATCATTAACGATCCACAGAGAAAGTGGTAGAGTGAGAGAGAGAGAGAAAGAGAGAGGACGAGCAAGGGTGTGACATCTATCAATAACAACATTTTCCTTCTCTCTCTATATATATATATTTCGTGTCGTCGCATATTTTATGTACCAATTTATATTTATCTGTATAATGTCGGTTTTAATTCACTTGAGCAATTGTATTTGTTTGCGACAAATCGAATGCTTACTTCAATCGTCAAGATAATGTAATACTTACATCATCATCGACAACCCTATCATATCTTGTAAGCATGAATTTGTAAAGGAGTAGTAGATTTGAGCTTTAGATCGATGTGTCAACATTCGGTATTAATGCAAAATTTGACTCAAGAAAACTAGTGAATTAAAATCTATGCCAAATTAATGGTGACTGCTTCACCACATGTTTGCGTCACCCACACTGATTATACTAGTAAGAAAGAAAAGAAAAGAAAACTTCAAACTTTGTTTCAAGAACAAAAGCTAGCTTGCCAAGTTCCATTTAGCCTGGAACAAAGCTAGGCTCCTCTTTGTACTTTTACAAAGGGACAAGGAGGCAAGACCTTCAGGGTCATCCAAAGCCATAACCTGGAAAGAGTTTTAAGGCATCAATTCCATGTTTTCTGATCAATATATCCTCTAAAATGGTTCCCTGATATTTATTGAAAGAAATGTGAAATCATTTTTTTTCCTGTCAGTTTTTGAATTAATCCAGTCGCGGACCACTCAGTTTGACCATGCCTATCAAGTTTTCTTCCTCTCACAAATATTAATATATATGTGGTCAAAGAGAGGACAATCCATTAAATACTTAAAAATGACCCTTTTCTGTTTTTCTTTTTCCTTTTATGGCATCAATACCATGTAGGTCAAGAATAATGCCACCAATATGGAATACATGGACAAGTCCATGGTCCAATGAGATGTGACCACTCTCTCTTGCAAACATTTATCGTTTAATTGTCATGCCTGGCTTTCGGTGTTTTTGGAAACAACTGTACAATTCTCTTAGAAAAAGGGTTCACATTCTCGTTACTATTTTGTGCATACTATATTTGATGAGCATCTATCCATCCAATTTCTCTTTATCCTATTTATTAGATGGATTGATGGTGGGTATAGGGTAAAGGAAATAAGTGATCTATTCCTCTTAGACAATGGTTTAAGATTTGTTTCCTTTTTCCACCGCAATGTCTAAGATTCTTCTATGCTACTAGTGAATTAAGTGCCTTTTCCCAAATTTCAATGGGAATACACTCCAGGAATACAAAACTTTGTTTCTTTTGTTCATTCCAAAACCCTAGTTTACCCAAAAGATCTAGAAGACTCACATGAGCTAGTTTTCTAATGAAATAATACCCCATTCAATGCAGTAAAAAGTACGGTACCCATTTTAAAATAATTTCAATGTTTTCTGAAACATCAATCACAACAAGATGTCTTCCTTTTTAAATTATAAATTGTTGACAATGCTATCACAATCTGAATTTGAGTTTAGAAGATCTATGAATTAATGTATGTTAAATGGGTTAAAATGTGTAAGCCAAATGAGAAGTCAAAGAAGGAGAATTCAACCATGAAGAATGTCATTCAAGATCTAGAGAGGAAGTTGTTGTCAATAATAGATGAACTTTATGAAACAATGCTAAAGTTGGTCAATTTAGAGAAAGAAAAAAGAATGTTGAAGAGCAGTATTGAAAAGCTAGAACAATTGCTGAAAATTGATAAAAACGAAGGAGACTTTAAAGGTGTTGGTTATAAATGTGAATATTCTAAAGAAAATAATGAGCAAAATGGTGAAGATAGATTTTTCAAAGAAGTAAAATCAAGTAAGCAAGGAGAAATCTCAAAAAAAAGCAGAAAGTTTATTCCTACATTTTACTTTTGTAGTGTAAAGGCCACATAAGGCCAAATTGTTATAAGTTGCTACAAATATTATTCCATAATGTTCAAAACAAAAAATTTAGACATTTTTGGAGGAACCTTCAGCAAAAGAAGCCACCAAAGGAGATTTAGGTTAAAAGAACCAACCGTAAGTACATGTGTCTCTTAAATCAATGTTAGGAAGCACTGAGTGTGGCACAAGGGCTAGAGACGACGTGAGCATTTATGCATATGGTGCATGTGTCATATGCATCATAAAGGTTCAAAGTGCATTAGTGTGTGTATACACTTGCCCTCTAGTTACTCGCACTGTTGACGTTGTGTTGATGTCATGCTGACATTAGTGCTACACTAACCAAAAAAGAAAACTCAAAATTTTAAAATTCACTAAATTGTCCCTTCGGTCATTTTAGGTTAGTTTTGCAGTCCTGTGATTCATAAAGAAAGTTTTTAATTTTTTTTGGATTTATTACATTGGTAATAAGTAAGATTTAACTTCAGAAAATCAAATAAAGGTTATTAAAGCCAATTTTAAAGTGAAATTTCATGCTTGAAATAAAAAGGTACATGTGGTTTTGGTATCTCATGTGGTGCATTTATTGTTCGGTATTGCATGATTATCACTCTGATTGAGATTTTTCTTGTGAAATTTTCAAATAAAGTTAATTGATAATGTTTTCAGCATTGATATGTGATAATGAGAATGTACATAAGGATTTACATTTATTGATGGTACGTTATCATATATTATATGCCCATACAAAATGTGAGGATGATATAAAGGTATATCCCTTTTGTTTGTGGATCCATTTAGGTACTAATGAGAAGTCACTACAATGGCCTTTCGAGTTAATATTTGAATTGTTTTGCTTGCGTGTTTACAGATGTCTTTGGTCTTATGTTTAATTCTTCTACCCACAGGTGTTGGCCTTAAATGAGATTTTGAGATTTGTATAAAGACATTTGATGGAGGAAGCCATAGCTATAGTGATCTATTCACTCATAAGTGGTAAAGTCATAAGAGTTAATAGTGTGTACTCTGATCACTTTTATGTGGAGATATTATCTACATGTATTATATATTCAGCCCACAATTATTTCACGATATGCGTGATAAGATTCTCAGTATAAATGCTATTTATGACTTTGAGTATCATTGCTATCCTATATTTGTGTTGATCATTACATTGTCATTTTTTTAGTCATCTTTTTTGTAAACAACAACAATGTCACTATTGAAACCTTTACTAGTTTCAAATTCAATAAGTGAAAGTGAGATGTAGAATTTGCTTTGGAGATGACAAACATTAATATGGCCATGGTTAAAGATAGCTCATCTGCCCCTACATCTCTCAGCTTGGAAGCTTAGAAGACTGCATAGACAACCTGGGATAAGTCAAATAAGATGTGTTGTTTGACCATAAAGAGGTCCATCCCAAGCTATCTACTAAGTGGACTTCTAAAAACAACCATAGCAAAGGACTTCCTGAACAATGTCTCCCAGAGATATAGGGTATCTTTAATGCAGAGATAAGTGCCTTAGTGAAGAATTTATTCGTCATGAGGTTTACAAGAGGAGAGGAAGTGAGGGAGTACATTATCAGGATGGTCCACCTCTAGAGTAAGCTGAAGGTGTTGAACATCATCATTCCTGATATTTGCATTGTACACCATGCTCTGAATACACTTCCTTAAGAATTTGGTATTCTGGTTACAATGTACAATTCTCAAGATGAGGATTGGGATATCAATGCTTTGATTGCTCGATGTGTTACAGAGGAGGAGAAGCTTAAAAACACTACTCATATAGCATTAGTAGCCCTCAAACTTTTAAAGTTAAGAAATCCAAATTCTATCCACATGTGAATATTGGTCAATCCAATATTGCTAAAGGTCCTGTAGATGTTAAAAGTATGAGGTCTTTCTTCTGTAAGAAGAAAGGACATAAAAAGTTCGATTGCCATAAATATAAACCCGAAAAGAAAAGCAAGAACTATCAGGTAACTTTTTGACTTGTATGATCTATAAGGCTAATTTTACTATAGCCACATCAAGTTCTTGGTGGCTAGATAGCACAGCCTCTAATCATGCATGTAAAGTTTGTGGCATGCTATGGAGCTGACAATAGACAGTTTGACTCAAGAACTTGATTTCTAAGTTGTTTGTTGAATCAGTGACTAGACTCATTTGGTTATATAGTGATAATCTTTCTATTGTGTTTTTTAGTAACATCAATAAGAACATCACATGGTCTAAGCATTTAAAGGTTAAGAATTTGATCATAAAGGAATTGATACAGAAAGATGAGATTGAGATGAAGCATTTGAGGACTAAAGATATGCTTGTTCATCATTTAACTAAGGGACATCACCCACTTGTTTTTGAAAGACATATATACAATATTAGCGTATTAAAGTCCTTAATCACTGTTAGTTAGTGATAAATGTAAATTGTATCATATTTTAGGATATAGTTTGATATGTTTTTAGCTATTAATTTAATCATTTAGTATGTGTTTAGGTTAGAATTGTGTTAGTTGTTAATTATTTATGTTTTAAGTGTTTTATGGGTTAATACAAGTCTTTGAGCTTAAATATATGTTTTTGAGGTATCTTGATGCGTTTGTTAGTGCTTTAGTGTCAATATCAAAGAACGGAATAATTTTGGAGACATTCGAGTCGAAATAATGGCCCACGATCGTGGTATGTCAGGCCACGATCGTGACAGAAGCACCAGATTGGAAATGGCCGATGAATATGACTTGCAGGACCACGGTCATGGTTTACGTCGGGCATATATGCAAACACTCACAAATGTCAAGTTTCGGGAGATTTTTGGACCTTTCGGATATTGAAAAAATCCTAGGGCCACCCAAAATATACAGAAGTATAAGAAGAACACAAAGAGGAGGGAAATGGAGTTTTTTGCATTAGCCACCTTGAGAAACCCTAGAGAGAAATCATCGAGAGATAGAGGAAGAGAAGAAGGAAGAGAGAAGAGAGAAGAGGAGAAGAAGTTGATTCGACGTACCTTCCGAATCAGGAGGTTTCCTAACATCGCTGCCTTCCATCATCCATTTAGATTGTATTTTCTGTTTATTTTCAATTTTATTAATGTATAGAATTGGATTCAACAGTTGATGATATGATCTAGAATGTTGAGGATGTTCTAAACTCACCTTTAAAATTTTGTTCTTGAATTAATGAAAATTTGATTGTTTATGTGTTTATTAGATTTATTGTGGTTTGATTCTGCGATTGCATAATTCAATAATAAACTGAGAGGGTGAATCGAATTAAAAAACAATTAAATTGGACTAACAAAAGTTAGGTGATTTAATAGAAACAAGAATTAAATCAGATCGAGAAATTGTGACAAGAAAGATCTTGTATAGGTTTCCGATAATTTATTAGAGAACTTCATAAGTAATTGAATATGTTGTGAATTGAGATATTATAACCTCCATAATCTGATTAGGGTTTATGATTTAGGGTTAATGGTTATTCCTGTAGTTTATTAGAGAACTTCAGAACTAATTAAATAGGTTGTGAATTGAGAGATTACAACCTCCATAATCTAATTAGGGTTTATAATTTAGAGTTAATGGTTATAACTTAAGAGAGAGTAATCAATCTTAGGATAGTCTAAAACTAACAATTCAATAATTCATAATCAGTTAGGTCAACATTAAGGATAGGTAAAATTCTGTTGGGACCCGATCCGGGAACCGGATCCCAACCGGAAAACGAAAACGGAAAAGTGAAACAAAGTGCGGAAAGTCGCGAATTGGAATACGAATAACAAAGCGGAGACAAGCGAAATAGTCAAACTGAAACCAACATCGACATCCGTTTCAAACACGAAGCATAGCAAACTGATCGCGTTGGAAACACTAAGACATTCCAAATCCGGTCTAAATTTTTTTTTCATTCTTATTAATCATTCCTTTTCTCTTTAATCAATCTCCTACTACTCAAACAATACAATTTCCCATTTGGAAATTTAACCATTCCAAACTCATTAACCTTTTTCCATAAGCTCAATTCACTTTTAATCGTGCAGATCTTAATCCCATCTTAAAACTCTTATTCTTATTATAACTTTGCCATAACCCGATTTTCTCGAAAATCGGGCAGCATAACGGCTGTATTTTGACAGCCCAAAAATTTCTGCAAATCAAAAACACACTTCTATAATCTCAACCAATCATACAGAGTCATCGGACCTCCCGTCCGGCATCC
>JAOTIZ010000203.1:35533451-35557042 GCA_027123425.1 Erythroxylum panamense
TATATACTCCTTCGACCCTTCTCCTTGGTCAGACTCGAGGAGTAGGGGGCTTATGGTTGGGTCGGTCGTGCTAGGCCTAAGCCTAGACTCAGAACGGCGCATGGGCTTTCGACCCATCCCTTGATAATTGACCTAATTCCTATAGGTATTAGCTATATAAATTCATTACCTCATCATGAAAAAGGTACGACTTTCGAAACCCTAGTATTCTTTATTCACTAGCCACCAAAACTCTCACAAAAAGACTAACTTGAACGTCGGAGGAGCCTACCGGCAGTCAACTCCCGGCGAGCCTTATTGTTTTGCAGGTATTTTTGTGCCAAAGTCAGCCAATCCCATGGATCCTAGCAGCAGTGCCCAGCCCCATCAAAATTAGACAGAACCAGACAAAAAGTTAAAAATATATATAAATAAGGAATGAAGATACGAGTAAAATTACTAGATTTACAGAAGTATCACTATCTTTTTATGAGCATTGTATTCTAAATAAACATAAATGAGTGAAATTTAACATGACAAATTTATGAAGGATATTTCTAGATTAGATTCCTGAGAATAGCCAGGGTACTTTATCTTTTTTATTAATGATTACTCCAAAAGGTGTTGGTTATATCTAATAGGTGGAAGGTAGAGATATTCTTAGTTTTCAAAATTTGTAAAACATGTATTAAATTTAATTTTGATAAAATAGACCAATTTTTTTAGGACAAGTAATGGAGGGTAATATATTGATAACGAATTTCATGCATTCAGTAACTAAGAAGGTATCAAAATATAGTTTACTATTGCATACACTCCTAAATAAAATAGAGTAGCAAAGAGGGTGAATAACACTTTATTAGAAAGAGCAAGAGTAATATTGAGAGTTGTAAGCCCAAATAAGACCTTTTGTGCAAAAACAAATAACATATGTTACATGGTGAATTAAATTCATGAATTGCAATTGCATTAAAGACACTAATAAAGATATGAATTGAGATGCCAATAGATTATTTCAATCATTATATACATGGAAGCCCTGTTTATATGATGTATAATGCTAAAGAAATTATGAAGCCAATTTTAAAGTATATGAAATGCTTATTCTTATGATGTATTGACAGAGTGACATCGCTCTTTCCTTTGTCCTTCCCCACGATTTTTGCCCTATCACTAGTGATTACTCCCGATCCGAAGCACCACTTCTTCTTTGAACCTAGTTCTTCTTCATTCCTTTCTTCAAAGCTACCGATAGCAGATAAAAAGAAAGGGTATTGCCTATGAAATCCTGCAACTCGAAAGGTCATTGTCAATAAGGACATTACCTTTATAGAAGATAAATTACAAAGGGAAGAAGAAGATAATAATAATTTATAAAGAAGTTTAGAGACTGTGATATAGGTAGAAAAGGAGTTTCAATATGAGACTTCCTCTAAAGCAACACTTGAGTAAGATGTTTAAGAAATAGTTGAGTTTGAAGCTTTAGAAATTCATTAATTTGATCACACAAAAAATCTATCAAAATTGTAATAAGATTATATAATAGATTACAATATATCATACTACCTTCTAAAAGAGGATAAAGAGACATTAACTCTCAATAAACATTTAATAATTTAGATACCTCATCATAACAAATATAATTATTAGCTACATTTTCTTTTGCTAAGATTTGAAATTTGTAGTTAATAGTAAGTACTTGGCTACAAATTTTCTCAATCGTAGCCTATTGATGAAGCAATACCTTACAAATAAATATTTTGTGATTTTTTAAATTATTGGCTACATTTATTTTTTACTATAAATTTGGTTTTGTAGCAAAAGCTATTTTGTGAATTTACTACATTTAATTTTAACTATTAGTGATGTTTTATACCTGTGAATAAAATTTTATTGTTAAAAAGTTTTAGCTACAAAATATTTTTTTAGCTAAAACATAAATATACCCGAAATTATAGCTGTCAACTATGTTTTTTCACTATGAAATGATTTTTGTAGCCAAAACAGTTTGGCTATGAAAATGTTTTCATAGTGTAAAAATTTCCCAAAACCCACTTAAGCGATGTCATTTTCTTTTATTTGATAAATTGGTCCTATTTTGTTTCCTCTAATCGTTTCTTCTTCTCTCATTGCTTGCCTGTGAATTTATAACCTTATTTTAGCTTTGATTATGGTAGTCTTCTTCTCTACTTCTCAGGTACTTCTCTTATCTCTATCTTACCTCGACTCTCTCTCTTGTTCTTTTTGTATTGCATTCACATTTGCTTCTAACTTCTGCTTTTGCTTTGTTATGGATTTATTAATAGATTTCAATTCAAACAAAGTGGGTATTAGGGGGTGGGTAGTCTACTTCTATTTGTCTATCAACCCTCTAATGGATTATTCTCTTCTTTGTATATGGGTACTTGTATTTACTTTATTTGATAAAAATGGTGAAGAAACAAGAAACATTAGAGGGTAATGAAAGGGTGTGGTCAAAAACTATAGCATGAAAGTTGACAATGATTAGGATAAATCATCGATCTCAAATGTTAAACATGTAGTTGATGGTCATATTGAACTATAAATATCATCTTTAGTTATGTATATTGGGGAGTCTTAATCAGTCAACATTTATTCTTTCTCTGTCAAACAAATGAATTGTAATCTATGGTACTTTCTTTTTCAATTGGGTTCTGAAATTTCCTTCTCTGGCATGTTAAGTATGCTTTACTGGTTCATGCAATGATGGATTCATTTTTACTGTAAGAGAATTTTCTTTACTTGATTAAGGGACTTAAAGAAGGCAAAGTATTTTCCAACCTGAGTATGCATTGTTTCTTTGTTATTATCATAACCTGATTATTTTTACAGTTATTGGATCTCTCATGGCCGACTTCTTTTTTTTCTCATAAAATCTACATTTTTGCAGGAAATTGCTCTATTAAGTCGGTTAGAATATGAAAATATAGTTCAAGATTATGACATAGTTAAGTTACTATTTCCTTTCTTAAGATGTATTACTATCATAGCCTTAACATTTTTATATTTGCATTTACTCATATTGATTTTTTTTCATATAATGCTTTAAAAGTTACAATGTTTCCTAATTGTTACTGGAAATTATTTCATCAATTCATCACATGTGAAAGTACGATCTTTAACATTTTTATTGAATTGGTTTGTGCAAGATGAATCAAATCTATATATCTTCCTTGAGTTTAGATGTTAAAAGAAAGATATTACATTAAAGAAAACATAAAGAAATGCTAAAGAGTACAAAATATATAGACCTTGGTGTAGCCACAACCAATCCTAAACTAAAAGCATTGAGTTTATATATAAAGAATAAATAAAGATAAGATACCTTTTATATGTTGAGGCCCAGACATGAAATTCCTATATGATTTTGCCTTTAAGATAAAGGAATGAAACCATAATGCTAAGTTCTCCATGCATCTGTAACAGTCTTCAAAGTCCATTATTTATCTTTTAATGACAAAATATATCTCTTCTATAATATAATAAATGCTCATTTAAATTTCATAAATAAAAATTGAAAGGAGCATTAAGATGATAGCATTATTTCAAAGAATATGGAAAATTGATATCTTCTTTGTGTTAGTATGTAGTTTAAGAAAATACAAAATACTTCCATGAAACACTATAATGATAAGATATTTGTCTTATGTGATAATACTTGCTTTTATTTCCCTATAGCTAGAGTAGAAGTAATCAAAAGCAATTGGAAATATTAAATAAAATGGTTTCTGGAATACAACTTTTATTGTCAAAATTCTAAGAGATTTAGAGAGGAAAGAGGAAAATGTGGTAATGGCATACAAAATGATAAAAGAATTTATAGAACAACAAATGAAAAAATATGAATTAGAGGAAAATATAAGGGAACCATACAAAAAATGCAGATATAAACAATGAGTTTCACAGAAATCATCAAAAGGAGTGAGCTTATCAACCGACAAGAGCAGGAAAGATAATAAAAGGTATTTCACAAGCATATCTTACATTTAGAAACCAAAATCACCAGATAACCATGTGAAAGATGTCCACCACGAGGTAGAACAAGTGTTATGATCCTCTTATGAGGTTTCAACAATGCAATATAAACTTGGAAGTTAGCAAGAGATCCAGATAGTGATTGCACATTCACTGCAAAGGATAAAATGTGAAACAAATGAATGCAAAAATTATATTGCAAAATAGTAAAGAAATTAGGTTCTCCTTCAACAAGATAGTAAGAAAAGACATTAGGAACATTCCTTTTAGCCTCTCGTTTGAAAACCAGGTTAGTGACTAATATACACTTGCAAAATATTTCATCAAACACCAGCATTATCAATTTGCAATACCTACCCATCTGTTGTTTCGCTTGAAATCTCCTCTTAGTTTTTCTAATTTTTAAAATAATTAGTACCAACCAGTGTAGGGAAAATCATCACTATTAGATGAGAAAACTAAAGGATGAGAAACCATCACCATTGGATGAGAAAGCTAGAAACACATATAGAGATAAGAATAAAATTACATCTAATTTTACATTTAAATACGATAAAAATGTTGAAAATCAAAACCTAGAATAAGACCCCCACGTGCGTCGAACTTCCTAAAGTTCAACTTTGTATTTAACTCTGCCATACCTGCACCATTGATGGAGAAGATTGGGAAAAACTTAAGGCATAACAACGAAGAATTCTCTTACGGTTTAAAATGTTCCACATCGGTAATAAAAGAAACTGATGTGGAGTTTATAGGCTTATGAGCTCTCCCACCCTTCAAGCTAGCTTTTGGGGTTGGTTCTCTCATAAAGACCTATAACAATTGGTATCAAAGCCGATTTTAGAGTGGTGGCCCATGGAGTGGTGACCTGGGAGTGTCAGCCATGACCAACATGGCCGTGACTAATGAGGCCATTGGTCCTTATGGGGGGACGAATGTTAATGTTTAAAATGTCCCAAATCGGTAATAAAAGAAACTGATGTGGAGTTTATAGACTTATGAGCTCTCCCACCCTTCAAGCTAGCTTTTAGGGTTGGTTATCTCATAAAGACCTATAACACTACCGAACATAAAACACGACTTTGTACCCCTTAACGACTTTACACCACTCCTAGAAAAGCTGACTTTAAACACAAAACTGCACAAACAACAGCCTTCATATTTAAGTTCATATCAATATTCACACTGAAACATCCGAACACACGAAAAAGTTGTTCACTTTCCTACCTTTTCTTGAGAAACAGACAAGAGCATTAAGTTACAATGCATAACCTTAAGAAGCACCCTCTATCAAAGCAAGTAGAACGGAAAGAACCCCTTGATTTGTGGCTTTATCTCATCTCTTTTATCAGTACTAGTGACTAAATTTTCATATTTACCCTTCTTTTAATGTGCTTTACATAAGGGAGAAAATAGTTGCTCAAAAAGGGAAACAAAGAGCTGTTAGAGATTGATAGTATTAAACCTTAAATAAATGCACGCAATCCCCACGATTATAACATAATTTTCTCAACAGTACATAAACTCTGAGTCTGAGTCTGTCAAGTTGCAAGAGACTAAAAGCGCACGAGTTGCAATGCATGAATTCTTCCAACGTATGTTTCTACCTTACACTTAAATTGACAAAAGAATTGCTTCCTCTTAAGGTAATATTTACAAAGTTAATTATCATTAACAAAAGAGATTTTATTTACAATTTGAGAGTGAAAGAGAAAGCTGACAATCCAAGACTGCAGGACCTATCTCCTACTATCTGTCCAATGCAGAAAAAAACGGCACTTGGCCTCTTTGTGGGGTTTGACAACCCTCCTCTGTCCTTGAGTTTACTGGTAAAGCTTGAGGAACTAGCTCAGCCAATCGAATCTTTTCACTGGCAAGTCTATTCTGTAATGAAATTTTGCAATCTTTATCAGTTTTTAGAAGGAACATTAGACCCTAGAATTCAAGGACTGTAAAGTAGAAAAAATGATTACCTTAAGCGTCAAATCTTGCACTTCTCTTTCTAAGGAAGTGATTCTATTTTTAAGCTGATCTAGCGTCTCTTCCGCAATATCAGGTGTTAAATTAGATGCAGGTTTCGTTACACCGGCGGCCTGTAGGTTCAATCAAAGAAGAGTAATTTATAGGTGTTTTACAAATGAGAGTGTGAAACCTGAACTACTTGGCTTGACATACCTTTAGAATGCTAGTGCACAGGCCAACTAGCTTCTGTGCTAGTTGCACTTTTTCTTGCTCAATTTGCTGCAACAAAATAAAAAATATAGTGAAATTCATGTACCTTAGCTATGATCAAAGAATACCTTGAATTTTATCCCTGCATTAACCTTTAGTTGGTTCATTAGACTTTGCTCCGCGTCAAAATTTATATGGGGACTTTTGCCACTGGAAGCACGATAGTGTGCAAGTTCTTCCTGGACACGTGACAGACTGACCTTGGCTTGATGCAACTTACCACTAAGTTCTTCATTTTGTAGTTTGAGCAAATTATTCTCTTCCTGTTGCATTGAAAGGTTATAACTTTAGGTTGACTCAGACGAGAACACAAGTAGCAAGTTAAGGTGCTTGAACATTTAATAAAGTTACAGCAGAATTTCTGCCCATGTAGCATTCATAATTACTTGCCTTGATTTTTGCATGATGATGAATGCGCTGTTGGAGATTTTGTTGGCCAGACAGTTTTCTGACTTCTCCTTCAAGTTCCATCACCCTCTTCTTATGATTTGTATTCTCCATCTACCCAAATAGAAGAAAGTAAGGAATAAAGTAACAGATGTTTCCACAGTAGATGTACTCACTAAATGTAACTGATCGAGAAGTATTATTTCAGAGCAGAGATGTAAGAATTTTAACCATCAACAGTTCATTTTCTGTTTTGAGCAATTGATCTCGTTGCCGTAGCTTTTCTAGTGCTACCTGTGCCGCAACCATTTCAGCCTGTTTACAGTCAATTTCCTCCAGCCATCTACAGAATAAGCAAGGGATATATATGAATATACAGAAGAATGCAAAGTGTAGAGGTCATTCCAGTCAGAATGCATACCCTTGCCGCTCCTCAATAAATTCGTTGAGTTGCTGTTTAAGCTTGATTACCTCCTGCTCCTGTGTGACATCCATGCAATTAGGCAATGAACACTCATAATAGCGTATGTCATTCTATTTTTCATTAAAGGAAACAGTACCTTGTGATGAGGTTCCAAGCTATTAAGTTGAGCTTTCTCTGCTATCTTCTGTACTTGCTGCTTATCCAACAATGACTGCAGTTAACAGAAATGGACCTTAGTGTTTCTCATCTATAGTTGTTATTCCCCATCATACCATGGTATTACCACAAAGTTTAATATTAAGGTTATTACCACAAAGTTTGTCATATCCAATTTCACTCCCAGTAAATCTCGAATTACATCATGAGTCATGCTCTCAGCAGCTGCTAATCTGGCATTCAATGAAAATATCTGGACAAGAGCAAGCATGTACAGTTTATGATAATTTTTATATGTAGACGAATCTGAATTAATTTTTTTGCCGGTAAATCTACCTCTTTTTGTCTATTTACTGCAATTGATTCTAGCTCTTCAATGCGAATTCTTGAAGCAGTAAGCTCCTCATTTTTCTCTGATTTTATTTGCTGTTGCATGCCCAATCCAATGCATTTGAACGGAGAACTGGAGCCTCTAGACTTGGATGTATTTTTCTCCAACTTGCTTGATGAAGGATTCGACAACTGAGAAGTGCCTTCAGTTTTCAATTGTTCAACCAGGGCTTCCAATTCCTTGAACTGTTTATGAATTTCAATTTTAAAAATGTTCACATAAAAAGAGAAGAACAATCAAATTCCAATCAGCCTACCTTGTTCTTATACTCTGCAGCCTGGGCTTCTGCATGTAGATTTAGCTCTGAAATATGTCCGTTGAATTGTGCAATCTGTTGCACGATATTAATTGAACATGCTTAAATAGTGCACAGGAAAAAATCCATATACTAGTATAAAATGAGCAGAGAATAATTTTACCTCTGCATCCTTGTTGGATATATCCCTCTCTAGTATTTCTATACGCTGCATGACTTGTTCAAGTAGTTTATCCTTCTCCTCCACACGCCTATAAATAAAAAAAAGACGGAAGTTTTCAATTTGAAGCAATATTTTAGAATCTGTGCAGCAGAAACAGTCTGCTGGACGAACCTTTTCACCTCAGTATCAGCATTTCCAAAATTCAGCAGCTGCTGTTTCACAGCTTGAAGTTCTTCTTCTAACTCTTCTCTCTGCAGTCTCTGTTGCTCAGTTTCTTCTTTAAGAATGTCAACCTAACAAATGGAATGCATAAGAAATTGTTGTAATCACAATTTATATTCATGCAACTTACAATTGGTGGAAAAGACTAACCTTGTTTTCCAATACATATATTGTACATTCCAGCTCTTCAACAGACCTCTCTAGCAACTTCACCTCTTCTTCCTTGTCTTCAGCATAGGCCCTTCTTGATTCAGCAACCTGGCATCAGATAAATATAATGAAGAAATGCCACATACATGATGGTATTAGGTAGATCTGATCATGAGTGACCGAAATAATTGTGTACCTGCTGTGCCTCCAAAGCAATTGCTTCATTCTCTTCAGCCCAAGCCTGTGTGTCTTCAAGCTTCTGTTTCAAGCTCTGCATCTCAGAATCAAGCTGCTCTCGCTCACTAGTGAGGTTACCTAGATCGCTCCTTAAGTAGTCAATAGTATTATTCATTTCACAAAGAGTATCACCCAGTAGAGAGAGTTCAATCTCCAAGCTCTCAGCAAGGCTCATTTTCTCTGCTAACTCTTCCTCTAGAGAACATTTTGCAGCTAGGACTTCTTTAACCTGAGCTCTCAGTTCCTCATTCTGACACTTGAGCTTTGTCTGAGACTCAGATTCTTTTTTAAAACTTGACTCAAAAGCATCAATCCTAGCCAGCTTCTCATGTAATTGAGCCTCCAACAATTGACTATGAGCAACAGCAATATCGAGCTCACCTGATTTAACTACAAGCTCCTCTTCTAAAGCTACCAAAGAAGCTTCCAGTTTGTCTATCCTATCCTTTTGATCTTTAGAATTAGATGCTGACTCCTGCAATAGGCTCAGATCAAATAACAATCCTTTCAGAATGTCATCCTTCCTTAACAACTCAGCCTGAAGATTTGTGTGGTTAGATAACAGCTCTTTGGCATGACACTCCAAGCACTCAATTTCTTTTACAAACTTAGATGTCATCTCCAAACTATCACATACCTCATGAAACATTTTCTCTGCAGCCAAGTATCTTCCTTCCTGCAGTACATTAAAAATTCTGTCATTTGCTTCATGAACATTTTCCACGGAATTCACACATTTCACGGAGTTCAAGCTTGACCTGGTGAGCACATCATGTGTATCTTTCTCATAAAATTTAAGTTTATTTCTCAAAAGAATGTTCTCCTCCTTCAGTGCATCAAGTCTGTTGCCAAATGTTTGCAATTCCTGACTCTTTTTACACAAATCACCCATGATGGCAGATTGAGAATGAAGAAGTTCACACACCTCAGTGTTTCTTGCCTCCAGCCCATTCTCAAGATTCGCAATAAGAGCCTCCAACGAGCTAATTCTATCCTGCAACCTGCAATTCTCAGCATTAGAGGCATCTATACAGGTTAGGGATGATTCAACTTCAGAACTTGCCTTCTCCAGATTTTGAAGAACTTGGCTTTTTTCTGACATCAACTTCCTTATGTCACTTTTAAGTGACTTGTTTTCTTCTTCCAAGTCACTTAATCTACTAAGCTCCAAATCTTTCATGTGCAACTCAGATTGGAGCTTATTTCTTGAAATTTCCATTAGGAAAATATCTTTCTGTAAGGTTTCATTATGATGATCAAGAGCAGAGATCTGGCCGCAAGAATTTTCTAAAACCATCTTTCTGGCCTTCAATTCCTCTAGTAAGTTTCTATGCTCAGATTCAAGAGCTTGAACCCTGCTCGTTAGTCTCACATTAATTTCGGTAATATCACTTAGCTTTGCTTTTAAATTTTCATTTGTGCAAGCAACATCTTTCAGCCCTTGAATTTCCTTTTGAAGTGTCATGCTTATGTCATCCTTCTCCCTTTCAACATTTCTAATATATTCCCCCAAACTAGCAATCTCAGCTTCTTTAGAAACTAAGATTTGTTCTTTCAAGTCCTCGTCTACCTTGGAAAATATTACTTCTTCCGTCAAGTTATCAAGGATGACAGCACAATTTTTACACTCTTCCTCTGCTGCTGCTTCTTTATGACACATCTCTTGTAGCTCTGATACCAAGAGAAACGACTCAATCTCTTTTGCACATAGCTCCATCATGAAAATTTCAGCCTGAGAATTCAGGAGTTCATCTTTCTCTTTCAGAATGTTTGCTTGATCAAGAAGAGACTTGAGAACATTTGTATTATTGGAGTCTAACTCCATCATTAAATTTGCAAGCTGAGATCCCATATGGTTACATCTTTGTAACATAAGCTCCTCCTGAAGTTGTAAGTCGAAGATTTTTTTGTCAAAATCATTCAACTTAACTGTAAGGTGCCCAGTCTCCTCTTCTTTCCTCAAGATCCGATCAAAACTGTTCTTGATGTCAGCTAGTAGTTTCCCCTTGAGAGTTCTGCATATTTGGAGCTCTCTACTTGACTTTGAATTATGCTCCCTTAAATTTGCTATAAGTGAGTTTGATTCACATAATCCATGTTGAAGCAAACCATTTTCTGCATTTAGCCCTGTCACCGTTTCCAACAGGATTCCCATATGACAAAGGTGTAGCACTGAGACAGCACAATCCTTCACAATTATCTCAGACCAGACATCTTCAAGCCACGACCGGTACAACTTTCCAGAGCCCAAAAATAGAGCCTTAATGCAATTGAGTTCATACACCATAGAAGTAAAATTTTCTGTGAATGTTTTCTGAACCTCTTTAAATAAACCCTCCAAATCCTTCATGTCAATCAAATTTATGCCAAACTGATATTCAAGATCCTGCAGTTGTTGTTCCTTGACCTGGTTGATGGTTTGCAAGCCCTGAATCTCACTAACAAGCAAATCCTTCTCTTTGGTTGAGGTAGTCACCACTGCATTCAACCTTTCCATTTCAAGCTTCATTGTCTCATTAGCTATCACCAGTTCGTTGATCATGATATCTGCTTCCTTCATTGTATACTGTGCCTCTTCAAATTTGGCTAAAATACAAGAAGTTTCAGCTGTTTTTTGGTTTGCAACTATCGTTGCATCACCAACTTCCATCTCAAGAATCTATAGAACAACAATTGAAAGTTGAGAAGTGAATTGGTGGTCGAAGGCACAACATCAATGCATCAAAAATAGGAATTTGTCCTCTTTATAAAAAATAACTAGTTTGTCAAAATAAAAGCTTATAATTTAATGGAACAATAAATTATCTATGTTTGTGGGACCAACTTTTAACTTAGCATACTGAAAATATGCGATTGGAAAAGCTGACAAACAAAATTAGAGACAAAAGAAGCAGCATCAAGGCACCAAAGAACAATATTAGAAACATGGCAACTTATTGAAACATGGATTTTTTTTCCCTCAAAACAAAAACCTATAAATTAATGGAAAAAAGAATGCAACTTTAACGATATGACAATTGTTGCATCAGATTATTGGATTATTTGGCATATAACATGTTCATATTTAATCAAATCACCAGGAAATTGATAAAGTGACAGGTTACCTCTTTTGTTTCACACCAAAGAGTTCCAACATCCTGGACGGTCAGTTCCAATGCCTGAAGCTTATTATTAACAGCTCCAATCCTACATGCGAATTGCTCCTGAAAACTGAAAGTGGCTGATTGAAAATCCAATAATTGAACTGTTAAACATTTCATGTCTTCTGCAGTTTGTTTCTCAGCCATTTGTAGTTTCTCGTTCTCATTGCGTAATTTGTCCATCTCCATCTTGACCTTTTGCAGGCTTTGAAGTGCTGACTCTATTTCTTTTTTGAGAAGGGTAATTGTAAGGTTTCTATCAAAATCCTTATTAGAACATGTCCTTAATTTCCTATCCTTCAGATCAAATGAAGAGAGATGACAAATCTTTTCTGTTTCAAGAGAAAACTCAGAAACACCGGTTTTCATCTTCTTCTCTCCAGCATCTGTCTGCAACAAAGCATAGACGGTAATCACTAAACCAAACATTTTCGATAAAAGCACTACAAACAAAAGTAAATTAGTTTACGAGCTTTAACCTGTCTACCCAAGACCATTAGCTTACCCATAAGTTGCTAGCATCATCAGGCACGCAAGGTTTCTCTGAGTCACTGATTTCGGGGTTTTGATTTTGCTCCTCTGTGATACCAAAGCATGAACTGATTGAGGATACACCATTCTTAAACTCAGCTAGTTTTTCCCTTGTCTTCCAGATATCATCATCTTCAATATCTTCAAGTTTTTGTTTCAAGAAGCAAACACGTTCCTCTTCTTCAGAGAGCCTCTGACAAAGCTTAGAACACATCTCCTTTGAATCTGCCAAATCCAATCTCAGAGACTGAATCACTTCCTCTGATTGTTTAATATCTGCGGCCTGGACATAGAGGAGTTCTTCCTTCCTCAGGTTAGTTTCTGTTGATTCACTGAGTTGGATGTCTTTGTACTTCAAGTTGTTAAGGTTACTAACATTCAGTTCTGACAATCTATTGAAAATTATAAAAGCAATTGTCGCACATATTGAAGCTTCACTGACATGACGCTTTGCCAGCTTCAATTCTTCCTCCAGCTCACATATCATGGAAGATTTTTCTCTGAATTGGGACTTCAAGAGGAGAATTTGCTTCTCCTTTTCACTACAGTCTTGCTGGTGTGCTTCATTAATTACTAATGCTGCTCCTCTCAAAGACTTAAGCATGGATTCCACATCACTTCTTTTGTTGTTTGCTTCCTCCAAACAATTTCCAAGTTCTTCAATCAATATTTCTTTTTCATATATGGTCCTAATTAACCTACCAACTTGCTCAGCAATCCAAACCCTTTTGGATGGTATGGAGCCAGAGATAAGATCAAGCTGCTCCGAGGCATCAGTGATTGCCTCTTGTCCATTAAGAAGAATTTCTTCCATTTCACTAGATAATGATTCCCATTCTTCAGATAGCTTTCTGAGCTCTCCTTCTTTCTCCTTGAGCAGTTCATCTAAACTTCTGTTATCTTCTGTTAAAAGCCAAAGCTGTTCCTCCAACTTCTTCATTGTCTCTTCAGTTTCTGTCTCTTTCAAATGACACTCTTGGATCTGTTGTTGAAGAACAGAAAGTTCTTCCTGCATACAGACAATAACCTCAGCAGTTTCAGCTTCTACCTGCTGCCGAACTTCATCCCTTTCTTCTTCGCTGGAGGCCTTAAACGCAGTATCATTTTGGTACCACATATTCAATTTTTTAGCCTTTTCAAGAGAATATTGCACTCTTTTCAACTTCGTCTCCAAAGTGGAGCCTTCATGCTTTAAGTCGTTGGACGAAAAATCTCTGGACTCCTGTCTGGATATTTCCTCTTTTAAACCAAGTATTTGAAGATCCTTTTCACTCAGAAGCTTCACATAGTTACTGTTACTTTTCTTCAGATCTTCCAACTCACTGATTTCTGATACTTGCTGAGACTCGAGAGCTTCAAGGACTAACCTTGCATCTTTCAGTTCAAGAGTGGCGTCTTCATATTGTTTGCTAACAAGCAAAATTTTTTCTTTTGCCAGTTCAAGATCTCTACTTAAGCGCAATGTCATTTCTGCTGCTTCTCCACGAGATGACCTCTCCTCTTTGAGAATAATCTTCAAAATGTCCAATTCAAGCTGCAATTCCAACGTTTCTTCCGCATGTCTCTCCGGTGAAGTAGCATATGCGCTATCCAATTCATTTTGTACTCCCTTGCAATTGTTAGAGGCCTGGAAATTAAAAATGAACTATTAATCAGAATCCCGTGCATGCATGATGTACAGTAAAAAGCAATGAGAAATTCGCAGCACATGGACGCACAATATATATAACACTGTGCATTGCACTACAACGCGAACAAGCACCTTCTAGTAATGCCTCATCTTATAGCTTCTCATTCTCTCTCTTCCAATAATACGTAGTGCAGCTATGTAAGAAAACTATGCAATTTGTTTAAGAAAACTACCTTCATGAGTTTAACATTGCCATCGTGGTCATTGTGTTGAGATTTGAGATCGTCTAACAAACAATGAAAATTCTCTGTCTGTCTGCGAACAGATAAAAATTGCATCACTAGAGCTGAAATAACTACAAAATCAAAAGGATTCCAGTCCAAAATGTACATCTGCAATTTCACTGGTCAGCTAATCAAATTGCACACAGGATTGAAATTCCTCACCTGCGAAGTTTTTGGTTTTCCTCCAAACAAGAAGTTAGTTTATGCTTGCAGTCCTCAAGTTCATTGAGTGTATTCATTAGCTGCAATAATGAAAACTGATTATGACATTTATAAAATAGATTCTAGGTAAAGAGAATCCTCACTAAGACCGCAGAGAGCAACATCTTAGTGGTGAGAATTGTTTTGCTTGCTGATCCACACGATTTCCAGAGGAAATGATAAAACAGGGTATTCAAGGAAAAATTGGCCGCTCAAACATTAGCTTTCAGTCAGTTAAGGCGTGTTAAGGAATTTTAACAGAGTTTTTAGAGACAAAAAACTAAGAATCTGAAAAAGGTAAAGAATGTGAAACACCTGAGGTTGGCTGCTCAAATTTGAAAGTTTAGACTGCATAGGTCTTCCATCAAGAAATTGAAGCAGCTGCGGGTATGAGGCTATTTTATTAAACGGATTCTACTCAACAAATCAAATATTTTATTCCAGACCAGATAAGAACATAAAAACCTGCTCCCGAAGTTTGATTAATTCGTCCAGGAGTATCTCTCTTTCCCCTTCTTGATAGAACTCTTGAAATCTACAAATTCAAACTCAGAAAATAAGTTTATCAAACATCACTTCTCTGTTTAAACAAATGAAGCATTACCTCCTGAGCTGGTCCAAAAGCCTGATATTCTCCAGAGCAAAGCGTGTTACTTCAGGATTTTTATCAACTTTAGCTTGAAGCAACTGAATCTCTTCGCATAGTGCTTTGCTCTCTTCCGAAAGATAGGCATCTGGTTGTAAAGAGCCGCTGAGAAGGGATTCCATTCTCTGAATCTTGTCTTCCCGAAATCTGAGCATCATTTTAGTGCTCCTGGTGTCTTCTTCTCTTTGGCGAACCTGACAAAGTAGCATCACATAATTGAGCTGCCATCTAATTTGCATAGCAACTGCATCAAATAAGATAATATATGAACAATTGATACCAAACGGTTCAAGTGCTCAATTTCAGCCTCAAGTTTCTTGATATCAGTCTCTGCCATTTGCTCTCTTCTCAGTGAACCAGCAAGTGTATTCTCCATAGATTTTAGCTGTTTCAAATTGTTTGGAGAGGCATTACCATGGAGGAGAAGTAGGTGATACATTCCAGTTAATAGATTCAAATTCATGCAAAGGCAAACAAACAACAGTGTTTTAACTTGGAGGAAATATAATGGTGCTTGTAATATTTCATGTTGCTAACCACCACTGTCTTTCAAATTTAAGAGAGGGGGAAAAATGGATGCAGAAGTTTCAAATATCCTGCATCAGTTATGGAAACACTTATCAAGAGCTAGATTATTATTGCATTACCACAAATTTACCTGCTTAGTAGACAATCTAACACTGCCTTTGGATTCAAATTCGAGTGAATCATTGATCTGCTTTCCGTCCATTTCATATGTATTACCTAGGCAAGCACTATCTTGAAGTCTTTTTGTATCATTGACAGTTGAATCAAAAGACAAAGATCTGAAGACGTTTTGACGTTTTAAGACAGAAAGCTCTTCCTGTTCCAGAAACAAGGCAGAAAAGGTTAGTTAGAAGCTCGTCGGGGCCACAGTAAATTGCCACTGCTACTATTGTGAAACTTGGATCTAGGTTTCCAAACCTTTAGTAGCCGTATCTGATGCTGCAGTGCAGCAACATCACCATTGGAATCTTCATTCACCACAGCCTATACCATGACAAGAAATGAAAACTTAAGAAAACTTGATCAGCGCCTATAATAAAGCTAATGACTATGTCTAAACCCCTAAAAAACTTACATTATTCTGTATAAGTTTTGCTCGTTGAGCAAACTTTAGAGTGTTTAGTGTTTCTGTTGCGCAGCTGAAAAAGACAGAAAGATAGAAACCCATCTTTTAGTGATGAAGTGCAAAGATGAAACGATATCAAGGAAGTTGCAAGTTAACCAACCCAATAGAAGGGCTGACATTGGCAATGATCATTGTTTTTGAGTTGCCACCTAGGGAGTCCTACATAAGATTAATTCCAGATACTACATCATAATCAGAAATTCATAACTATAAACATCTAACGAGTGAGCATATATTAATTCTAAGAAACCTGAAGAAGGAATGTCAATCTTGAGTCCCTATAAGGAACGTGTCTTGGCTTCCCATTGGCTACATCCACTAGAATCATTATAACATGCCTAGGGAAAATGGAGCGTAAACCATAATATTGATAAAGGAACCAAGAAATGAAACAAGATAGAATACTATAAACAAAACATGTGCATAATTTTTGGTAATTGCACTTGTACCCTAATGTGGACAGTGATTTGTTGATATTTGCAGCTTCTTTTAGACGGTCACCTTCAGCACCTGAGCTTTTCTGTCTGTAATTAAGTAGTATTAGGCAAATATGTCAAACTTATAGAGTTCTAAAGAAACTCCAATTCCTAGTTCATTACCTTTCCGAACCTGCAAGATCAACTAAGTTTAATCTTGCAAACCTTAGATTAGTTGTGGAATCCTTTTCCCACCTACTCTCAATTACACATGTAAAAACGCTGTGCGAGCGACTGCTCTCTCTGTTCATGTTCGTTGCTGCTACTTTCCGATTTAAAGAACCCTGCATGTGATAGGTTGTTCTATTAATGGAGTTGTTCTATTAATGAAGTGCAGAGATAGAGAAATAATTATGTTACAGACAGAGAGAGAGGTAACCTGCATCAAGAGCTTTATTACATCACTCACACTCTGGACCTCAAATTCTGAGAGGTTTTCCACATAAACGCCTTTCTTGACATCCTCCCGCAGCTACAAGGTGCAGAAAAGCACAACTTAACAAACTGAGAATGGGAAGCATCTGAAAAGTTCTTCTTAATGTAGTCGAGACTTACCAGCAAATTGGTCGATGAAGGATCGAGAAGATCTGCAATCTGTTCATTGTATATCTCTAAAAATGAGCACTTGCAATTGTATTTCAGTCTTTCATCCCTCCGACTTTCCTCTTCCTGCAAGAAAAATGGAGTTAACACGCTAAAAGAATAAAAATGCAATCCAAACAATACAACAAAATACCACTATTCTTATATATGCAATGCACATCAATAAACACAAATACTCTTGCATGCACATTTCACAAATCAAAGATTTGAGGAAGTTACAGCTTGTATCCTTGCAAACAGGAATTCGAATATTCGTGGTGTCATTCCACGGTGAGGACTGGGATTGAACTCTAAACCATCAATTTCACCTAGCATTGTATATGTCTTCCCACTTCCAGTCTGCAACAATATGAAGTAATAGTCATACTGACCTGATATCCAAGGATTGAGAGAATTGACAGAAAAAAAGGGATATGGAATTGCAACTTAGCCCCGTGTACTCTATTTAGCACGAGCCTTAATGAAACAACAAGGTGTTTGATGTTAGATTCAAATACCTGTCCATAAGCAAACATACAACTATTATAACCAGACAAGCAATTCTCCACCATTGATAGACCAGCCATCCTGAAAAGCATTTCCTGCGAAGTACAAGCATGAACCAATTCTTAGCTGACGTGAAAATGCGTAGTTTAAAGGATTAAGTTACACTTTCTTGTTGCAAATCATACCTGATCCACTGTTTCACAAGCTACATGATCAAATGTGAATCGGGTTTCTGGTTGCCCAATCCATGTGATGCTCTGATCACTTTCTTGTTTCAAACATCTATTATAACCATTCATACCCTTCTCCACAGTATTGAGAGGACGCACACGTATAAGAACCTAAATCAAATTCATCAACCGTGAGTACCCGTTGCCACTTTCTTCAGTAACGATTTCTATTATTTAACAATATGCTTATATGCATTATAAAAAAAAGGTACCAAAGCAAACCAGAACTAGAAACCACCTGTACATTGTGATCCATCCAGAATGATGGATCCTCTTTTAGATCAAAATGAGGAACTTCAATAGTATTCACAATAGTAGAACTTGGCCCACCAGAAACTGGAACCCCTCTACACAAAGCAGCAAAACCCCCTGTACGACCGCTTCCATTGCTCCCATCAAACTTGCTCCTAAACCCTGAACTAGGAGGAGGCTTGGAGACACTCTTGTTCGGTGTGCTTTGTGTCGAATTACTCTCTGAATAACTCGAAGCAGCCTTCCCCACAGTCCTAGTTGACCTTGGAGTCATGTTTGGCAAACCCCCTCTGCTCAACTGCATTGGATAATTAATCACTTCATTTCCCGATTCTCTGGGCAAGGAATTGGGTTCATTCTTCGGCTGCGCCCACCCGAATCTTCTCTTTCCAACTACCCCATGTTTATCTGGCGTTCGCATAGGCAAGATGGAATCAGAACCTCTGGGCTTTGGCTTAGTTGGTGTTCGATCAATCCTGCTTCGACCAGCTACATCCTGTTCATGTTTCCCCGCAGGATTTAAACTTGGCATTGGCTCTTGGATCGTGTTCAGCGGAGGTCTAGATGACGAGTCATTGCTCGACTGACTCGCTAGCGAATCCCTAGGATTCACTGGAACATTCTCCACCTCCTCATTGTGCTTGCCGGAGTTCCGCCGCAGGAATTTGAAATCTCTCAGCATTCTGCAGATATAAAGATAGTCAACAACTGAAAAATGAATCGAACTTTGAAACTTCCAGACAAATTTAATAGAAATTTTGGAACTTGATGAGTTAAGAGTACCTGAAAGTTGAGTTGAAAAAGAGAATGCGAAGATTTATGGTGGGAGAAAAAAGGGAGCTGACTGGAGCTGGGTTTTTCCAGGGTTTAGTAAAGCAACAAGATTTGGCCACTCAGAACAAACCAAACACATTAAAACCTAAGACAACTATTAAACCATCGTTCATTGGAAAATGGAAACTGCTCTCTCGCTCTAGTCTCTCTCTTTCCTCCCTCTGCTTCTCTTCTTGCTTTGCTTCGATTTGAAAAATGGGTTTAAGCAATGAACATGGGGAATGGGATTGGGAGAATTTTGGTGTTGTGACAATGGACGTTCGCGATTGAGTGAAGATTTCAAAATGGACGGCTACAAGAGCATGGCGGTTCGGGGATTTGAAATGGAAAGGGGCAATATAATCATGTTCCCGTTTTCAAAATTCAACGGCTATTTTTGCCAATATCCTACAATTATATTTAGGAGTTAGGACACTTTTTCGCGTTTACCTTTCTTTCCTCTCCTTCTCTTTTTATTTCATTTCGAAGGATAAGGGAATAATAAAACCTCGAGAAAATTAAAAAAAAAAGGTTAAAAGTATATTTTAAACCTCAAGCTTCACAATCAAATATAAAACAGAGGTAACGTTTAAATTAAACTTTAATATTTTTAAAATAGATCTTAAGTTAGATTTAAAAAAATTAATATAATTAACTTTCTATCAATAAAATATTACATCAAAATATATATATATAAATTTTATTTTCACGCGACAAGTGTAATATACCATCTGAAATATATGAACTATGACCTTTACTACTACATAGTTGTGAGATTAACTTTTTGATTAATTTTAAAAAATTAATTATATGACATTGAAACTCACTTTATATTTAAAAATATAAAAATAATATCATATTAGCATTGACATATTGGCCATGTTTGGCAAACAACTGATTGCATTAGCTGTTAGCTGATAGCTGATTCTATCAGCTGATTTGAACAGCGGATTGCATTAGCTGTTTGTTAAAGATATTTGGTAAAATTAGCTGTTTAGTATTAACTGCTTATATATAAAATGACTTATAAGGACATGACTTTGAAAAAATTATAAGGATATAAATATTATATATATTAATATTTCGTTGAATATTCTTATAGAAATAAGCTGAAATGGGTCAAACAGCTAAAAAAGAGCTGATAAGCTCTTTACCAAACAAGGCCATTATTTAACTAACAGGAAATTAACCCAGTTAAATTTTCTATTCATTTAAGATTTATTTAAAATGTTAAAATTTAAAATACACTTTTGGCCAAGAAAGATAAATATTCTTTTGTAGAGAAAAGCAATAAAATTCAAACAAAAGGAAACACTTTTACTTTGATGGTATTCATTTATTTTAAATAGTATGAAAAATACTGCTGAACTAAAAACTTATGTTTGATTAATTATAAAAAAATACCTGTGCGGCTTCTTTTGGTGGGAGTAGTTTCTGTCTTTTTCTATAGATGATTAGCGTAAGCAAGTATGTGTTGATGGGGCATGTCAGTTATTCATGTCAGCAGTCTCTAACTCCAAAACCACATTATTTTCGTGTATATGAATATAATTTTTATATTAATAAAAGTAAAGAGGTGGTATTTAAAAATTTTTAAAAATAAAGGACTAATATGATAAATTAGAAAATTCTAAGAGAGTCCTACTTATTTAACCCAAAAAATACAGGGACCAAACTCATAAAGTTAGAAGCCATTGATTCAAGCTACATTAGGGTCCCTCTTTTATCCTAAGCTGGCCCCGTGTTCATTATGGAACTTGTAATGTCTTTATTAAAAGGCTCAACCCAATTTGTAGCTTTCTGTATAATCAATTTTTCAATGTCACGCTCATCCAGAGTCTATCAGACTAGATACACTAACTCAGAGAGCTACCCATACTTTGGCATGAGGAAATAAATCACCTGTCTCCATCATCAACTGTTTCAGGGATAAAGCAGTATATTCTCCGCATATTTGGCCTTTGGGATCATCCAGGAGCCAAATTAAGCTTACAAGCCAATCTTTCGATTCCCAACACCGAACAAGAAAAGGGTAACCTTTCTCTCCTCTTGTCCGTATATATGTATCTTCAGCTTGAAAATGAAGGCCGAAGAGGAGAAAAGAAGCTGCCAATGGGCAAGAGCTATACTTTGACACGCACTTTTGGTTAGTTGGTTGGTTTGTTTCGTATTGTAGTAATGATGATACAGAGACTGGAGATGTGCATAGCACTTGTGAGATTGGCCATGGAGTTTGTGATAGTTGTAGTTCAAGCTATTCGGATAGTCATGGAGGAGAACAGCTCACCCCAGCTTGCAAACCGCTCTTTGGTTGCTCCTGTTCCTTTTACAGGCTTCCTCCCATGAAAAACCAACAATGCCTTGAAGGTTTCTCCATCGGTGCAGCACATTTTGTTTCAGGATCTTGTTTTTTTTTTTTTTTCGTTATTTGTAAGCTAGCTAGATGGGATGTGTAGATGTTGGAGAGAAGAGAAGTGTTAGGCTTGTGAGTGACCTTAGTTTATAAAATTCTGTATGCGTTTCCGTTACTTCAGTTTTTTGTATTGTTTACACTGGCTGTACATTTCCCACTGATCTGCATTGTGCAAATAAAAAACTTTAATGTTGCTTTTACGGAATTAGATAAAGAACGAATATGATGTATGTATTACCTGTCTGTTATGGAATTTTGTTTTTACATAGGAGAAATCTTCGGTTCTTTAAATCCAGAAATTGTAACCTATGTTTGTGCTGTGAAATTGGGGAAATTCTGTTCAACTCCCTAATTTCTCAAATCCAAATCAAAGAACATATGTACCTTCTTCTTCTCATAAGCTAATCCTTATTTTCTCATATACAAATACCTTTGCTCTCTTGTCTAATTTGTTGGACTTTTCATGATAAAACAAAACAGTGGTGTCTTTTCATTGCTATGTCATATCTAATACAAGTTGTATGGGATTAAAGGAATATGAAAGTATTCAAGGACATTGAGAAACAACTATCAAGGATACACAAAGATACAATCAAAGTAATCAAGTTACATTTTGTCATCTTTGAAGATAAAATGCAGATTAGCTCCAGTCTTATGTCTTCATGGGATTAATGATTAGCATGTACACTTGTGTTTGATCCTTTGTAATACTATCATGGTGGTTTGTTGACCCATTCATTTGATGGGATGGTTTATGCTTGTAACAATTGTTATTGCCTTTCATGGCTTAATCTAAGTTACAATTTTTCAAAAAGAAATGTTAGACTTTTCTCATCTCATCCATCTCTTATCTCATCTTGTCCCTATCTCATTTTCGTTGGTGGCCACTTCTTTAAGGGATTAACAAGTATCAAAGCTTTTGATTGTGTCCTAACTTGTTACAGTGTTGCATGTGTTTTGTTTGAGGGACACTTTACTATTTTATGTCAGTAGTATCGTCTTGTCTATTATCCAATGCTTATAGTTCCAACTTGTAGTCTCTACATTATAATGATGGATAAAGGTAGTGTCTTCTAACCCGTATTGTCCAAAATTGTAGCAATTATATTGCATCAAGAATAAGGCCTTTTGGCCTCTATATTAACATTTTATGATGAAATTTTATAATTTCTGGTCACTCTTAATACTTGTACCAACGAAAATAAAAGTTAAAAGACATTTTATGATTAATTATTCATTACTAGTATGCTGAATAACTCTATGTAATGTATAAGTTCAAAGAAATAGAGTATGTACTCAAACTTTCATTTTTGCCATTTCATGTCTCTTTCACTAAGTTTTTTGTTTTAATGGTCCATGCTTTAGCATAATGAATATTTAGTTTGATCCATTCTTGTATACCATGATCTAATAAGGATAATTAAGAATAAGTATATAAGTAGGTGGTAAAAAGTCTAAAAATTTATGTAAAACTTGGAGAAATTTTCGGTTCAATTTGGATGTAATTGGATTTCTTTATATCCCAAATATGAGTATTAAACTAGAGAAAACTACTTTCACTCAAAAAAATCAACCAATTCTGAGTTTACTCACATCTTACTTGCATAAAGGAAAACTATAATTTAAAGTGGATAGGTTGCTTGAGTCTTTTGCATAGGCAAGTTAGCCTATTTTATATTTAGGTATACCAAATGTCTTAACTACTTGAGTGACATTGGTAAGTAGTTGTACTACCATTAGTAGGGAAAGATATCTATGGCTATATTATATTGCTAACTTTCTCATGCTCAATTTCCAATGGTAGAAAAACTTTATTTTTTTATCTATCAATATTAATATGACATCTTTTCCTTGAATGGCAATAGTACCTTGGACATAGTTGTATATTATGATCTCACCTTTACCTTCCTTTTATAGTTGATTAAACATATAAAGATTTCATCCTATATAGAAATGTTAGCGATCTAGAAGGGGGGGTTGAATAGATCTTTAAGCTTTTTGAAAATTTTCTACAATAAAATCAGAAGTTAGTTCACACAAAAATAATTTAATCAAATCTAAACGTAAAGAGTAGGGAAGAAGATCAAACACTGTTTTTATAGAGGTTCGGTGCTAAGACCTACGTCCTCTACCTAAGCTC
>JAOTIZ010000203.1:35557142-35575104 GCA_027123425.1 Erythroxylum panamense
CTTGTGCTATGTAAGTCGACTTGTCGTCCTCGATAAGTCGACTTGTGTATGATTAGTCGACTTGTGTTGATATATCTCCATGTATAAGTCGACTTGTAATGTTCTAGTCGACTTATGCTTTCCAGATCTTGATGTATAAGTCGACTTAAGCTGTGCAACTCGACTTATGTGGGCTTCAACGGTAACATCCAACCAAATCTTCAATAATCCTTATTATTGATGTCTCTTTCACTTATAAGGAAACTCCCATCTTGATTCTTCAATGATTAGACACTTGCTCATCTTAATTTGCACAATAATAATCCCAAAATACCTGAAACAATTTCTTAACCAATTCTATACATTTTATTATTATCAAAACATAATTGGGATTTAATTTGTCAACCACCATTGGTCCAACAAGAAATTTTCCTTTTCTTTTTCCATTTTGACCATTTTTGAACTTTCTTGCTATTTCACTTTAGATATTAATAAATATAAAAACTATCAACTTCTAAGAGCTTTATATTATATAAGCAACTTGAGTATATATTTGAATAATGGACAAATATATGATATGTATACCGGAGATCTAACAATTAGATAAATGTTACTTTAACAATTTAGTTCTAGCATTAGATAAATATATGATGCTTTGCCTATTTGTGTTAATGACTAACATAAAAAGAACTAAATGAGATGTATATGTTCTTAACAAGTGTTAATAAATCTTAGTTAGAGGAAAGAAAAAGATAGACAACCAAATATGGGAGTTATAGGAGTGAAAAACCTAATTAGATAGATAGCTCTAAGTCTCATCATTTGAGGGGAATTGAAATTACATCATTAAATTATATACATATAAGTTTATATTTATAGAAGATTGTCCAAATTAGAGAATGCAAACTATTCTTTGTTGAATAGTTGTGAAATTTTGATCTAAACTTTTACTTTCTAATTTTTGCAAAATTATATGTAGATATGTTGGAAATGAAAATCACATTATGAAGCTATATAAATATAAGATTATATTTATGTAGGATTGTCAGAATAAGAGAATGCAAACTATTCTTTGTTAACGTAGTTATGAAATTCTATTCTTATGTTTTACATTCTAATTTATGCAAAATTATATATAGATATGTTGCTCTAGTTTTTTATTACATTCCATTTTTCTTAAAATTGGTTTCCATTTTTTCTAAGGGAACAATCATGATTTGCCTATATATGTATATGTTTATAAATCTATATATAATTATATACTTATCATTTTAAGGGCTCTAATGACTCAATTTGGAAGCTTGAAATTAAAATATGGTGGCCATTTGAAGTCAGATCCTAAGTTGACTTATTAAGGCATTTTATGATATTATTTTGAGAAATTTGACTTTGATTTTTTCAATTATAGATAAATTTGTGATATAGGAAATGACCTTAGGTTCAAAGAGTTAGCATTTAAATTCAACAATTCTTTAAAGACTCATTGAGTCTAATCATAGTTATATTAGGTTAATTAACCTTTTGAGAATATGTGGGACAATTGAGGTATATTCTAAATATAAGTTTGACATTCTGATATTAGCTCTAGAAGTTTGGCTATAACAGGCAATAGTGATAATATTTGATGGGCAAGTTAAATATGATGTTAATGCAAGACCTGATGGGGATGTTGAGGCTAATGTCAATGTGGGGCTTGCTTAGGACGTATATAATGATAAAGAAGATACTAATGCTAAAAATGATGGTAGATGGTGGAGTTTTTTCATATAATGAATATTATAATGAATTAGTAAGAGGTTAGGATACATTTGATGTTTTAATTACAACTGGCCACCAACTAATTGAGATTGGCTCTATTAAATATGAGTACTTCCTTCATAGTAATGAATACCCTAGTGGAGAGGAGTTTGGGGATTCAATTAAAAAGCCTAATATAGGTGTCAGACATCAAGTAGGCAATGGAACATCATAATGGACATAGGTATGGATTATGGCAATAGGGAAAATTTTAAAGATGTTATAGAGTATTTAGTAGCTATATAATTTAATGTAAGGTAGAAAGAAAGTAAGTCTAAGTAGATTAGAGTAGGATGCATTGAAGGATGTAAGTGGGAGTTATATGTAGCATATGATAGTAAGAACAAATGTTTCAAAATTAAGACACATAGATCTGATCATACATGTTTCATAACAAAGAAAAACCTAAAATGGTATCAACCAAGTTTGTCAGTAGACACATTGAAGAAAAAATTCTTGAGAAGCCTAGCATAACCACTTATATAAATATTAAAAATATAGGGGAAAGTTGAATATATTATGTGCAATCATGAAGTTAAGGAACGAGAGAGCATAAAACTTCTTGTGAATATTCTACACTTCAAGGTTATATCCATTAGTTAAAACTTATCAATCCTAGTTCAACTAGGGAATTGAAATTTATTAAAAATTTCAAATTTTCACATTGTTGCAATTTAAGAGGTTATATATTTGTTTTGCATCATCAAAAGATGGATGGAAACATTTGGGGCCCATACTTGGTGTGAATGGTTACTTTCTAAAGATTGAATTATAAGGGCAACTAATCAGTGTAATTTAAATGGATAAAATAAAGTTATGCATTCTATAAAATGGGTTATTATGAAAGTGGAAAATCCTGATTCATAGACTTGGTTCATATCACTGTTATTAGCTAATTTGGAGTTAGAATATGGGAATGTAATCACCATAATATCTAGCTAACATACAAAAGGTAGATGCATCTTTTGTTCGTTATTTGATATAATATAGATTTATTATATGTATCTTATAAATCTAATGTATACTTCTTTTGATTGACTTGTGTATTATTGAGACCACATTCCAAATGTATATCATAAAATGTGTGCCAAACACATTTATCATAAATGGAATGCATATTAGAGTGGAAAAGACTTAAGGATGTAGTTTAGGCATGTTCATGGTCAATATATATTAAAGATTTTGATAAGCAACTAAAGAGATTAAACAAAATTAAACTTGGGTGTGCTTCTGCTTTACTTAAAAATATAAAGAATACTTGGGCTAGGTCATACCAATCATTTAATTCAAAGTTTCTAGTTATTAATAATAACATAAGTGAGACTTTCAATAAATATAAACTATTAGTGAGGGATAAACCAGTTATTAGTATGCTAGAAGCTATCAAGACAATGATCATAAAGAAGTATATTGAAACAAGTTATACACGTTTGGATAGAAACTAGATATTGCACCTACAATTGTCAAAAAGCTTGAAAAATAACAAAGGAAGCATATTGTCAGACTAGCAGGAGACGATTGTTATAACTATAGAGCATGAGAACTATGTGGTTATCCATTCAAATATATTATCAATGACATCAATCACTCCAAAAAAAAGACATGAGGCATTTTATTAATGACTACTACAAAAGGGCATTTTCTTAAAGATGTATAATCAAGTGTTATAGCCTATTAGGGGGCTAGTCTTTTGGCTAGAAAATGATTATAAGCTGATTTATCTACCAACCAAGAGGGTGAAGGTAAGAAGTAGAGATAAGAATAAACCAACAGAAGTGCCAGTGCAGGCAAAATGTCATAAAAGGGTCAAGTACAGAAATATAGGAAATGTGGAACTTCAAGACCTAAGAGTCAAAACTGTAATATAATAAGACCTAATAAACATCCTGTTAATGTAAGTAACTACTAGTTTAGCATTATCTTTTTCAATTAGTTTTTAGTATTAATATTATACATATTATATTATAGATATGAATAACTTCAATAGAAGGGCTTACAACTAGAGAAGTATTAATAAGATCAATGTCAATAGAGGGACATTCACAGGTAAACTAGCATTGAATATGACATATTATTTCTTTGATTACATGAAATATGCTAATCCTTTGATTTTTTTTTCAACAAACTCACATTTAAAACAACATGTCAATTAATCATCAATGAAAACAACGTCTTAGTAAAAATCTCACTAAGATGTAAGGTTTGCAGAGGTCCAATAGTATGCAGCCTTACTCTTAACTAGTAGAGAGACAATTTTTTATAAACTCACAAAAAAAGAAAAAAGGTTTTGAGAACTGATTGAAGAAAACAAAAACAAAAATAACCAATAATATAAATAAATAATACAATAATAAAAATATAAACAATAATACATAGACTGATAACTAACAAATAATAAAATAAAGATTAAAAATACTAAAAGGAAGTACTATATATAAAGATTTTAAGGCTAAATACAAGACACAATAATCGAATGAAAGGTTCAAAAGACTTATGAAAAGAAAAAGGACCTCTTTATGTAGGATCTTTTACTTGTATCCTAGTTTGTCAAAATTTCCTATTGAGGGCTAAGTCCTTGGTAAGCACCTCTTTATGTAGGGTCTTTTACTTGTATCTTAATTCGTCAAAATTTTCTATTGAGGGATAATTCCTTAGTATTCAACATGTAAGGAACACCTTTGGGATCAAGATGTCTCCTCTTAATATGTCTGAACCTCGTAATCCTTGTCTCCTTAATTGACCATAATTGTTAGCCACCCTCAATTTACCTCTTCACAATACATTCATGACTTTATCTCTTCTTGTAAGGTTACAAATCCAATGGAGCATCTTCATCTTCTCCATTATTAACTTATGGCTATACATATATTTGATGGGCCAATACTCTGCCCCATAGAGCATACTTGACTTAATTGTTAAACAAAATACTTTACCTTTTAGCATAAGTGGTATCTTTTTATCATATAAAATTCTTGATGCACCCCTCCATTTAAGTCACCCTAACTTGATACAATTAACTATATCTTCATCTATTTTTCCATTACTTTGGATGATGGACCAAAGGTACTTAAATTAATTTTCTTATGGCATAATTTTTGAATTAATCTACATGTCCACATCAGATGCCAGCTTATGGCCTAAAAGGTTACACTCTGAGTACTTTGTCTTAATCCTACTCAATTTAAAGCCTTTAACTCACATTTATAACAACATGTCAATTAATCATCAATGACAACAACGTCTTAGTAAAAATCTCACTAAGATGTAAGGTTTGCAGAGGTCCAATAGTATGCAGCCTTACTCTTAACTAGTAGAAAGACAATTTTTTATAAACCCACAAAAAAAGAAGAAAAGAAAAAAAGTTTTGAGAACTGTTTGAACAAAACAAAAACAAATATAACCAATAATACAAATAAATAATACATTAACAATAATATAAACAATAATACATAGACTGATAATTAACAAATAATAAAATAAAGATTAAAAATACTAAAGGGAAGTACTATATATAAAGATTTTAAGGCTAAATACGAGACACAATAATCGAATGAAAGGTTCAAAAGACTTGTGAAAAAAGAAAAGGACCTCTTTATATAGGATCTTTTACTTGTATCCTAATTTGTCAAATTTTCCTATTGAGGGCCAAGTCCTCGGTAAGCACCTCTTTATGTAGGATCTTTTACTTGTATCTTAATTCATCAAAATTTTCTATTGAGGGATAATTCCTTAGTATTCAGCATGTAAGGAACACCTTTGGGATCGGGATGTCTCCTCTTAACATGTCTGAACCACATAATCCTTGTCTCCTTAATTGACCATCATTGTTAGCCACCCTCAATTTACCTCTTCTTAATACATTCATGACTTTATCTCTTCTTGTAAGGTTAAACATCCAACGGGGCATCTTCATCTTCTCCATTATTAACTTATGAATATACATATATTTTATGGGCCAACACTTTGCCCCATAGAGCATACTTGACCTAATTGCGAAAACGAAATATTTTACCTTTTAGCATAAGTGGTATCTTCTTATCATCTAAAATTCTTGATGCACCCCTCTATTTAAGCCACCCTAATTTGATATAATGAACTATATCTTCATCTATTTTTTCATTACTTTGGATGATGGATGAAAGGTACTTAAATTAATTTTCTTATGGCATAATTTTTGAATTAATCTATATCTCCACATCAGATGCCACCTTATGGCCTAAAAGGTTACACTCTAAGTATTTAGTCTTAATCCTGCTCAATTTAAAGCCTTTAACTCTAGTATATCCCTCTAAATTTCTAACTTAACATTGACAATCTCTTTTGTTTTATCCACTAAAACAATGTTATCATTAAATAACACACGTCAAGGCATATCCCTTTGGATATTCTTAGTGATCTTATCCATTACTACTGTAAATAGGAAGGGGCTCAATAAGGATTCTTTGTGTAGCTCGATATCAATAGAAACACACTCTGTATCTCTTCTTGTCGTCCTTACTCTAATCTTAACACCTTCATACATTAGTCCATATATAGGTCATATGAACTCTCTTAACTTCTAAACACCTCTATATGACTTCCCTAGGTATCGTATATGAGCTTTCTCTAAGTCAATAAAAATTATATGTAAGTCCCACTATTTTTTCCTGAAATATTTCATTAATCTTCTAACGAGGTTTATAACTTCTGTTATGGATCTTCCTAGTATGAAACCAAATTGGTTCTCTGAGATCAGTGCATCCTTTCTTACTTTCTCCTCCATCGCCCTCTTTCATAACTTCTTGGTGTGACTAAGTAGTTTGATGCCTCTATTGTTGTTACAACTATTCTCTACTCATCTATCATTTTTGTAGACTTGAAGATTGCCGAAATGTATATCAATTAATCATAAATGTATAGCTAATCAAAGAAATATAAATGTAAGTTTTAAAATTACTTATTTACTTATATTTGTTATCAATATTAAAAGGTTAACTTGATTAATGGACATTACATTCATAGGTTGTTTCACATGCTACTAATCCTACAAAAATGATTAAACATAAATTTAGGCATAAAGATCCAAGATCTTTCAAATTTTCTTTTAAAACATAAGGTATTAGGTTCAAATGTAAATCTAGTACTATACTTGAAGACAATTATAAGCTATAACAACTAAGAGGAGAACAATAGTTAGGATTAGTGGCAAATAAGTTAACAAATCAAATACTGGATCATGTTTATTTCACATTTTGTGTTTGGTTTATTTTGTATATCAAGTGAATTAATATGTTTATTTTGTATGTTAGCAATTGAATTTACTAGTATATTATTTCTTTAAAACTTAATCTTGTACTAGTATATTGTGAAACATATTGTTATTACTATTTTTAATTTCATGATTTTAATGTCCCTATATGCTTATATTGAGCTTTTTAGCTTTCAAACATCTTATTGTAGAAGATATGCAAGTTGATCACTTATTTGTTGGGTTAATACTTGATTTGGTTCTTAAAGATTGTAATTTCCATAATATATGTTTATTTTATTGTCTAGTATTAACACATTTTTTTAATGACCATCAATAGTTATTTATAGATTCAATGTCTACTAGAGATTTTGAATGCACAATGCGTCATAAAACTATGGTTTTTAGATGGACAAATTGGTTGCATATTGTATATTTGAGGTTTTAGTTATAGATACTTTTAATAATCCTCTAATTAAATTCTTATATGATGAGTTACTTAAAGTGCCTAGTCTAGAAAAGGCTAAAAAAATATACACATACAAAATATCACCTTGTGGCTAAAAGCTTAATTGTTTAATTGCATAATTGGTGATAACTTGTAGTCTTACTTATATAAAAAGGCGATTTTCCATTTTTTCCCAACTTATGGCTTCATATAATCCAATTGAATAATTATGATAAGTGAATACTTAGTGATTCCATACATTCTTTTATAAATCTAGGAGTTGCATTCATACCTCTAACTCTTGTGCCCACTTATCCCTTGTTTTCTCTTATCACTCACTTTTTCTTTTGTGAAAATGAAATCTGAAGTTGTTAGAAATTATTTTTTGAAAACAAAAAATCATGGATATGGCTAGTTGATGGTAAGGGTCCAAATAATCAATATCAGCTTCAAGTATCTTATTAAGAGTTCTACAAAATTCCATTAACTTTTAATATCCTTTTGAATTAATTCAATAAAATATTCCAATCAAAAGTTATGATCAAAATATAGAATAGTGTTAGATGGTGATAGAAAATAAATTTATAATTATCTTTTACCAAAATATCCCATATGGGTTCAATACAAGGTCTTAATCTCTTCCTGTAAAGTATAATTATAGATATTTATATATATGTTAATTACTAAAAAATTCTAAAATTTACACAATTTTGCAATTATAGCCAAAGTTTAAAAAGTGGTAATAAAATACCTGATCTTTTAGATTTTTACAAAAATAAGCCAACATTAGTCTCTTCATTAATAGTGTTGACATGACAAATCTTGTCGGCTACGTTATGGCACACATAGGATGCATGTGTTATGCCAAAATCACGTCAAATTTTAATAAAATACTATTAAATAAAATTAAACAACAACAAAATAAATAAATAGTTACAAAAGCCTAAGTCTCTTTTCTTTCTCTACCCTTTTCATCTGCGCCACTTCATTTAAACAACAACTAGCATTGTTGATGTTTTCACCTTTAGTGGTCTATCTCTCCCTCTCAGAGCACCACTCATTAGAGCTGTAGCACCCATCATCTTAGTTTTCGTTAGTGGTTGCTCGCAGGCCCTCTCTATCCCACATAAGCTGGGACTTTCATGGTAGTTCATTAACACATTACTTATGGAATACCTTAGAATAAGGAGGTAAAGTAACGATTTATTATTGTTGTTGTGGCAATTGTGTGTTGCATATTCCACGATGGATTGTAGAGGGTTAGTGGAAATTTTAGTAGTCACCATAAATTGAGAACATTTTAAAGGGAGAAAATAAACTAGCAAGAAGAAAATGGAGTTGAGAACTTTCCAAAGGGAGAAAATAAGCTAGTAAGAGAAAAGAAAATTAAGTAATTTTTAATTTTATAGGTAATTATAAAACAAAAAATAAAAAATCCCATACTTAAAAAATGTAAATTGCTATACGATAAAAAACTTCCTTTTTTTCAAATTTAAATTAAAAAATGAATTGCAACAAGATATGTTTGGCATTTGTGAGAACTTTTTGAATCACTTAATATCGTGATTCAAAAGGTTCTCAATGTTGCCAAAGTCTATTTTATTTTCTCTTGATAGCTTATTTTCTCCCTCTAAAAAGTTTGAAAAATTTTCAAATAAAAAAAAAGTTGGCACTATGTTTGTAATGAGTGAGTGAAGAAGAAGAGGGAATTTAATTACAACATCAAAATCACCCTCAACAAGATAAAAATCAATTAGCTTAAAGCTTTAGGTGGGAGAAAGAAAAGTGTTTCAAGTGTGGCAAAAGAAGGGAGAAGGATAGATTAGGTTTTTTTATAATTTTATTTAATATCATTTTATTAAAATATTATGTGAATTTTTCATGACTCATGGCATCCTGCATGTGTCATAACGTAATTGACAAAATTTGTCACGTTAGCATCATTAGCAGAGAGACTAATGTCGAGCTATTTTTGCAAAAAAAAATGAAAGATCTAGTATTTTATTGCTACCTTTTAAACTTCGAGCTATAATTGCTCTAGTATATAAAGTTTAGGATCTTTTAGTAATTAACCCTTTATATATATATATATAATCCTTGCATAGTCTCTTTAATAAACTTAAATCAATATTTCTGTAAAAAGTTGTCTAAATAATTGAATTGGATGTAATGGTGACAATAAAATGAACTAACAAGCTTTTGCACCAAAAACTTTTTTCTTCCTTAATTGTTATCACCACAACTAATTGATCCTACAGCTTCTAAGCATCCAATATAAGCATTCAAGTTAACTAACAAAAATTGGAAAAATATTCTTAAAGAGTTAAATTTCATCACATTATAAATATCACAAACTAAAATCTTTAATCACATTTATAATTATTTAATGATTTAATTTAAAATAAAATTATGTTTAAAATAATAATTTATAAATTATTTATTAAATATATTTCAAATTTAGATTATATTAAGATCATAAATTTAAATTTTCAAAAATAGTTATTTATTAAATAAAAATCTAAAAAATTAAATATATAAGTTTAAATAATAACATTAGTTTTAGAATAAATTTTGATAAATAAGTACTATTTTAAAAATAATTTTACAAATTTGTTATTATTTATATTTATAATATGATAAATTTTTAAGTAAATATTTTTAATTCATCTTTAACTTTTATTTAGTATTTCATTATTAGTTATAAAAGCATAACTATATTAATTTTCATAGTCAAATAAGTATTTTTTCATAAAACAAAAACCAAAATTAACAAACTTTTGATATTTAAAGTTTTTTAATACAAAAATTAACAAACTTTTGAATTAACAAACTTGTGTTTTAATGAATTATTGTTTCGTAGGGAAGAGATGGGTTTAGTTTAAACTTTAATGAATTCCTTGTAAGATTTTAGATGTACCTTTAGTCTGGATATCAATCCCAAGAAAATTCATTTCATGATCTTTAAAGGAGCAACTCAAAGGGAGTCTTATATAGCTAGAATAGGATGCAAAGGAAATATCCTCCAAAAGAAGGCTAAATTTTAATGAATGCCTTCCTTTAATTGAGAAAGTTTAAAGAAGAATATCCTCTTAGGCGAATTAGTCTTTGTCCTATACAGGTAAACTTCACTTAATCAAATTAGTGCTTTGCTCTCTCCATATATATTAGTGCTCTCACATATTTTTATCCAAAAACCTTATCAAGTCACTGGTGAAGGGGGAGTTACAAAATTCAAATAGACTAATATATGTTCCCCTAAAGAAGATGGTGGATTAGGTTTCAATCCAATCAAAATAACTTATCTTGCTTTAATTCTAAAGAGATTGTACTGGATTATGGAAGAAAGGAATTCCTTATGGTTGAAGTGGTTGCATAGCTATTTTCTCAAAGGCAAGAGTATTTCAGCTATTGATAAGAGCTCCACCTTCTCCTGGTTCATTTGTCAACTGCTTGAGCTAAGAGACAGGGTAAAACCAAAAGTTAAATGAAAGATTCGGAATGGGGAAACAACTTTTGCATAGTTTGATAGTTGGTCTTAGGGATGGCAACGGGTATGGTTCAGTTCGGGTTTTACTCTACCCATATCCATATCCATTTTTTATGACTCAACTCATATTCATATCCATATCCATCGGTTTTTACGATTTACTACCCATATCCAAATTCATTGGGTTGTTCGGGTTTTTGGATATCCATCGGGTTGTGTAACACATAAAAATATAACTTCTAAATAGAAAACATAAAGAGCATATTTTTACGAACGCTCCAAATCAAAATTATTTTAATAATAATAAGTCAAGATTTTGATTTATATGTATTAAAAACCGTAAAATTGGAATAATAAAAATCATAATGTTTTGTACAAAGATAACATACATTTTTCACAATTTAGAATTGGAATAAAGATTGAAATAACAAAAGCTTTAAATTGTCTTTGTGAGAACTCCATATCATTTGCATTATTATCATCCTATAAGAAAATAAAATATGATGAAAAATGAGAGTACTGAAGAGTAAAGTGGAGATTTTAAAGTTGCTTTTCTCATAAAATATTAATATTTTATTATATTTAACCATAAATATTCAAAAAAAAGCAGAAAAAATAGAGTTAATAAAAAACGGGTAAGATATGGGTATCCATGGTTCGGGTTATCATTAAACCCATATCCAAATCCAAATCCATATCCACATCCATTTTTCAACATCCATTTAAAATATATTTTTTAGCCTCCATATCCATTTTTTCGGGTTGGGTAGTGCAGATGTTAATCGGGTTGAAAACTCACTGCCATCCCTATGGTCTAAATATGTACAGGTTATTCATCTCCCTTAAACATTTGCTGCTAGGAAACATCTCTCCCTGAAGGCTAAGGTAAGCTCTTTTTCAAGGTGATTAGCAACTACTTGAAGAGATGGGTTCAAACCAAACTACTCCCCTAACACCTCTTCACCTGATGAATTCATTTGGAAAGGGGAACCTGTTACCTCTTAACTAGCAAAGTCAACAAGGATTTAATCAAAAATAGAAATCCTAGAGTTGCTTGACACAAAATTGTATAGAGTAAGTGTTTATTGCCTAAAACCTCCTTTTTATCGTGGCTTACCATTAAAAATAGATTAATCACAACATATAGATTAAATTACTTATATTTAAGTAGAACCTATCGTTTATGTATGGAAAATGAGGAATCCTTACATCACCTTTTCTTTGAATGTAGATTTGTAGCTAGCATTTGGAATATGGTGAAAAGGCTAAGCCTATGGAACTATACAGGGAATTCATTCTCTGAAACAATTTAATGGCTTTTAAACCATTCTGAATGACCAAGGGCTAAAAATTTTCAAATATATATAATTGTTATGGGGACCTATGTGCAAGCAACTAGAAGGAAATAAACTTCTAAAGGTTTAATAGTAAAGCTACTGCTCTAGATGGGGTAATTTCTAAAGTGGTTGTAATATCATGGAGTTGATTTTGCTAAGGGACATAGCTAAAACTTGCAATCCTATCTTGGCTTCTTCTCGGAGGATCTAATTTCCAAATTTTCATCACATACTCTGTTGTTTTGTAAATTGTTGTAGATGGATTTTAAGCAGTATTGTAAGGGTATTCTCCTAAGGTCTCTTTCGTACTTCTATCATTTCATTTTCCTTAATAAATTCCTTTAAATGTTCAAAAAAATGTTGAATCTAATTATTATTGAATATTTATAAACTAATTACTAATATATTAAAATTTAGTAATGGTAAACACACTAATATTTAATAATGAACTCTTAATTTTTCTATAATATAAATAAAAGTTTATTAAAAAGTCATTAATTCTAATTTCATCATTAAATTATATTAAAATAAATTCATTTTATTTGATATTAAACATTGATTTAAATAAAATTCATTTTATTTGATGTTAAAGATTAGTTTATAAATATCAAGACATTAAGAAAATATTTGAATTCTTATAAAGTTTTTAATAGTAAATACATAATTTTGATTATTCTTAAAACATAAAGTAAACTATCACAACTCTTAAAAGAATGGAAAAAATAAAACTTTCTCGTGTCTCAACTAAGAAGCAACTCTATAATGGTGACAATGTAGTTCTTATGATAAGTTATAAAGTTATCTTTAATTAATTAGACTCAAAATTAACATTGTTATAAATCTAATTTTTAAGAGTAACTATCCATCCTCTTTTCTAAAAACTTGATTTAACTTTACTTAAAAAGGTTTAATGATTAATTTTATTAACTTACATTATCAAGTCATTTTAAAGGCTTCAAATTGTGTAATTTAGATTATGGAGCATGATAATGTCATTTCTATTTAATTAATATTTATAACTTGAAATGCATTCAATCTCATTCATATTTTATCTTTTATTTTGTGATAGAGATATACAATATGAGTGGGTTAGTTAGTTTTAAGTGGACAATTCAAATACTAACATTGAATTACACTATAGATCTCACAACTTTGTGTATCATGATTTCTTATTTTATTTTATGTTAAGGATTAATTTATAAATATCAAAACATTAAGAATATATCTGAATTCTCATAAAATTTTAGGAGTGAATACATAACTTTAATTATTCTTAAAACATAAAGCAAAATATCAAAACTATTAAGAGAATGGAAAACATAAAATTTTCTAATGTCTCAACTAAGAAGCAACTTAATGGTGGTGACAATATGGTTCTTGATGATTAGTTATAAGGTTATCTTTAATTAATAAGACTTTGGATTAAGTTTGTCATAAATCCAAATTTGTAAGAATAACTAATAATCTTGTCTTCTAAAACTTCATTTACCTTAACTTAGCAAGGTTTAACGATCATATTTATATTAACTTACCTTAGCAAATCATTTTAAAGGCTTCAAATTGTGTAATTTACACTATGGCACATGATAATGCCATTTTTATATAATTATTATTTACAACTTAAGACAAACATTCAATTAATTCATATCTTTTTTTGTGAAGATATGCAATTACAAAGAATGTGAATGGGCTAGTTAGTTTAAAGTTGACAATTCAATTTAATATTAACACTAAGTTGCACCATAGATCTCACTATTTTGCGTGTCATGATTTCTTATTTTATTTTATGTTGAGGACTAATTTATAAACATCAAAACATTGAGAACATGTTTGAATTTTTATAAAATTTTTAAGAGTAAATAAGTATCTTTAATTATTCTTAAAAAATAAAGCAAAATATCAAAACTATTAAGAGAATAGAAAATATAAAACTTTTTAATGTCTAAACTAATAAGCAACTCAATGGTGGTGACAATATAGTTCTTGATGATAAGTTATAAGGTTATCTTTAGTTAATTAGATTTATGATTAACTTTGTTATAAATCTAATTTTTTAAGAGTAACTAACATTCATGTCTTCTAAACTCCTTCACCTTTACTTAAGAAGGTTTAATAATCTAATTTTTATTAACTTACCTTATCAAGTCATTTTAAAGGCTTTAAATTGTGTAATTTAGATTATGAACCTTCATATGTAATTTTTATATAATTAACATTTACAACTTGAGTCAGACATTCAACCTTATATTTAATTAATTCACTTTCTATTTTTTATTTTGTGATAGAAAAATGCAATTACAAAGAATGTTTACAATTCAATTACCAACATTGAGTTGCAATATAGTTCCCACTACTTTGCATGTCATGATTTCTATTTTTTTATGTTAAGGATTTATTTGTAAATATCAAAACATTGTGAATATAATTGAATTCTTATAAAAATTTTAATAGTGGATACATATCTCTAATTATTCTTAAAACATAAATTACAATATTAAAACTATTAAGAGAATAAAAAAAATAAAACTTTCTAGTGTTTCAAGTAAGAAACAACTCAATGGTGGTGGCAATATAGTTCTTGATGATTATCTTTCGTTAATAATATAGGGTTAACTATATCATAAATCCAATTTTTTAAGAGTAACTAACAATCTTGTCTTCTAAATCTTGATTTACCTTTACTTAAGAAGGTTTGGTGATTAAATTTTTATTAACTTACCTTGTCAAGTCATTCTAAAGGCTTCAAATTGTGTAATTTAGATTTTGGAGCACATTATGTCATTTTTATATAATTAATATTACAACGTGATTCGTACATTCGATCTCATTTAATTAATTCTCATTTTTATCTTTTCTTTTTTGTATAGAGATATGCAATTACAAAGAATATGAGTAGGTTGGTTGGTTTAAAGTTGACAATTCAATTTAATATTAACATTAAGTTACACTATAGATCTCACTACTTTGTGTGCCAAGATTTCCTATTTTATTTGATGTTAAGGATGAATTTATAAATGTTTTGTCAAAACATTTAGAATGTATTTGAATTTTTATAAAATTTTTAGAAGTGAATACACATCTTTAGTTATTCTTAAATCATAATGCAAAATATAAAAACTCTTAAAAGAATTGAACATAAAACTTTCCAATGCCTCAACCAAGAAGCAACCCAATGGTGGTGATAATACTTTTCTTAATGGTAAGTTATAAGGTTATCTTTAATTAATTAGACTTAGGATTAACTTTTTCTTAAACCAATTTTTAAAGACTCACTACAACAAATACATACAATTTGTGAAGGTTTTTAAAAAAACGTCGCGAATTGTTTAAACGTCATGAAAAGAGCCAATTTTTCTCGATGTTTTTATAAAACATCGCAGATTTGTCATATTTTTCACGACATTTTTTCAATAAAACATTGCGAAATAGAAACCGCAACGTTTTGTTGACGTTTTGATGAGGAAAACGTCGCGGTTTGTTCAATTAATATTTAAAAGTATTCATTTCCCACAATTTTGCTAGTTTCTTCTGTCACGTTTCTTCTTCTGGTTTCTTGTTCTTCTCCGTCTTTCGGTCCCTAACAAATAACCCCCTTCACTCTTTTCCATTCCTCTAATCTCTCTCTATCTCTCTCTCTGAAACTCGAAGCACATCTTTGCCTAATCGCACCGATAAGTTCCTTTTCAATTTTGTAGAGGTTTCCATCGATTTTTGCTTTGTTTGATTTGTTTTCGGAGTTTTTGTAGTTGATCTACAGTTTGACTTGCAGGATTCGTGATGAAAGGAGGTAAATCAAAGTTCGATATCAAGAACACTAAGTTTTTTTTGGCACTTTTTTTATTTTTATTTTGAAATTAGGTTTCGTTAAGGTCCTTGCAGATCTTAGATCTAGAAATTTTCAGACTTGGAATGGGCAAATTGATGAGTTTATGGAATGGGCAAATTCAGAAGCAAAGCACCTCTCAATAGCTAGTATACACTTTTGATTAATTCATCAACCAGGAAGTTCCAGTATCTAAAAATTGCTTATCGTCTTTGTTTTCTTCAAAAGGTAAATGCTCGAAGGAATGATAATGAGAATTCTTCTTTTGGATCTTCGACAATCACCAAGGAACTCAGGGATGAGGTCTATGTAATTCCTTTAGTAAACCTACAAAGGAACATTTTTCGTTTTCTAATAGTGGTTTGTAATTGTAATCTGAAATCTTTGGTATTGTAGTCAAGCATGAATGCTAAGGAGTTGATTGCTTGATTTATTTTATTCCTATGATAAAAACTTTTATTATATGAACCGAGGGAGAAAAGAGAGCGAGAGGTAGATGGTTTAATGACATGTGTAAAAGAAGGTTGTGGTTTTTTTGTTCATATTTATATTTTATGGGGCAAGCTAAATTCATGAAAGCTTGCGGTACTTTACCGGAAACTTCAGCTGAAATTCGTGTAGCATTTTTGAAGCTGAAAACTTCACCTCCTCCTAAAAATTCGAAATCTTCCAAGTTTCATTCATGGCTGCACAATGAATCCATTGATAGAATTAAGCAAGTTGTTGATCACCCCCCTCCAACAACTAAGCTTGGCGAAGAAGAAGATCAAGCAAGAGGCTCAGTTCCTTCAAAGCTAACACCTGCCAGGTTGAGCTCAATCTTATTCCTTTTTGATGAACTTATAGTTTTGTATGTAATGTAACAGCATGCCAGGTTTTCAAGTTTCATTTGTTTAGCTCAGTGAAGTTGTGTGGCATTTAAATGGCTCTGCTGAAAGTACTTAGAATTTTCAGCATTCTCTTTGTTCCTTTTGTCATGTGAAAATCTACTTACACAAATTTCACCCAAATTTTTGTTTGCTATCTTTTATACACGTTATGTGAATTTTCTTCCAAATGCATACCTTATTGACACAATGGTGGCGGAATCATTGCTGATGTTGATGCAAATGCAGGATGTGTTAAAACAGTAGTCATATTTGTTCGCTTTGATTGCAAATCATATACTTCTTTCTCTGAAGGATCTCCACCCCATAATCTTGGTGTTGTTCTTGGATTTAATGACACTGATATGATCAGCAATGTATATGGTATATGGTATTTCCATATTCTTATTCCTCTCTCCCTCAACCTTAGTACTTCGACAATAAATAATTAAAAGTAACCATTTTGCGTTTCTTTCCACCTTTGAGCATTTAGGCCTGGCAATGATCACACTGATGCTCATCACAACACTCTTGATATTTTTGATCATTAACACCTTCTAGAAGCAAAGCGTCTAGATGGCATTACTGTTTGTATTGAGTTTTGGATCAGTTGAGTTGGCCAACGGAGGGAGAAGGGTCTATTCTTAGGTTGAAGATAACTTTGGCAATACAATTATATAGAATTGGATTTGTTTGCTGTCGGGTCTTTTAATTAAATATTCTCCTTTAAAAAAAAGTAAATATTCTACTTCTTGTTTTTTAAATTTATTTATTTAATTTTACCCTTTTCCTTTGTTCTATTTAAAAAAATAACAATAATACCAAAATATAAAAAAATTGTATTTTAAAAAATAATTATTAAATTTAAAATTATTAAATTAAAATGATTTTCGAAAAGTGGAAAAAATAATAATGGAATGCTTAAAATTAATGATATACTAAAAAATTGAAGAATTATTAAATAAATAAAATTCATAAATAATATTGAATAGTTATTA
>JAOTIZ010000203.1:35577993-35588778 GCA_027123425.1 Erythroxylum panamense
AAACATATACGTTATATGTTAATATGTTCCATCAAACTGAAGATAGGAAACTGTGAGGAATATAAGATTGCCAACTAATTGGCGATAAAGGGTGTCACCATTGAAGAGAGTCTCATCAATAACAAAGAGATAAACATTGGATTTAAGAGGAATGACAATAGTCTTGGTATCAGTAATGCTTGATTGAGAGATAAGATCTGTGGCATTTTGGTTGTGAGAGATAATAGACGGATTCATCATATAAAACTTCGAGACCCCAAAAACAACTCAAATTGCCCAAATCTTTCATCTTAAATTGTTGATATAAAAATGATTTAAGAGTTGAAATGCCTCAAGTATCATCATCAGTAATTATCATATCATTAACATAAAGAAGAAGAAGAATGTACCTTTTAGTCATTTTACGAATGAATAAGACATGATCATAAGAGCTATATTGAAAAGTAAGGAGACCAATGATGTAACTAAATTTAGCAAACCAGGCTTGAGGAGTTTGTTTCAGCCTGTACCAGGCTTTGCAAAGTCGATAAACCTTATTGGGTGGATGATCATAACTAGGTAAATATTATATGTGCACTTTTTCTATAAAAACACCATTAAGAAATACATTCTTAACATCCATGGTTAATGTTTGCTAAAAGCAAGTGCTATAAGACTATGAATTAATGTTAAACAATATCATACCCTTAGGTAAATCCTCTAACAACTAGTCAGACTTTACATTGCTCAACTAATCCATTAGTTCGAGTCTTAATTTTGTAGACCCGTTATAGTCAATACCTTGAAAGTAAGTCAACCTTGTCCCAAGTATTGGTGCTGATAAATGCCTATAATTTTTCTACTATTGCTTACTATCACAGAGGTTCAAAACTTGCCTCGCGATATATGTGAGGTTCATATAAGGAGAAAATAGTAAAATAAATATGAAATATTAAAGACGAACAAAAGGTTGACTTACTCAATTCCTACAACAAAGAACTAGTTGAGATATAAGAGGTTTGTTTGAAGGAGGTAATGGATAGACAAATGGTGGAGACATGGTGGGATCAAATGTAAGTTATGTGGAACTGTTAGAACTATTATATGATCCTGTAAGAGAAATGTTAGCGAACAAGCATATAGCAGGATCAAGCAAAAACTGTCAAGAAGGTTCATTGATGTGAAATTTTGAAAGAGATGAGAACATCTTGGTGACAGTGGATCCTAAAACCATTACCATTTGTGTTCTATCCAATATCCTAAGAAACAACATAATCGTGCTTGTGGTTTTAGTTTGATATATTTATATGGTTAAAGAATTGTTCTTGTGGTTTTAGTTTGATATATTTATATAGTTATAGGAACAAAACAAACACTGCCAAAGATTTTAAATGTTTGGTAGTTAGGAGCATGATTATATAAGCATTTATAAGGAGAGATATTCCCTATAATAGGAGTAGGAATATGATTGATAGTATAGACATCTATAACTCCCTAAAAATCTAGAAAAGAAGAAGAAATAAAAAGAGCTCAGATAGTATCAAATATATGTCTATGCTTTCAGTCAACCCTACCATTGTATTTGGATGTACTAGAAAAGACCTTTAAACAACAGTTCTTTGTTGATTAAGAAAATGAGTGAAATATATATTTTTTGTATTCTATGGCAGTAACAGTGCACAAAGTTTTAATTTTGCAAGGAAATTGAGTTTGAATAAAGTTTACGAAGCAAGAATAAACAAGAAAAATTTTATAATTATGACATAAGAGGTAGATCCATTTGTATCTAGAGAAATCTTCAACAAAGATCACATAATATCATAAACCTTCTATACTTTCATAAGGAGCGTTAGCTCAAGGTTTATTATTAATGATTTGAAGATAATTATATAATATTTCAAAATTCAAATTGAATTTATTTCTTTATATAGGTAACGATATAATTCTTAAAAGGAAATGATATTATAGGATAAATGCTTCTTTTCTTGCAGGAACCTTTTTAATAAACTTGCCTTATTAGAAATGATTAACATCCGGAAGGATCTTACTAATGCAAATAATTAGCTCTAGAAATTTTTGACAAACTTTTGTTTTAACGTCTGAATATTGGAAGATTCCAACTGAGATGATATTGAAGATTCGTTAGATACAAAGTCAACTCAAAATTAAAATGAAACAACAACTAGTTAAAGAAAATGTCTACTTAAGGAAGAGTCACTGCACTTATAAAAAAAACATAGATTTACGAAATACTTCAGCAGTACCAATATTCTTGAAAGTCATATTTATATCAAACTCCATGTTCTTTAGAAAGTGAAATCACTCTATTGAGAGAGACTGCTAAACCCTTTATATATATATTTTTTGTTGAGAGCTTGTAGAGGCTTGTGAAAATTTATTATTTATTATTTTATAGTGAAATACTCAAGTTAAATACTTGGAGACTAAACGCAGACTTCGTTAAAAGCCGATCCAATATACTTCGATTGTGTCACTCCCTCTCTCTTTTAACTTTTAAAATTTTGCAGCATAGTGTGTGTGTTTAATTCACAAGAGGCTCCTTCACTTTTGGAATAGGCTCCTTCTGTTTTAGTATTGCAAGATGTTTCTTTCATTAACAAGCTCCTTTCATTTGAAACGTTAGCAGGCTCCTTTTATTTTTTAACAGGCTCCTATTTACAGACTTGTCTGTTAAAATTTAGCAAGTTCTTATCATTTACACGAATTGATAGTAACTTACAAATTTTTTAAGTCACACACAATTTACCCCCTCTTGCGTGTGTTTGCTTTGTAATTTGATATCAGAGCGAGGTTTCACATTTAATGTGTTTTATAGCACGTGATAGATCATGACAAACAATTTGAGATGCCTTAAAGGACAATCCGTCTCAAAGCCTTGTTATTTTAATGGAAATAACTATTCTTATTGGAAAAAGAGAATAACCATTTATCTTTAATCGGTAGATATCAAAATCTGGCAAGCTATCAAAGTTAGAGTCACACCTCCTGTTACTGACAAGGTAGAAGTGTGGAATGATGCTGATAGAAGAAACACACAACTGAATGCAAAATCAAGACATTATCTGATCTGTGCCTTATCTCCAGAAGAGTATGAAAAGATATCCTACTGTTCTACAGGAAAGGAAATGTAGGACAAACACCAAGTTACTTTTGAAGGAACGAATGAGGTAAAGATACTTAGAATAATTCTTTTAGTGCATTGATACGAAATTATTTGTATGAAACAGGGAAAAAATATAGACGAATTCTTCAGACGTTTCAACAATGTCATTATAGTGTTAAATAATTTGGGAAAGGTATATCCCAATGAAGAGCTTGTAACCAAGATTTTAAGGTCACTGTCAAAAGAATGGAGACCTAATATGCCAGCTCTAGAAATTGCAAAGAATCTCGATACTATTTCACTCAATTGGTTAAAAGGAAACTTGATGATACATGAAGCCAAGTTTAGGCGAGATGAAGGATCTTCATATTGAAGAGGAATGGCACTAAAAGCAGCTGATGAATCAAATCCACCAAACGGTGATGAAAGCGACACTAAGTTGCAAATAGATGGAGATGAAGAACTCAATTTCATGGTCAAGAAATATGTCCGCTTCTAAAAAAAAGAGGCTAATGAAGAAAAGAGAAGAAAACAAGAAAACTATAAATAACAGATTTCCATCTAAAGGCAGTAGCAATAATAGCAATTCACAAAATAATCATATCATATGCTATCACTGCATGAAGCCTGGACAAATAAAACCAAAATGTCCTCTTCTTCAAAAGGATGAAATAGAGAACATAAAACCCAGAAAGTAGGCTATGACTACAACATGGTCATATGAGGATTTTGAAAACTTTAAAGAAAAAGAGCCAGAAGAAGTTGACAATGTTTGCTTTATGGTTGAATCAGGAGACGATGAGGGATATTATTCTAACTATGATATTAAAATTTATGAATTAAAAGATGTCTATCATGAATTGTATGATCAGTATTAAAAATTAACTGTGTAGTATTTTAAAAAGGTTGAGAAGTCCAAGAATAATGATGATTCCTTAATGAACAAGATTAAATCATTAGAATATGAGAATAAGAATTTGTTGTCTAAAATTATATCTTTTGAAAATGACAACAAGCAAAAAGCCTCTAAAAAGAAATTATTGGAACAAAAGGTAAGTCAGCTAAAAAATGCATTACTTGAGAATGAATGTGATAAGGTAAAACAAATAGAAGAAAAAGTTGTTGCCCTAGAACTTAAGAAAGAGATATTGGCTAAAAAAATTATTTCTCTTGAAAAAGATCTTGCAAATTTTGTTGATGGAAGGAACTATCTTGATGCATTACTTGAGAGTGGTAAAGGTGTCTTTGATAAGGCTATAATAGGATATAATGAAAATAATAATATTAGGCCATATATAGAATTTCTTTGTTAAATCCAGCAGCAACCATAGTCAAAACACAGGAACCTGATAAATAGCAAAAATGATAGTAATTCTCATTAATCTTTTTTATGCAATTATTATGGTAGACATGGTCATATTAGTCATTCCTATAACTTTCAAAAAATGAAGAAATTATCTCAAATGTATATTTGGAGACCCAAAGGTCAAACTACTAACCTGAAAGGACCCAAAAAAATTTGGGTATCTAAAATGAGATAATCCATTCTACAGATATATTTTAGAATAAAGACAAGAGAAAATCAATGGATAGTTGATAGTGGTTGTTCGAGACACATGATATGTGAAATATCACATTTCAACTATATTGAAAGGAAAGATGGAGGCAATGTTGCCTTTGTCGACAAAAACAAGGTGAAAATCCTTAGAATTGGTAAAATTGGTGACTCTAATTTTGCTTCTATTGATAATGTTCTTTATGTTGATGGATTGAAACATAACTTGTTAAATGTAAGTCAATTAAGTGATAAGGGTTATAGAGTCACTTTCTATACATCCCATCGTGAAATTATTGATAATCTTAATGACAAAATTGTATTAGTTGGCCCTAGAAATCATAATATATATTATGCTCAGTTGGAAGACATGTATTCACAAAATGTTAAATATTATTTCTACTAACCAACCACTTGAACTTGTACATATAGATTTATTTGGTCCTATTAGGACTCACAACTTTGGTGGTAATCACTATAGTTTTGTTATAGTAGATGATTATTTTAGATTTACATGGGTTTATTTTCAATCAAATAAGGATGATACTTTTGAAGTCTTTGACAAGTTCTGTAGAAAAATTTAGATTAAAAAAGGGTACTACATTACATTTATTCGAAGTGATCATAGAGGAGAATTCAATAACAAAAAATTTGAAGATTTTTGGAATAAAAATGACATAACTCATAATTTTTAATGCCTAAGGACTCCTCAACAAAATGGAGTTGCTAAGAGAAAGAATATGACTCTTGTTGATATGGCCAGGACAATGTTGTGTGAAAGCAGTCTACCTCATGATTAGTAGGCAGAAGCTGTATTTATTGCTTGTTACATACTTAACAAATGCCTTATAAGACCCCCGATGAGTTTTGGAAAGGAAGAAAACTGCTTACTTTCAAGTGTTTGGCTGCAAGTATTTCATACTAAATAATGGAAAGGATAACCTTGGAAAATATGATGCGAAATCAGATAAAGCTATTTTCTGGATTATAGTACTACCAGCAAAGGATTAAGAGTTTATAATAAAAGAACAAAGAGGTTAGAAGAATCAATACATATAGTATTTGATGAAGCACTACCCTCGATAACAACAGCTAGTTCAGATGATGAAAAGCATCTTTCAGTTTCTAAAAATACATCACAGACTCAAACTACACCTATAGTATCTTTAGAATTCAAGACCAAGAAGGTTTTTCTGAAGTAAGGACGGAACAGGCTCCTTCATCTCAGCAGGAGCCTATGCAACGAAGAACATTAAGAGAATAAAGGGGTTAAAATACACTTCAATACATTCTAGGAGACTCTTCTGAAAGTCTAAGAACCAGATCTTCTTTCAAAAACAATTATATTGCCCTCATCTTACAATTAGAACTAAAGACTATTGATGAGGCTCTTATTGATGAAAATTGGTTTTTAGCTGTGAAAGACAAACTAAATCAGTTTCACAAAAACAAAGTCTGGAATGTAGCGCCTCGTCCATAAAACAAGTCAATCATTAGAACTCGTTGGGTATTTCAAAACAAACTTGACGAAAATAGTAAGGTGGTAAAAAAAACAAAGTTAGACTTGTAGCTCAAGGTTATAATCAACAGGAAGGTATTGATTTTGAGGAAACTTATACGCCTGTTGCTAGATTAAAATCGATTAAAATTTTACTTGCCTTTGCATGCTCTAAAAATTTTAAATTATTCCAAATGGATATTAAAAGTGCCTTCTTAAATGGATATATTAATGAAGAAGCGTTTGTTAAACAACTTTTATGTTTTGAGGATGAAAACCATCCTAATTATGTGATGAAGTTGACTAAAGCTTTGTATGGTCTAAAGCAAGCTCCTCGAGCATGGTATGAGAGCTTAAGTAACTTTTTTCTTAAGAATAACTTCAAAAGAGGAAAGGTAGATAAAACCTTATTTATTAAAAAAAAAGGAGAACGATTTACTCATAATGCAAATATATGTTGATAAAATAATATTTGGTGCTAATAATAAGTGCATTTGTGAAAAATTCTTAGTTTGAATGCAAGGGGAGTTTAAAATGAGTATGATGGGAGAATTATCTTTCTTTCTTGGGTTACAGATTAGGCAAACAGAAAAAAGAATCTTTATCAATCAAGACAAATACGCAAAGGAACTCATCAAGAAATATCATTTTAAGAATGCCAAACTAATGGGTACTCCTATGTATTCTGAAACTAAACTTGATAAGGATGAAGAAGGAAAAGCTACAGATGAGACAAAGTACAGAGAAATGATTAGATCACTACTATATCTTACAAGCTCAAGATTAGATATTACACTTAGTGTGTGTCTTTGCACACGCTTTCAATCAAAATCCAAAAGAGAGTCACCTTCAAGCAGTCAAGATGATCTTTTGCTATCTTCGTGAAACTATAGACTTTGGATTGTGGTATCCAAAAATTGATTCTTTTAACATAGTTGGTTTTTGTGATGTAGATTATGCTGGTAATAAGTTGATAAGAAAAGCATAAGTGGTTACTACCAATTTCTTAGAGGATGTCCAGTTTCTTGGGCTTGCAAGAAACAAAATTGCACAGCACTTTCGACAACTGAAGCAGAATACATAGCAGCTTCTAGTTGTTACACTCAAATCTTATAGATGAAATATCAACTCTAAGATTTTTCTTTGAACTTTGATCATATTCCTATACTATGTGACAATATAAGTGCAATAAATCTCTTTAAAAGTGTTATGCATCATTCTTGGACTAAGAATATAGAAATCAAACATCATTTTCTTATTTCTCTTTGCATATATTAGCAGGCTCCTTTTAATCTGTTTTTATGGTAGGCTCCTCTTAGTTTAAAAGGCCTCTCTTAGTTTAGAAGGCTCTTTTTAGTTTGGAAAGCCCTTCTTAGTTTAGAAGGCCCCCTTTTAAACTAAAAGACTCCTCTTAGTTTAATAGGGTAGAATATATGTGTCTTAAAAAAGACAGTTATTAAATAGTATTGTTTCAGTTTTTAAAATGCATGCGCTGTTCTGACAGCTCTTTTTTACATCTTTGTGCGATTATAATATACTTCTTGATTGTTTAGTTATTTCCCTTCTTTTTGATAATGACAAAGGGGGACAATTAAGAGATGATATATTTTGATATATTTTGCATGATGTTAATCTTACATGATGAATTGCTAATTGTTGAAATATTATTGTTCTGAATATGTGAAATGAATCTATGATATGCCTAAGTTATCTTTCAAACGATAGGCTCCTTATTAGAAGTTATAAGAAAGGCTCCTTCTAATCACGATTGACTTATAAAGATTATACGTATCTTTTGAAATCCTTTATTATTATTTGAATTTTGAAAATATATCTGTTATTGCTTGTCCATCATCAAAAAGGGAGAGATTGTTAGCTTAAGGTTTATTATTAATGATTTTAATGATAACTATATAATATTTTAAAATTCAAATTGGATTTCCTTGTATAGGTAATGATATAATTCTTAAAAGGAAATGATATCATAGGATAAATGCTTCATTTCTTTTAAGAACCTTTTTAATGAACTTACCTTGTTAGAAATGATTAACATCCAAAATGATCCTACTCATTCGAACAATAAGTTGCAGATATTTTTGAAAAAACTTTTATCTTAACGTTTTAATATTAGAAGATTCCAGCAGAGATGATATCAAAGATTTGTTAGATTTGAAGTCAACTCAGAATTAAAATGAAGCAACGACTAGTTGAAAAAAATATCAACTTAGGGAAGAACCACTACACTTACGATCAAAACACATATTTACGAAATACTTCAGCAACATCAATATTCTTAAAAGTTGATATTTTTTTCAACTAGGTTTAACTAGGTTGTTATTTCATATGATGAAATCATCTATAAAGTTGAAATTAATTGACATCATCAGATATAAAATAACAACTTTTAAGAAAATCTTATACCTCTTTAGCAGTATCAAACCATCAAAAATCAGACTTGATTAATTTGGCACAGGTATTAAGAAACCATGTCAGAATTTGATGTTTCATACCATCCTAAGATGCTAGACATTCTACAAGCATATCTTTTACTTCATTTGACCTTTGAGTAAGTTTAGGTACTCAGTAGTAACTACATGCCAAAGAAGTCTTCTTTTGAGAAAGTTATACGTTTCTTTAGCCCATAAATCATGATAAGATACATCAAAGATGACATAAATTGGTTGAGTAATGTATTGATGAAGCTTGGAAGTATCCATAGTCTATGAAAGACAAACAAAAATCTTTAGTAACGAAGTTTGTAAGCACACAAAAATAAAGAAACTTGTCTTTAGAGGTAGAATTTGAAAATTTTGAGCCCAAAACTTGATTTTAAACATTGAAAAATCTTAAGAATTGGTCCTATTCCTAAAAAATTGACACGAAATAGTTGAATTGGACAGTCATAGTTTAGTCAACAAATTTAAACCGAACTAATTGTCTTGAACCAATTGAACCAGTGATGACATAAAAGCCACATGGGATAAAATGATGATATGTTGTATAATGTGGCAGACAAACAAAACCCGTAGATGATCTGTTAGTGACATGACAGTGGTATGGCGATCGACTATTACGTGGCACTCTAACATGCCAATGACGTGGCGATTGTTCCTAATGATGTGGACTGCTTAGAGACTGACACATGTAATTTCTATTAAATGGGTATTTTTGTTGCTTAAGTTGAAACAACGCCATTTTGACTATGAAATAATCAAAATGATGGCGATTTAGGTTGTCTTCAACTTTGGAAGCTGAAATTTCAAAACTCGATGTTGGTCTTATCAGGGAGTGTGAGTGCGCGTGGAGAGGTCGTTTAGGACAACATTTATACTGTTGTGATCGTCGTGAAAAGTAGAAGACTTTGGTGTATACCAAATGTTAGTTAGCCGACAAAATTAACTCTAAAAAACGAGAATCAAAAGACCGCTATCCTTTTTAGTTTTACAAAGGGAGCTCTGACACTGAGAAAGAAGGGAAGAAAACTTTACGATTCTATGCATATAAAACTATGATAAGATTATACAAAAAAAATATGCTTTATAATTAATTATATAAATCTATAACGTATATGTTATACGTTAGCGATTATAAATTTTTTTGATTTTTTGATTTTTCAAAATAATTTCAAATTTTAATTATAAAATCTAAAATAAATTAAATAATTAAAACTATATTGGTCATAATTCTTATTAGTAGTTAATGCTAAATAATTAAATAATTATATTTTAGTGAATAACGAAATGATATTATAACAAAGAAAGTAAAATTACTTTTTATAATTCTCATAAGTTATGATATATATAAAAAAATTAAAACCAGAAATTAAAGAAACAAAATTTTAGAACCAAGTATGTAAAACAAAATTAAGATTAGAACGATGTGGATGGTTTATGCGATGAATATGATCTTTTTCCACATTTAATTCTTACGATTGCAATTTTAATCATGTTGTCCTTTTAATGACAAAAAAACTATTAAAGGAGGACAATTGGTGCTAAAAATTAAAAGTAATAAGTTAATTTGAATATACTAATTCAAAATTAATTTTGACTAACTTAAGCTAAATTTTGCTAATTTTTAGACCTATATGACCCTTTTATTCCTTTTAGAACTTTGCACCCCAGAAGTGTTCAGATATCAAGCATTTTCTATGAAAACATTGGTATGACCTCTACGAATCCTGATTGAAGATTGGGATTAACTATAAATCAAGAAAGTTTAGATGAAGAGGTTGACTTCATAAAGAAAGTACTCAAGAAATTCCAGGCAGCTCTCAAATAAAGAACAAGAAAGGATTAATGTAGATAGACTTAACAAATTCAATAGAGATCATGCTGGAAATGGTCAAAGAAAGCATGAGACAGGTACCTACCTCTTGATTGAGAGTGGATATGTTAAGTGACGGGCCAGGCATCGACGCTGTGACAAAGACGCTGACTTTCACCTTCTCTGGGTATCTCTCCATGGCTTGAGAGACTGCCAACCCGCCTAAGCTATGACCAACAAGGATCACCTTCTCATGGGGTGGCAGAGATGCCATGAAGTCCATCAGCGGCCGGTGGTACTCGGATACTGAGGAGAGAGTATTAACCTGCTGAGGATCAATACCTGAAGCTGCCAAGTCTATGG
>JAOTIZ010000203.1:35591982-35602756 GCA_027123425.1 Erythroxylum panamense
TGCATATATGAAAGGAATACCTCATAATATATTATTAACAAGTCATAATGTTAATACATGAATCACAACTATCCATTAGCCTAGGGCACACTACTAACATATAAGTGAGAATAGAGTTGATATTTTGAAATCAATCTAATATGAGATTAATTGATAAAATTTAACTTGATTAAATTTTAAATTAATTGTTAGTTTAAATTTAAAATAGGTTCAAACTTTGAATTTAGGAGATTTGATATATGAATTAAACTAAATTCAAACTTTAAAATTGAAAGGAATAAATATACTATTCAATTAAGCTATTTTGTAATTTTCAAATTGTGTTGATATGAAAGTGTACAACGATATTCACATATGCAAACCATTGCTAAATATGGTGACTCGAGTTTATCTAAGGAAATTACAACAGAGTGAAGATTTAAATCAATGAAATTACAACAAAGTGATAAGATTTAAATGAATAAATACGGGAAAAGATTAAGATGAATCTCTACTAATAGCTTCCTATAAGCTTATGCTTACAGCAATAAGTGAGCAGGTCATGCAACTAAAGGAATGCAGTAGATCCTAAAGATTTTGTTAATACATCAACAAGTTATTGAGAAGTCAGAACGTAATGAATAAACAAAGACTTATTGTAAACTAAATCACAAATAAAATGAATGTCAATCTCAATATTTTCGGTATGAGCACAAGAGACATAATCTACAGCAAGCAAAGTAGCTCCTACATTATCACAATACAAAAGTTGCTTAAAGTCAGACATACCAAGTTCATTGAGAAAAGAGTTGATCCAGCAGAGTTCAGTAGTAGCAAGGGCAATACTCATGTATTTAGCATTAGTACTAGACTTAGCAATAATAGGTTACTTTTTAGAACTGTGAGAAATTAGAGAAGGACCTAGAAAAATGCAATAATTAGATGAAAATTGGTGATTATTATGGCTACCCACTTAATTAACATCAAAATAAGTAAGTAACATTAAGTGAGTAAGTTTAGTTAAATGAAGGCCACAGGATGGAGTAGAGCGAAGCTACTATAGAATGCATTTAACAACTATTTGGTGGCCATTGAAAGGGAAGTGCAAGAATTGATAAACTTTGTTAACAACAAATTGTATGTCTAGTTTGGGGAGATAAAGATATTGAAGGAATCTAACATTACAAAAATACTTAGTAGGGTCAAAAAGAGGAAGCCCATGATTTTTTGAGAAAGGTAGCGATAGGGTAATGAGAGTAGAGATAAGTTTTAGAAAATTAAGATGAGTTTGATAAAGAAGATCACAAGCATATTTTGATTAAGTGAGAAGAAGACCAATGGAAATTAATGGAGCTTCAATTCTAAGAAAGTAGTGAAGAGGGACAATGTCTTTAATGGTAAAGGTAATATGAAGATCATGAAGGAAAGTCTGTATAAAGTCTTGTGAAGAACCTATTAACAATATATCATTCACATAAACAATAATAAAGGTGGCATGAGTTGAGTTCATGTGAATAAAAAGAGAAATATCTAGTTTGGATGAAATAAAACCAAGGTTAGTAAGTTTTTGACTTAATATGTGAAACCAGGCCCTAAAGGCTTAAGACCATAAAGAACCTTACGAAGATGACACACAAAGTGAGGATGATTAGGGTCATCAAAACTAGGAGTTAATTTATAAAAAATATTATTGAAAATTTTCATGTAGAAATTTATTATTTACATCAAGTTGACAAACCAACCAGATTTTAGGGAAAGCAAAAGTAAGAACGATGTGAATTATGGTTGGTTTAACTATTAGATAAAAAATGTCTTTGTAACCAAGACTAAGGGATCGATAATAGCCTTTGGCAATAAATCTAGCTTTGTAGTGATTGAGAGTGCCATTAATGTTAAGTTTGATTAGGAAGATCCATTTGCAGTCAACAATATTTGCACTTGAAGGGAGAGGAACAAGAGACTAAATGTCATTATAATGGAAAACCTTGAACTCATCAAGCATCTCTTGATGCCAATGAGCAAATTTGTTTGCTTGAGTAAATGAAATAGGATTAGGTTTAGGAGATGTAATAGTAGTGGTGTTGTAAGTAATATGATTAGGAGAAGTTTTGACTTTGTGAGTGTGATCACGGGTTTGAGTGAGTACTAGGTGAGAGAAAGGTGGCAGTGTTTGAGGTTATGGTAGTAATAAGAGGAGAAGTGATGTTGAAGCAACATGTGATTCTGGAGTTATAGACATAGGTGGTAAGGATTAGGATTTTTGGAGAGTGGGTAATAAATTGAAATGTAGTGGTAAAAAAAAGACAATGAGGATGAAAGGAAGAAGAGGTGGGCGAAAGATGAGGGGATTGAGTTTTAAGGAAACAAACATGATGAGAAATATATATTTTATCAGTTGAAGGATCAAGACAGCTATCTATTTTATAGCTAGGAGCATAACCATATAATACACATGGAATAGATTTTGGTGTGATTCTATTAGGTTTAGTTGAACCAAATTAAGGAAAATATGTACAACCAAAAATACGAAGATGATTAAGTTTAGGAGGTGCATGAAAAAGAAGTTCATAGAGATTTGTAGTGTAAGGTAGAGATTAATGAGATAAACAATAATGAAAAAAGCCACAAAGTGGTAACAATTGGGAATAGAGCTATGAAGAAGAAATGTGATCCTAGTTTTAGTAACGTGATAATTTTTTTGTTATAGAGTACAAGGATATTATATGTGAAAAATAATGCCATGAGTGGTAAGAAAATGAGCAAATGATCCTTTATCAAATTCAAAGGCTCTATTTTATGGAAACATTTTAATTTTGATGGAGAATAAGTTTTCAGTTGTAACTTTGAAGGTATATCTACTAAAATCATCAATAAAAGTTATAAAGTAACATTAATCAAATAGAGATAAAGAGGGAGAAGGTTTTGTATACATTCTAGTAGATGAGATAAATGGAAGATGACAACTTTTTTGTTGAAGACATAAGGTATAATCAATATTGATGGTAGACACTTTGAGTAATTGAAATAAGAGAATTTTACTACATAGATGACTAAGACATTGTTGCCAAATATGAGGAGAAACTTTACGAGTAGAGAGTGCAATAAGATTTGTGAAATGAATAGTAATCTTTAAAGGATAAAAATTATTGTAGATGCTTCCTGTGATGAGCGGAGCCTTGTTTGAAAGGTCCTTCACATTATAGCCAAAGGGATTAAATTCAGTCAAACAAAAGTTATCATTAATAAATTATGTCACAGAAAGTAAATTAGCTGTAAGATAAGGAACAAAGAGAATATTTAATAAATATAAAGGTTTATGGTGGGTAGGTAAGGTTAAAGAGTCTTTAGAGGAAATAAAAAGAGTATTAACATTTTTGACAACCTCTTGATTAGTGCCTTGATTTGGTTAAACCAAGTCAACAAGATAGGAGTTAGGTGTCATGTGGGAGGAAGTAGCTGAAGCTGAAAGCCATTCTGTAATTTCACTGGAAGGATTGGTAGATGGGGTTATAATGGGTTAAATATTTAGAGTGAAAAAGACATTGAATTGAGGTCGGTTCATGAGTAGAGATGTTAATTTTGGCCCCGGTTGATCGAGCCACGAGTCAAAATGGTTCGACTCAACTTGCCCGACCCGTGACCAGACTGGAACAACGAAAACAACATTATTTTGTAATTTAAAAAAAAATAAGGATAGGTTGGGCCGGGTCAAGAGTAGCCTAGGTTCGACCCGACCCATTGACATATTTGTTCATGAAGAGGGTTTAAGTGATTATTTTTAGATTATATGTGTAAGAAAAGACATGTAACAACTATATGACCAATTTTTTTTACAAATTTGACACTTTGGAGGTATTAAAATTGGGTTAAGAATGATAAGGGAAAGGTAGGCTAGAGAAAGGGGTATTGGGCTAGGTTTGCATTATAGTGCAGGGTGGAAATATGAGTGAATAGGTTTGTAGGTTAGGAATTTGGGCTTAGGGTTGAGTTACTGAGGTTTAAAGGTAGAAAAACTTTTATGTGAATTAGGCCTTTATAGAAGGTTGCATGGTCTATCTCAATGGTTATGAGGAGAACATAAAATTATTCTATTGAATGACTATAGCCTCCCCTATGACAAGTCCTTTGTTCCAATCGTTCATCTTAGTATACATCAGGATACTTTTATCATGAGGAGCCACAAATGCTACTTCAAGTGGAGATTGATGAAAAGATAACAATCGTTGTTCATAAAGTAGAAGCTTCACATACAATTATGAGAATGAAAGAGTGATATCTTGTTATGAACTAGTATAACGGGAGGCAAGGCCCAACTTAGAAAAGGATTAAACAATTGGCCCAAGCCTATGAAGAGTGAAGAACGGTTACACAAAGTGCTTTATATATAGCAAGGGTGCCAAGGATTGAATCATCGAGAATGTTATGCTATTGCTGTTGTTCTTCTTCTCATCTCAATTCTCTCTGTTGCCAGTTTCCTCTTCTTACCTATTTCTTCTTTTTCTCTAGTTTATCAATCTTGTAATTCCCTTGAATCAATACGAATCTCTTTGATTCCAATCGGTTTCCCGTAGCAATTGTTGTTGTTAATATCCGATTGTTACATATCTTCACTCTCCATAGCAATGAAAAATGATTCATAATCGGGAGGCAAGCCATTAAGTCTAAAAAGCACTAAGTCTTTAGAGGAGACAAGGTCACCGATGGTTGATAAGTCTTCAGTTGTTGATGCTATAAACGTTAGATAATCAGTGACGGAAGAATCGATTTTTCTAGTACATCTAAGCAATGATTTTTCGATCATCGCTTGCCGGAGAAAATAGTCTTCAAGTGTGGTTCAAAAAGCTCGAGTGGTTCCACAGCCAAAAGCTAATGAGGTCATGTTAGAGGTGAGGGTAGCAATAAGGCAAAAGTTGATAAATTTGACCTTCTTTGCCAATCCAAGACATCTGTAGAAGGGGTTGAGATACTAGCAGTAGTGTTGTTATGCTTCAATAGTGTGGAGATTGACTCACTTATGTATCAGAGTAAATTACAAGTCAATAGTATAGATTGAACCTGATTTCTCCAAATTAAATAGTTATTGTTGTTTGGTGATGAAATTGATAAGGTTAGTGATTGAACATAGGTTTTCTAGATTCATTTTGTGAGTGAGTTTAAGACTTGTATATATACTTGTGTAGGTTGAATGATGTAGATGATAAGGTTAGGAGGGATAGAAAAAATGAAAAAATATGTGCATAATACACCCAAGTGGGCTCTGATACCATAGAATAAATAAATATGCGATATACTTGATTTAAGTTTAGAGTATATTTTATGTGAAATTGTACAATGTTATTTATACATGTAAATTAGTGCCATATAAAATGATTAGAGTTTAACGTATTTAATGAAATTACAACAAAGTGATAAGATTTAAATCAATGTAATTACAACAAATTAGTACAGATAAGAAGAGATTAAAGTGAATTTAAGCTCAAAAAACAAAGTCTAAAACTTAGAAAAAAATTGAAGTTGAATTAAATTAGATTAGGTTTAGATGTATATCTTATCCTATTGCTAAGCAAGAGTCTAAAATCTCTTCTTGACTACTTCTAAATTGTGTTTTCGAAATTTTGACAAGTCTAAGATTTACTAGTCAAGATAATAAAAGTTTAACAGAAAAAAACGTAAGATCAACAAAAAAGATAACACACTGTAGTACATAATTAATTGAAAAAATAGATAATTATTGATGATCAAGTTAAGAGTATTTGGATGACATGTTCTAACTCCAAAATCATTGTGTTTAAAGGTAGTATAAGAAAGCCCGAATTAATTTAATTTAATTTAATTTTAAGTCAAGCTTAATTTTCTTTTTTTAATTTTGAGCTTGAGTGTCAGTTCGGATACAAAGATTATAGGCAAAATGAGGTTGTTGTGAATAAAATAATATTACTTTTATTTTTAATTTAAAAAATAAAAAATGAACCGAATCAAATTAAGACAAAAATATTTAGACTATGAGGTACATTGAATGTAGACAATGTTGTTCCCATCTAAGCGTGACGACATTGATTACATCATGAGAGAGGGTGAGAAGAGACGAAATGGAAACCAAAAATTTGAGAGAAAGGACCAAGTACACAAAACAAATAAAAATTGAGCATGGACTGACACATGTCCATTCAAAGCATTTACTTTTTATGGCCCCAATGGAGATAATTTTTGTTTGGACTTGGAGACATTTGGCTCTAATTTTCGAATTTGTTGGATAATGCAACCCTAGTAGGTCATTTTATTAATAAATGATATAGGGTATAAGGTAATTTTTAAAAAAATAAAAGGGACTACTTAATTTATAATATAATTAACCAAAAATAATTATTATAAATTTTAATATAAACAGATTCTAAAGTTTCAAAATTAAAGAGTATTTAATTTATAATTAATATTTTTTAACAAAATGATGAAACATATAAAAATAAATGGGATTTTTTTTTACTAAAACGAAATTGTAGCTTATAAGGTAAAGAAATTGTATTATTAGTCAATTATCTAGATGGTCCAAGAGCTTGGGTTTAATTCAATAATTGGTGGTCAATTATCGATAATGGACCTTACCACTTATGCGGATATCATTGAATATAAGTACAAAATTAAAATTCATATAATTTAATAATAAAATCAGTTAACACATGAGTTTCTTAACTTAAATTTATTCATTTTTAATCTACCAATTTGTCTTATCAATTACGTGGACCAAATTAGGACGTGTGTCCTCTTCAATCTTTTCTTTATTCTTCACCGAACACCTTATGCTTGCTACGATTATGATTCTAATTTCCATTGATTAGCTCACCTTCTTGACCGATGTATTTACCTTTGCATAATTTGCTTCGTTGAAACTTGAAAGTCGGTGGTGTTGGGTGGCCACTACACTTGACGAAAGCATGTGACCCAAGCAAAGCCAATTTTATTAACTAGTAAATTCCAATACACAGGCTGGTATTACATGTAAAACCGATCACTGAGAACCCTGACTTGTAACCTTGAAATGATCTATTTGAATGTTCTCTATCTCTTGCCTTTTGAAGTCACTGCGGTTCCTGCTAGCAAAGAACTTACCCCAGTTGAACTCCTTGTACTTTGCAGGGTTTTGGTCGTTTATTAGCTCATCCGCAGGCTTAATCTGAGCATAATGAGAAGGGAAAAAGAAAAATGGAAGTGAAAACCTCTCTTTCTGGGAATTCACCACTACCCTGTGCTCCGCACTCCAGTACTTGTCATTGCTCCAGACCTGCATAATATAACATGCAATCAATAGCAGAATATTTGTTTCTCTTCTTCTTCTAACATTTCCACGCCAACCGTAAATCTTCTTTAAACATCAATACCGGTGGACTACAGATTGTTGTATGCAGTATAATGTCAAAAGGATTAACATTTGATTATGAGGAATCCAGCTAAGCTTAGGGAAGATTTGGTAACACTACCTGCATACAGTTGCCAATGTTGATTATGAATGCATCCGGTATTGGCTTAACTGGGATCCATTCTCCATCTGATCTGCGACTAATTTCAAGTCCTCCAACATCATCTTGAGCCAGAACAGTCAAGGCACCGCCATCCTTGTGCCGACCAACACCTAGAGCCAAGTGAGGGGCAGGACAAGGAGGGTAGTAATTAAATCTGCAGAAACTAATTTGATCTTTGAAGTATCCACTTAGTCCATCAGCAGGCAATCCCAAGCTTAAAGAAATAAGTTCCAGTAACTTGAAAGCTAGTTTTTCCACCTCCCTGGAGTATTCTTGGCATACCTCTCTGATCATGACAACCATCCAAGTCTCATGAAACAATTTCAAGACTGGCTAAAAACTGGAAATTATTGGCTTTTAACATCTAAAGGATTGAAACATGGATTAACTTTTTAGCTGCAAATCTAGTTAGTATTGTTTAACAGAGTACTTTGCCATCAAATTACCTGAATTCAGGTGGGTAGTGAGGCCACTGATTAGTCAAAGTTCTTAGTTCCTTGTCATCAGGATCAGCAGATGCTGGAATAAAAGAAGGATCAACCACCAAATAATCAAACACCTCCTTCCAGTCTCTGACATTTTTGGTATGCTCACTGTCGTAGAATCCCATAGGATACAACTCATCTCTCTTCACCTTCCTTTTCTGTTCGAGTGGTTGATCAAAAAACTCTTTGGCCACCTTCTCGATTCTTCTCCTCAGTTCCACTGACACCCCATGATTTATCACCTGGAAAAATCCCCACTTCTCGCATGCACTCCCAATCTCTGAGACGATTTTTTCAGTGTCTCCAGGGTTGGAAACGGAGAGATTAATAACCGGGATTTCATCAACTTCTGTTGTCCTGAATTTAGGCCTGAATTCTGCTTCTTGAATGAAGGCCACATCAATCTCTCCCATGGCTGCAATAGTCAGTAGAAACAATATCTTGGAAATAAGTCGGTGGAGATAATATCGTGTCGGGAAGCGGGTTAAGGTTTTCTAACGCATAAAACTAAATACAAATACAATTCATTCGTAATAAACAAAAATAAAATCCGTGGTAGGTGGTTGGCAACTTTTGATGATTACTTGAAATGGAGGTAGAAAACGCCAAAGAAGAGAAAACTCAGGTCCATATGCAAGGCAACTTTTTCTACGAATTGTAGTTCACAATCAAAAGGGTTAGAGAAGCAGGTAGCAGTGGTTCTTTTCTAAGGATAGGAAAACACGCAAGGCTTTTTGGTGGTTGCATTGACATTGACTCCGATAAATAGTACATAAGTTTCTCGACTATGGTTAAAAAAATATGTTCTCATTGTTCTGTTTCTACCCTGTAAGCATTCATTCGTTTATTTTTTATGGGTTTCATTTGTTGAATGAATAGATACTCGTAAAATATGATAAGAATATGATAATGGGAACATCTGTTCCCACTCAATTTAGTTGCATACTTAATTTTATCCGAAATCACTTCTATTAATATTTTAATTAAAGAGTTAATTAAACAGACGATATTATGTGTCAAATAGATTTTTTTGTTAATTAAAATATACTATTATTTAATGTGCAATATTAATCCATTTTATTAGTAATTAATTATACTAAATTATCATTTCATTCATAATTAACAATGTTTATTAATTTAATATTATAATAAATAAAGTCTTTTACTAAATTTATTTTATTATATAATACCAATAAATAAAACGATCAATTTCTTATTTTTCATTTATGACTAGTTATTACATGTACTTAAATCTCCTATTGCTTTTATTTGTTTTATATCTTTTAAGCAAAAATGGTCATTTTTTTAAATAAATAATTTTTAAATTTTAATTTTAATAAATGAAATTACAAATTTTTATTATTTTATTATATTTACACATCATTATTTATATTTAAAATTATAAATAAATATTCAATATTTAGTATTAATCTATTTATTAATAGTTAATAATATAGTAATTTATCATATTGTATTAATGACTAATAATATATTAATTATTTTAAAATAATAATACATAAATTTCTATTAATTTTAGGGTCAAATTTTATAAATAAACGCAAAGTCTAAGGACTATCATTATTGTCTCCAAGACGTAGTACTTCCATAATCACCATTAGCGTTCTGCTTCATACACTCTTTGTTGGAACCCCTCCCTAGTGTGACACGTGTCCGACGTCCTGCATGACATCTGGACGCGCCTCCCACGAGGAAGGGATTCCTCACCACTAATTAAACCTCGAATCGAACTTAAGTGCATGTCATCCGAATAAAACTGATAATTTGACCCTAATTATCCTCCCGTAAAATTTGATCTGCTTAGGGTCCATAATTACTCCTATTCCTAAGCTAGTCCGAAATTCCATATTTCTAGGTCAAATGAAAACAGAAAACGCCTCAATTGGATCTTTATTTCTCACCAAAAACGCAATTTCGCACAAAACCGACACACATCGACCATAAGTCCAACGAAGACCCGACACTCTCATTTTACCAAAAAGGGATAGAAAATATTAGAAGGATTCAACACATACATCCGTTAAGAAGGTCATAAATGGTTTTCAAATTTTAGCCCAACTCAAATTCGCCTTCATCATGCCAAAAGTTTGATAATTCATATCTTAAAATGTCCTATTTTACCTTCGGAAAGATTATAAGATGTTTTACAACTTTCATGAAGAAAACAAAAGTCATTTCAATCATTAAAAGAAGTAGAGACTTGTTTAAAATTGTTGTTTAGCTAATTACCATATGAATAGTGAAAAATGACCAAATGAATAGTAATCAGGAATTTTCAAACACCCATAACTTTTTCATCTTAGGTCGAAAATTAACCCATTTTATACCGTTTTAAAGATCTTGATAAGTTCTACAATCTTTAAGAAATACCTTTTACTCAAATTCAGACTCTAACATGCTCTAAAAGTCAAAACAAGGTGGCTGCCCATTTTTTAAAAAAATGGACAGCACCTCCCCTAAAAATGCTCTAGCCAAAAACTTCAATCTTCCAACCTAACTTCCACCTACACAAAAACACTTCAATCTTCCAAATTTTCATACATATCCAACAACCGAATCACATCAACTCCAATTGGCAACAACACAATCTTAGGCATTCTAACCTAACTCCTAAACATCAACTCATTTCCATATCATAAAGAAACTACAAGCTCATGCTTGCTTTTACAAACATACAACCATACATGCTTAAACATACATAATATACAATGGAAACTTCAAAACCTTTAATATTTACATGAAATAAGCAAATACAATGCTTTAAAGAGCATTTTA
>JAOTIZ010000203.1:35616376-35636311 GCA_027123425.1 Erythroxylum panamense
ATTAATAAGGTTATATCTATAATTTCATTAGCTTTCTTAATAAGCGTGTATTTTTCTAAAACGACTCTTATTATGAATCAGAGGAAGTAGCTCTTAACTGTTTTTAAAATTAGCTCTTTGCAATCAATGTAATAACTAATGATTGATCTTTAACACTATCCACATGTATGTGTTAAAAGACTTCTAAGAGTGTCAAGTAAGAAGTGCTACTTTCTTTAGAAACTAAGCCTAATTATAAATTGTTTAGACTTTTTAGTAGTTTAACTTAAATAAAATTATAATTTCAATTAAATTTTAGTTAGAATATAACTAATTTTGATTAAATATTAATTGACTCCAACTAAGATCCAATATTTCATATTGATTTTTATTTATTAAATACCTCATATTTAATCCTAAAGTTTTCTAAACTTGATAATCAAGTTCAAACTTAATTAAATTATCTTTTTTCTCTCATTAATCATTCTTTGTGTGTAACCTATTAGATTCTTAATAATAGATATAAATTATAACCATAAAATCATATGTAAAATTAGATAAATTAAACTCTTTTAATTTTTCTTTAATTCTCTAATTAAATAATTTATATCAATAAATTAAGATTGACGTTTATAACTATCTAAATGTTAGGAATGTTAAAGTGATTTTAATTAAAATTTTTGTCCATAATTTCATATAATTCAATTATTTTTCATACAATATTTCAATTATATATAGAGCATAAAATTATGTATACTCGATTCGAGTTTAAACATGTTTGTCTCCACCATTAGTATTTGATTTTATTAATTACAAATGAAAACTACTTTCAAAATCTCATTCCACTTTGGTTAAGGATTTTCTCGTATCAATACTAATCTAAAATAACTTAACATTCTCTTTAATTATTTTAGGATGATAAATCCTATATTGATCACTTAACTATTTTCATATAATTTATTTTATATTAAATGACTACCATAAAGCTATTCTTAACAAAGATAGATCATACGTAGTGCTAAAACATATCAATTCTTTTATAAGATACTTTGAAGATATCAAATGAAAAGATTAATTATACAATCATTACAATGAGAATTCCTATATATATATATATAAGTAATGTTCCAAATGAAATTCTTATATTAGGTTAGTTCAGTAAACTTGTTCTCTAACAAATACCTATATAGTTGTTTAAGTATCTTCATACTTTAGTGTATGAGATTACTTACTTCACTCGTAAGGAAGAAATACAATGTGTTCTAGTCTTTTTATGTTTTATTAATGTCCAATCTAAATAAAATATTGAATAAAAATAATTTAGGAATAAAATATAAATATAATATGAATCTCATAATTATAATCTCAATATAATTTTTTATAATGTATATTTATCTCATGAACTTTATCTTATATATTAATTAATTAAACAAAAATGAATAAGATAAATAATGCCTTTAAGTAATTATGTCACTAAACTATAACTAACTGATTAACTGTAGAACATAAACCAGTAGTCATATGGTACCTTTAGTAAGTGTGTTTAAGAGAAATAAAGAGAAATATGTGGTCAACTAGGTGTTAAAGAGATGATGAAGGAATCAAACCATTACTTGGGTCTACCAATTAGAAATAAGAAAGAAACTTTTACTTATAATTGGGATAAGGTAACTAACTTCTATAAAGATAGACTAAGCAGTGTCTCCCACTTATGAGTAAAAAGATATTACTTAAAACAATTGCCCAAACAATGTCAAGTAATATCATGAAACATATACTTATTTCCAATGGAGTTGTGTGTGGTAACTTGTTAAAATGGAGTAACTCGTGTTAAAAGAAGAAGTACAACAACATGGGCTTTAGAGCAATTCATTATTTTAATATAGCATTGTTGGGGAAGTAAGAGTGGATATTAATCAACCATCATGATTCCTTAATGGAAAAGGTTTTCAACATTAAATATTATTTAAACTCTAATTTTTTAGGGCAAATATGGGAAGTAAACCAAGCTATGTTTAGAGAAGTTTGCTCATGGCTCAAAGTGTGATTAGAAGAGGATCTAAAAGGAGAATTGCTAATGGGAGGCGTGTTTCAGTTTGAAAGGAACCTTGACTACCTAGGAGAGAAAGTTAATTTTGGGAGGGAATATTCGGTCAAGAGCATATATAAAATGATATACTAAATGGGGCAAGAAGAAAATGGTTTGGAGGTGAAAGTTCTAAAGTAGTTTGGGTTAAGTTATGAAAATTAAATATCCCTTCTAAAGTTATAAACATGATTTAAAGACAACAAAAGAATCTTTACCGAAAAGAAATAAACTTCAAAGAAGAAAGATGTGAATAGAAAAGATATGTCTAATAAGTAGGGATGGAAAATAAAGTTCGTTATGACCCAGAGATAAAAGGTTTAACCTAAGTTGACTGGACTTTTTCCTGAACTCGAGCTTTTTCTTCAAAAAATTCAAGCCTTAGCCCAAGTTTGTGCCTAACATAACCCAAAACCTTACTATTGGAATCTTTTTATTCCATTAAATTAAAAACTAACATATCAAAATATTAGACAGTTTGGTGGTATCAAATGGTAATAAAAGCCTTAACTCTAAAAAAAATGATCTAGATGAGTTGTGGACGGAGAAAATGGAATGGATGGGATAAGCATTGATGACCAAGTTGGCAAAGATGGCCAAGTACACTATGCTTCTTAGAGCTATGGTGATTACCCCTGTGTACTCTCCACCTAATTATGCTTCTTTTTCTTCTAAAAAACCTTTAATCTTCTAAGAAAATTCTTCCATCAAGTTCATTTTATTTTACTTATGAATACCTTTACTACTAAAATTATTGCATGTTTACCTTGATATCTCAATCTAAGATTCATTGTAAAAAATGGCATTTCTCAAACTTTGAGTCTTAAATTAGGCAATTTCTTTCTTTATTTTACTTGCTTACAACTATTGTCATTATCATTATAATCGATGGAAGCCTTTTGGGGTGTGATACTTTACCCTTCCCATGACTATTATTTTCTCTTTCATGTCCATTTCTTCATATGGTTTTCATTATCTACTAGGCATAGGCATCTTTTTCTTGCACTCCTTGCTTGTGCTTTCTCTCTTTTGAGGATTTGGAAGACAATACTCATCTTCTTAAGGTGATCAAGTTTAGGATCGAGTTAAATGGCTTGAGTAATTTAGTTCAAGTCCAACTAAAATTTTGGTCTAGCTTAAATTGAAATAACAAAATCAAGTTGAATTGAAACCATAGGTGACTTGAGCCCATTATGACCTATTTCTAGCCCTACTATATATAGAACTAAACCAAAAACCAATGTGAATTCATTAATGACTTTCCCTTTTGTAAACGAGCGTTAGGAAATTAAGGGCTTAAATTTTCTTAGAGAGAATACTATATCTTTCTTAAAATGGTTAAAACTATTCACAGTTTTCCTCTAACCCAAGAGTGAAGTTATTCTTTCCAAAAATACTTCTTATGATGATGATATGATGAGGAATTTGACAAAATAGGAACATGTTTTTATATAAAGGGAGAAACAAACAGATTATAAACATGTTATATCATCTAAAAGATTTCCTTAACCCATAGAAATAGGTGAGAAGGAAGTGTAAGGACTTAAACCAAACTTAAGCAAAAGATTGGAGCAGTTTGTAGTGGAGTAAGCTAGAGAAAGCGGTAGTTAAACCCAAATACAAATTTTACTTATTTCCCATACAGAGAAAAGTTTGGAGTGGGATTTATTATCCAAAAACATAAGGAAGAATTTATGGTAGCTAAAATAATTGTTTCAATATCAATTATTAACTTATCATAGTATAGACGACTAGGACTAGAAAAGTGTTGGGATAAATAAAACAGTTTGGCTTATTTAAAGTAGTGGTTCAAACAAATGAACTTTTGCAACCAAAGTTTTGACAAGAACAGTATAGATATTCATCAATGATAGAACTAAGAGTTGAAACTATTGTACTTACATAAAGAGTTAGAAACCATTAATTTTTAATGTAAGAATAGGATTGTGTTATTCAAGTTTCTTTTCTTTTGTTCCAACCCACGATTTGAACGAGTCATATCCTAGTTAAGGCAACAATTTTTTATGTTAGTTCTATGGTTTTGGAGTGCTTTTGCTTAAATGCTTTAAAAGGTTACATACATTACCCCTTTTTTATTTGCTTTTATTACAATGTATCCCTTGAATTTTAAAAATTATCAATAGCTTCTCTATAGTTTTAGTTTTATAATATTCGTCAACCCAACTATCAACTTCCATTAGAAAACCTAATGACAAACTCCAAAATGGCATATTGTTTTGCTACATGGCATTACATATGGTAAGTAAGTGCCACATAACAAACATTATTGTGTTGCCTTAGGCAGTGTCATTTTTGTAATCCACGTGATGTCATTTGAGAAAATATTTCATAAAATAAAGATAAAGTCATCTTATTGTAGTAATATGAAGTCACATTAGAGAGAAAATCAAAATCCAAGTTGTAGCAGAGATTACAAAACATTGGTAGTCAATTGGATAACACAACCATTATTGTTGAAACAACTTCATCCAGGTAAGTTAACGTTCGCCAAAGTTGTAGTGGAGATAAGGGTTTGAGTTTAAGTTTGGCATATATGATTATGGTTTGAATTTTTAGATTTTAATTATACTTCTAATTTGGGATTTTAATTTGAGAATTAAAATTAGATTATAAGTACATTGACAAACTCAGATTTTGGGGACTAAAGTTATATGTTTAAAGGCTTGTTAGGTTATATTTTCTATTATCTCTTTGTTTTTAGTGTTTATTATTTTATTATCTATATATTTCTGTTAAATAATGTTTCTTTTTTTTTCCTTTTTTCTCTATTTCACTTGTGTTTCTCAATTATAAGTTGTAAACATAATGATCATTTGTACTAGTTTCAAATGGTGATCATAGTTTTAGCATTTATACTACTTCAAAGAAAGCAAGAACAAGTGATCAATATATTTTCACAATATGACAATCATTACACAATAATGCGAAATTGGAAAAAGAAAACATAATAATTTTCAAACATAGTGTGCATCTTTAAACAGAAACATGTGTAATCATTCCATAAATGATTGAGATTTTGGTTGGGAATAATTGAGAAAAATAGTCACTCTTATAATCAGTTGTACATAACTAAGTAGATTCATGCTTAATATATTTAGACCCAAATGAGAATATAGGTTTAAATGAAGTTGTTATATAGGTTTAATGGGAATACATTGAATTTTCATTTATTGGTAGTATGATAACATATTGTGCTATATAAGATGTCAAAGTCTCTGTCAGTACAGCTTTGAAATTGTATTGTGGTATTCAGGATTTGTATATGTTTTCTTTCTGTCATAGGTTCTATTTGAGAAAAGAATAAAACTTAAGACTCGAAAACTAGGTTTGAGTGCTTTGATGGTAAATGTTTCAAATTCAAATTAGAAATAACATATAAAGTTGAAGAGAAAATTTTATTTTGGTTTTGAGATTAATGAGATTCCATTTGTTGATCTTATGCTCAATCCTAAGAGGTTAGGGTATGGAGAAGCACCAAATTTTTACCTATAAATTATCAAACAAGTCATTTAAAGATAGTTCAGGGCCATCATAAAACGATATTGATAACAGGAAGTTGATAAAAGCAACTGAAGAAAGAAAACAAAAGATAGGTAAGGTCTATACAGATGGAGAAATATTCTTAAAGAACCTATAATAGATATTCTTATTGAGATAATTAAAGATGATGATGGCCTATTATTCACTTATGCAAGTTTTGAAGAAGCTATTGTGATATTTCATCGAAGCAGCCACTAAGGTACCCATATATACATACCCCTCACAGCACCCACTAAAGTATACCGTAAAGCATCAAATGAGTTGGATGACAACAACTAGTAGCAAAGTACACCGTAAGCAAGTTTTGGATTGACACCAACTAGTAGCAAAATTGACAAGAAGCACAAGAAGCAAAGTACTGTCAGGAGTTATTGGCATTGGAAGAATGCAAAGGAGATGTGAGCACATGGCTAATTGAGAAAACCACTGTTAAGTAAATGGAACGCAAGAAGTATCTGGCCTTTCAAAGGAATCTCAAGCACATGTAGAGCCTTACTGTATCTGTCAGGTATGAGTTGGTGGACAGATGCACACAACTGCTTCAATCTCTTACACATTTAAATTGCGCTATGCATGTTTTAACTTTACTCAAATTCACATTATAATAAGAAGAATATATGAAGAGGGAGGATCTTGGCATGCTAGAATATGGACATGACTGTCACTCCGACTATATTAAATACAACAAGAATCTATGGCCCATACGAAAGAGAAAATGAGTCATGAGGTTCAGATTTAATTATTCTTAGTTATTGAATCCTTTAACCCAACATGTTGGCTTGGTTGTACCCTCTTATTATATCTTTTCTTTTTGGATTTAGGACATCTGCACTGAAACGATACCTACATAAGAAGATTTATATACAAATAGAAGTCATGATGAGGCTGTAGCCATTGAAGATCTATATACAAGTAATGATCAGGCTGTAGCCATTGGCGTGAAGATAACTACGTATGTCAAATATTGGAGCCCATCCTGAATCTTGGCCACAGCTGTGGTTCGATCAGCTCGCAGGTTTTCAGATAAGGTCTTGGCTTTTTCCTCTATTGATGCCTGAGCCTGCGGAAGTTCTTTAGGGGATTCAGCTGTAGCACCCTTGAGAGCAGCTGCATAGGCTTCAGCTACATCAGATATGGCTGATAACACACGAAAAACATCAGATATGCAACAAAAGACTTTGACCCAAAATCAGTCGCATCTTGTAATGAAATGAAAATACTAAAAAGCAAATAAGAACCTGTTATAAAGCTATTGGAAACTGCTTCCACGTATCCTGTTATAGATTGTGCCTTTGTACGGATTATCTTAGCCTTTTCAAAAGAATCTTCAGGCCAGTCAATATTTACTATGTCCCAGTCACCATCTTCTTCCTGAATTTTGTTAGCACTAGATATGATGGACTTACCGAGCATCAAAAGTCGTGTAACTGCAGAACAGCACATTTCTGAGATCCTCTGCATATACACACATCCATCTCAATAAGAACACAGTAAAGAAAAAGACTCACAAATTTTAAGAAACATAAAAAGATAAAAGTGATAGAACATATATACATGAACTCCCTCTGAATGAAGAGTTTCTAGCTTGCCAGCAGTCCTTTGAATTACGTCATTAATGTTTGGTCCCGCTAAGGCAGTAGTGAACCTGCAAAATGATAGTAAAGGGTTTAAGTGAATCAGAAAACACAACCAGAAGTGCATAAGAGCAGTCATACTTTATCAACCTAAGTTGACGGCTTTCAACACTGGAATCACCAGTTGGGTCAGATCACATTCTACCCAAAATGCATAGTCCAACATATCATAGCAGGAAACAAAAGTAAAAATGGGTATGCAAGGTCATGCAATATCCACAGGAATTGAAATTGAAAAAGGAAAAGATCAAAGCCAGGACCAGACAAACTTTAATTGCATGAAATAAACAACATTCTTAATATTTCAGCCTATGCAGTTGATGCAGCAAAAGAAGAAAAAAAGAAATGCTAAAAGAAGCCGAAAAAAAGAAAAAAAAAAGCCAAAACTAATCCAGAACATGTTATTAATCAAAACAAATTTTTACATAGTGATGTGTAGAGATTGCTTACCCTGCTGTCATGTCAGCGGCCTTGCTCACACTAGCATCATGCAGAGTTTTCACTTCATCACTACTTCCTTCAGCTCCCATCTCAACTGTCTTTCCTTTATCGAACTCTGCATCTTTTAAATTCATTTCACCACAACTAAAAATTTGTTGAATAAGTTTAAGCTTTCCATCATATGCAGACTTCTGATCCATTGGTAATTTAGCTTTTCTTCGATTAAATAACAAGGCATAGTGGTTTGACAATGCCTCTAACTCCTGAATACATTAAGATTCAGAATTTCAAAACTAACTATCATTTTCAGAAGTAGATTTCAAAGAAAAAAGGAGCATAAAATGACCTCCAGTTGTTCAGGACCTCCATATATATAGAAACACCTATCAAATGTCACATCCTCAAGCAGTTGATCTTCATCAGCATCGATTGCAGAGCCTACAGAAATTCTTTCAACTTCAATGCCAGTCTCGGTGATCAGTAAATCCATGGTCTCCTTGCCTACATACTCAAGCACTTGCATGCCCTTTGTTGTAAAAGCTTTTCCAGTCTACAATATGAAAACAACAATAAGAAAGGATTATAGCATTGACATACAAACTTTTTAGTTCCAAACCAACCTCCAGTATAGATGGTGCAACAGAACCAGTTGCTCCTGGTAGACCACCTTGCTGAATTGATTCCGCAAGATTGGCAGCAGAATGCTCAAGCCTAGAGATAGTTAAAGAAAGAAAAGACAGCACATATGAGGAAACAGAAGCGAAAAATACTTGCAACAGTCTGCTACTGTGTTATATTCCTTCGTCCCTTCACATCCCTAGGATATGGCATCAACGAACACATGAACCTTCACACTACACATCAAATTTTCTCATTACTGACTTCCAGCGTGCCGTAAAGATGTGAAGGCACGGTAAGTTTAATGAGATGATATTCTATATGTTCATGGACACCAGAGCCTTCAAGAATGAGTAATAATGCATGTCATTCCACACAGTGATATATCCACATCTTATATAAACAACCAGCATGTCTAGGAAGCAATATAGCTACAAAGGAAATTGAAAAAACTTTCAAATACTAATCCATCATGTTAAAAACTTGATTCAGAAAGTATCAATTCATTAATATACCAAAAGATAAAAATAATTAAAAAGCATCATTTGAAAACATCTTTTCCTTCCACATGATACTACTTATAAGTCTATTCATGGAAAAAATGAAACTCAAATTCCTTCAAGGAACTCAGATATTGGCATTAACTATTAACTAGTACCAATTTTCTATTCATCACGTACACTTTCTCAACAAGGTTTTTTTTTAAATAAAAAAAAAGGTGTCCAACTGTAAGCTTACTTTTGAACAAAACTGGAACCCCCTCTCAATGCACTTCCTAAAGCTTGCCATGCTCCTGAAGCGAAATTCTCCACAGAGTGATCAAGAGCCTTCAAACCCTATGAATATGAACACAGAAGTGTTAAGAGTAGTTAATGAACCAAACAATTTCATCATAAAGAAACAGATGACAGAAATTAACAACCAGTGAATGAGGAGCTTAGACTAGTAAAGTTCATTAACAAACAGTATCACAACAGCAATATAATTGTGATATTAACAGAGTGACTATAAATTGAAAACAGACAAAAGAATGCTAGTAACTAGAATGGAGAATCCAAGAAAAGTATAGTCACAGGGAATATGCAATTGAATTGCAAACGGTGTCATAACACAATGGATCACATTTGAAATTTTAGCACAAAGACCTGGTAACAGTTCAAAACATCATTGCTATACAGGCTACAAAAAGAGTCATATATATCACATTCACAATGGCAATCATAAAAATTCCAAATACAGCCCAGATACTGAAAACATTTCCCGAAAGAAATGCTTCTTATATCACAGAAAAGTTCAGAAAAAGAACAAGTTGAACTTGCCTGGCCAAGGATAGAATCCTCACTTGCTTTCTCCAAGTTATCCAAAGCAGATTTCCGTTTCTTCTCATCCTGATCTCCACTTTCTTCATTGCTTGAAGACTCCTGTCTCTCATCTTCTCCCTTGGAAGATTCTGAATCCTCAGCAATTTGCATATCTGCAATGCTCTTTGCAGCTTTCTCTGCGGCCACAGCTGCCTGTATCCAGGTAGAACGACTAAGCACTAATTCAAACAATTGACAGGCCACACCAGAATGATATTATCAGCTGGTGGGCACAAAAAGTTTCTAAAAATTCCTGTCTTTTCCGAGGAACTATCTTTACAGAATCCTTTTAGTGATTCTACAAAAAAAAAAAGGGGGTAGCACTAGCTCACGTCTAACCAAGATTTTCACTGCGTGTCCATATCGGAGTTCATAATTTTCAAGCACAAAGTTCCAAAATTTTTCCACTTTTTTTTAATTTGAACATCAGAAATAACCAATATTTTACAAAATGCAGTTCGACCATCCACTAATCAACGCAATTGTCAAATTTAATTCCATTTCCCAAAAACTTGCCACTCAACCACGAGGATCAACAGAAATAACCAATAAATCGAATCCCCTTTTCAATCATTTTACTCTAGAACTCCAAATCAGTCTAACCCAAAAACTAGATCTGACACGAAATCAGCCATACATGTTAAAAATTGAATCTTTATACAGTCGAACAGATAAAACAAAAACATACACTTCGAGAGATCTCTCCAGCAGCCTTCTGGAAATCGGAAAGAACAGAGAAAGAGGAGAAGCCCCAGCCACCCCATCCTCCGCCACTCACCGGTAGTTGCGGTTTCTGCTCGGGCTCTACATTCTGCTCTGTTCTCTGTTGTTCTTGTTGTTGGTGGGTAGTATAGCCTTCAGTTTTTGGTGGGCTGCTGCTCTCTTCCATTTGGTGAGTAGTGACACTTCTAAGCAATTTGCAGGAGAGACAGATACAGAGGCTCTGAAAATGGAGCCATTGAGAGGGGCGTCCCAGAATTCCGCAACGTGGAAACGAAGGAACTTGACCAGAAACGACGAGTCCGGTTCCGTTTTGATGAAATTTTCCTTTTATTTTCTTGTTTATTTTTTATTAAATTGGAAAACCTTTTTTTTCAATAAGCTTTTAGAAATATTAATTAAAAAAATATATAATGCATTATACAAGCTCTTCATTTTACGAAAGTTGAAAAAAAAGTATCACAATTTTTCCTTTATAATTTTTTAACCGTTATTCCTCTACAAATATAATGCATTTGAATTCGATTATTGGCTACCCAAGTTATAAGATAGATTTTGCAAATAAAAGAAACTAAGATTGAAAAGTTATATGATTTTGAATAAATGGATTAAAAAAAAAGAAGAATTGTCATTTGAGAAGGTAAGAATGAGAAACAAGGTGAAAAGAATTGAACTTTAATTTAGTAAAAAAAAAATAGATTCTTAAGGAAAGACAAATTGAACTTTATGTAATATAAAAAGGTAAAAAAAATCTTAACGGATAATAAAAATTGCTTTTGATTTGATGAGATGAGCTTTTTATTTGAACAAAGCACAACTCTAAATAAGTTTTGGTTAATGAGAAAAATGGAAGTGGGATTGATGATTGGCTTACTGAACTTAAGTGAGAGCTTATGACTGCTTTCTGAGTTCGATTGTTATTCTGTAGTTGATTAACCGGGGCTTGATTAATTAGGATGCCCTTTTCTTTTCTTTTTTTTTTGAGATATTTAAATTGATTTTGGGTTACACAAACTAAAAATAAAATTCTAATTTATATTAATTTTAAGACTTTGGACTTTAGCAATGAGAAGTTTTTAGCAATGAGTGTTATTTTAAATTCACCATCCAATTTATTCAAATTAAAGTCCAAGTGATTTTATCATATACATATGTAGTTTTAATAGTATTAAGCCCAATATAATAAAAAATCTACTACAAGTTATTTTAAATATTGAATTAAACAATTGGCCTTTGGTTAGACATTTTTCTTTATACTTTGAACTTGTTTTTTGAAAAGTTGAAATTGAAATTGCTTAAAAGAAACATGGGTCCAGACGTGAAAGGCACGCCCCTTTTTAAAGTCTATCATTTAAGAAGCTAGTTGCTAAAAAGAAAGGATAAGGAAGGGAAGCTATCTATGAAGATTTGTAATAAGAAAATTAGTAGTTTAATCTTCAGTTCACTAACAGAGCCTCACTCATGTTTATGATAATATCATGAATTATAATTATTAGCCGAATTTGCTAAATGATGTTTTGAGTGAAAAGTTGTCGATCTTAGCTTCCTTTTGAAATATTATATCGTTCTCTCCATCCATATTGCTTAAACACCATAAATGACAACTAATTTGAACACAAGTAGACCACCTTTAAAAGTGAATCTAACTCACTCACACCATGTAATAAATTCTACCCATGAGTTAGTTATGAAGTTAAGTTTACAGAGACTTCAGGAAAACTTCTAAAATGATGCCAATAAGCTGGAAGAGTGAAGGAGATGATTTGTGGTTTCTAATGATTGAAGACAGAGGATGTAGGTAGCATTGTGGCTTATGCGTCGAAGCTTATCCTTAGTAGGTAATTTATTTCAGATAGCTAACCATAATATGAAGGAGGCTTTCGGGGATTTATTAGTGAACTAAATAAGTTTCCATCATGAGACTTGTGGTCGTGGAGGATTAATAAGGGCCATACAAGATTTGTTTGTGAATATCTGAGAGATCATTTTGGCTATCCTAAATTGTACTATGAGGATTTTAGTTAGGTGCATCTCTTATTAGGTATACAAGATTTATGAAGCTTTTGCTCCACTCATCCCTATATATTACCCTATTTACTTTAGCATCTATAGGGATAAGTGTTCTCAATAATTCAAGTTGTGGAATTTTATGCAGAGGACCCAAATGATGACAATATTCATACCAAAGCCAAGCCTTATCTCTATTCCCAATCTTGAATTTGATACCATCATTCACTATATTCCTTATTCTGAGTATTTGATTAAAGGACCAAGAATTGGACTAGTGTAACCTAAGGGACTAAAGGCTTTAGCTTTAATTATATAGGTATGCACCCATTTCACCCAAACCTATTGGGGATCAAAGAATAAACTCTATATTTTCTTCGTTAGAAGCATTTTATTTAAGCTTCTTATAGAGATAATGCCTAAGCCCCCTTCCTCTTTTTTTTAACACACATCAAAACATTTGACCTTCATACCTTTGTTATTATCTACTAACCTTTTCCATAGAAATTTAGGCATCTCTCAATGTCTTTAATTAGCTTTTATGGCAAGAACAAGTGAGCACACCAGTGAATATGCAGATTGTTTAGCACCGAATTAATAAGCTAGAGTCTCTACATATAAGATAGAAAAAAAGTTGTTCCGATGGTTAATTTTCCTTTTGATTGCATTAAATAAAGCCTGACAATCTTTGGATCTTATCTTTTTATCTAAGAATGTAATTCCTAAATATTTGAAAGGTAATTCTTATAAGCTCAATCCTGATATGCATGTTTGTAGCTCTGGCCTATGAATAGAATTTGCAGAAACATATATACAACATTTTTAGGATTCATAGTTTAAACAGATTGAGTGATTCACCATTGAAAAAAAAGATCATCTGCAAAAGCTAAATTATATAGATTAAGCTTCTAACATCAGTCGTGAAATTGGAAACTCTTGGACTGATTGATCTTTGACGATAATTCTAACAAGAATCTCCAAAAAAATGTCAAATAAGCAAGGAGATAGAGGGCCTCCTTATTTAGGGCCATTGGTTCCTTTAAAAGTTAGTGTAGGATCTCCATTAACCAATAAGCTAAAGGAAAGTGAGCATATTCATCCTTTAATCCAAGAGATGAAAACCTCTAGAAATCTAAAATTGCTAAGTGCTTCTAATATGAAGAACCAATTAACTATATCAAAAGCTTTTACAAAATCCACTTTCATGGCACAACTTAGTGCCTTCTTAGATTTGTAACACTTGACAAGTTCTTAGGCTATCAATAGATTATCCCCCTAATACCTTCCACTTATAAAGGATCGTTAGCTTTTGTCTATGAGCGTATCCAGAACAAATTTGAGTTTGTTGGCTACCAGTTTGGAGATGATCTTATAAGCAACATTACAGTATGAGATGTGTCTGAAATCACTTAATGAATTTGGATTTTTCTTCTTAGGAATTAGAGTCACATAAGTTTTTTTAAGCTCCTTAAGCGTGACTTTTGTAAAAAAAATTACAAAAATTCTTCAATAAGAATGTTACCTATTAAAGGCTAAGATTTTTTAAAGAAGAGAGCACCAAAGTAATTTGGACCATATGCCTTTTCAGGCAAAATCAAGAAAAGAGCATTCTTTACATCTAGTTCATAAAATGGATAAATGAGATAGTCTTGCTGAATGGAGTTAATGACCTAGGGAAAGAATTCCTTTAAGACTTGCAAATTTCGAGAGAAGTTTATATCGTACCCTAACAATTTCTTGAAATGGCTGAACACTAAGCTCTTTATCTTAAAATGCCTATTGTTAGTAATACAATCCTCAATAAAAGATGACATCATATTTCTATTTATACTTTGAACTTTTGATTTATTGTTAAAATAACTAGGCCTACTAGAATGCTCAATCAAAGACATATCTTAGCCCCCTAATAAGAGAAACAAATCAATATTTGTTTTGTTTTTAAGTGAAACATAGAACAAAGATTAATCTAAATCATAATTCTTTTTATTAATTTGAAGCCTATGGTCATAATAACTTGATTAATTTTTTTAATTACTAACACCCTTAAAACCTAATCTTGAAAGCAATTCTAGCTAACATAACCAAATCTAAAAAAGATCAAGTGAGTGTGTGAAACTAAAATAAGCATAGAGTATTATGATTGTAAAGTAAAATATGGCATGTATATAAGGAAATGAATTTTAAATTACAAATTTTGAAAAGTTTATTCTTAAAACATACTATTTTAAACATCCCTATGATCCAACTGTAATGATCCAAATCAAAACTAAAAGATTTTAAATATGATGCTCATAATCAAGAACTTTTATTTTAGATGATCAATTAGAAGTATATTAACAAATAATAACACATTTCATACCTTACAAATCAATAGTCAAGGTTAACAATATGTGATTTTCATAATACCATCCATTATGTAACTAGGAAGAAAAAAAACAATGCAATGCAATCTATAGAAATTACTAATATCAACATTTATAAACTTTATGAAAAAAAGACTCTAACCTTAATTATCTTTTGCTCTATGTTTACGGCTCCCAAACATTCTCAATCTTCTTAATAACCTCTTTTAACCAATAAAAAATTATTTATCTACCATGACAAAAGAAAATCAAAGAAAAATGAAACCCTAACATTATTATTGCTTCATAATCCAAAGTGAATCCGTACTCGTAATTTATAAGTACATTTTAGATGAGCATTTGGCTCAAGTCATAATATGTCATGATATTGTATGATATTTTTTTATTAATCTCTATTTAGGAAGAAGATGAATAACTCATACATAAGAAAATTCATATCTTTACTTATAACCTTAATATATCATTCATATAAAAATTTATCATTAACTATTATTTCTAGTTGATGTGAAAATTTAATACATTTAATGCTTCTCCTCTCTCCTTTGAATGGACATATATGAATAGCCTATCATTGAACTTGGTTCATTATGTTATCATGTTATTTACAAGTAAAAAAGGATTTATATGTCAACTCATTTTTCATATATAAATCATGGCATTTCTTTATTTACTTTTCATATATTAATTCATTTTTTATATAAAAATTATTTTTTTGTTCACTTCTAATGTGAAAGTTATTAGTCATTTCAACAAGGAGGGAGTTGAAGAGAAAGCAACCTAAGGCATCATCTGGAAAAGCCATCTTGATGACTTAGAAAAGGTTAAGGACGCTGACATGAGGGAGGGGTAGGAAAGGTGTTTTATAATGGGAGTGGGAGTGGGAGGGGAAGATTTTCCTTTCATTAAGAGGCTGAAATATGAGGTCTCCATTTTTAGACAACATTAAACTTAGGTTATTCTTCTACAATCAACACAAATTTGATATTTCAGTCTATGTTTAGATTAGTATTTGTTGTCTGAATGATAGGAAAAAATAGGAATGAACACTTTGACTAAATCATTTAATTAGGCTCTATAACTAAAAATTGGTGCCAAAATGGAAATAAAATCTATTGTGGAGAACGATCAATGGCTAGTATATTTGACCGGTATACCTATTGGAATTACAAATTCTTATTTGACAGTTATTAATGACAGGTTTTTATAAATTAAATTTGATCTGGATTAAAGATAATAAATGAGCTCAATAAAGGATCTGGATAAATGGATCAAAAGTCTAGTAAAGAAAATGATTATCAATATGGACAAATATGCTTATTAAGTTTCAGCCTCTTTGTAAAGAAAAGACTGCGTATAATTGATGACCCTCCATTGACCCGCTCGAAACGTGGAGTCTAGTGCACTGAAGCAACCCTTAATTAATTTTGCCATGGGGGTCCAATAAGATTTCTACAAATAACTGCTAAGGTCTCCTATAGTACACTGGTAGAAGTTTGTGAATGTAAGGTTACTCTAACTCATTAAAAGGTTAACGTATTTAAAAAGGTGCAAAAAGACGATAATGTCATAAATGAGTTTGTAGAAGCTCTTTAATACATCGAAAATATTATTTAAAGTATCCAAAAGCTTGTTTGACTAGTTGAGAAGCATGTTCATTAAGTTATAGATAACAAAATAGTTACTTTTTTGCATTATATATGTTTATATAAGTTTATAGTAGATCTTGGGCCTAAAGTTACGGTTTGTGATAAGTTTTACAATACCAATTACTATGTAAGATTACATGAAAGATAAATAAACTTGTTTTTATCTCCATACGACATCTTGTTCGAACTTGAATTATCATAACAAACTACACCATAAAAGCTTAACTTTTGTCATATTAGGAAGTAGCAATAATATTCTTAAAAATTTAACAAAAGGAAAATAATATTAAAGCCCTATATGTTATAAGGAATTTCTAATTAGTGAAAGCAAACATGTACGAGTATAACCCCTTTTCTTATTAGATTCACAAAATTTGACTATAAATGTTTAATTACTATGAAGATAATCTTGGTGTTTTATATGTTGATAACAAATTGAAGCTGAACTATTTGGACATGGAGAAACCTTCATACTTACTAAATTAACAAACAAAATAGATCCTAACATTATACTTAGCGGGGAAGGTGATGAAGTATTTGTTTATTTATTAGTCAACGCTGAAGTTTAAAGTGAGCTCCTTGCAAAAACAATTACAGTTTGGATCCACAAACAAAGGTGGAATTTGCATTCCATTTCCAGACATAGAAAATAGGATATTCACTATAACATTGGTTAGATATTTTTATTTGTAAGATATCATGTATTGAAAGTGCATCTTTTGTAGTAAAGCCATTAAAGTACTCTTACATGTTAGAGTTTACTTTCACTTTTATCTAGGATGATTTTCACCTTTGGATGGCATAACTTATATCATAATATCATTTTTCCCTTAACTCTGGCCCATATATTTTTTTAGGGAAGTAAGTAAACTTAGAACCATATTATGATGTTCTTTGATAGGTTTTGTATGCTTGCTTATGTTACCACCTTATGATGTTCTTTAATAGGTTTTGTATGCTTGCTTATGTTACAGTTAGTATTTAGTATAATCTTTTACATAGAATATAGAAGCTGCAATACTAAAGTTGATAGCTCAAGGAGGTTTAGATAACCTGAAACCAATCCAAATAACCTTTTTTCAGCAATAAACATAATAGGGGAAATTTTGGTTCAGTGTAAAGCGTTTATAAGTTATAGAAAAGTAAAATATAAGAGAAGGTAAAAGAAAAACTTAACCACAAACATTGATGATCGTTGTTCAAGGATATAGAATTTACATATTCACACATTATTAAGCTTTTATATTAAGGACACAATAACTCCCCATTACTTAGTGTTAAGTTTGATCCTAGAGACCAGTTGCAATCAAATTTAGATCAAAATCTCAACAAGTTCCTTTACATAATAGATTATTCATAGTAGTAGAACTCCCATAGTATAACCAAGTAGATTTTTCAATACATTTCGTGGTTAGGAGCAGGAGAAGACCAAGCAAGAAATTTCCTTTACTTGTAAGTAATCTAGAATATGGCATCCAAGCTTTCTCTTCTTCTTCTTCAAGCTCCTATTGGGGTTTTGGCATTCATTTGGTATTGGACACGACCTCTCTTTTTCTTTATCTTCATCTAGTGACATTGCAAGATCTAAAACTTTCCTAATTCCTTTATGTATTGATGCAATCCTAAGTAAGCATTAAATCAAGGAATTCACTTCACCATCTTGGATAATTGAAATAAAATTAAACTTAATAATAAAAAGGAACATATAGTAAAATTATAGACAAAAGGATCAATTTTGACTCCATCATTTTAATCATAATTCAATTTCAACTCAAACATTTGAAAATATTAAAAAATAATCACAATATTTTGATAACCATTCAATTTAAATATCAACTTAATAGTTCTATTAACTTCCAATTAAAAAATCCACTTAAACATTTTTTATTTTTAGGGATTCCCATTGATAGATGTGTATCCTAGGAGTGAAAGGAGCCTAAAAAAACTTACCAATCCTACTGCCTAAATGACAATGTTTGGGAAACTCCCAAATGTTTTTGTTTAGCTTTGTTCTACTCTATGCAAAGGTGTTGCTGAATATTTTGTTTGTATTTAATGTTCTTAATTGTTCTCTATTCTTTATAATACTAAATATCTAGTTCGTCTTTTGATTCCAAATGTTGTAATCTTCTCACGCTTATTAATGGAAGTACAATCATCGTCTCCTATCTTCTGTTCTCATGCTCATCTTCTTATCTAGTTTGGTTCCTTCCTTTTTTAGTCCCATTGCTTCTTAAGTATGGTGCCAGCCCATCTTCAACATGATCACAATTGTGTATTAAGTGAAATCTTTTTCTAGTATCCTCTCAATTGTATCTTGTGATAAGTCAAAGCCGATGTTAGTTATTATTTTAATTGATCTTGATTTGTGTTGTCTATATTAAGATTAAGGAGACATTATAACCCCCTTTTTTCTATTATGAAGGTATCTTTATAGGTAACATATGGTCTAATATATGTGTTACATGCAGTTATGTCTAATTTTTTGTTAGTAGTTTGAATATAAAAAAGGTTAATACATATAAAAAGCACAATAGATTATATTATGCTTGTGAATAATCAAAGATGTAAGGTTATATTCATGAGTTGAAACTTAGCAATCTTAGTTTAACAGTGGAATTGGATTTGTTAAAGAATCAAGAGCCATTATTTTTGCAATTTAAAAGGTTATATATTTACTTTATAGTCATAAAAGAAGGATGGAGACATTTGGGGATAGATGATTGTTTCTTGAAGACTAAATTTCAAAGGCAACTAGTCATTGTAGTTAGAATATATGGAAATAGACGCATACATATTATAATATGGATAGTTGTAGAAGTGTTCATTTATGTCACTCTTATCAATTGATTTGGAGTTAGAATAAAGGGATGAAGTCACAATAATATTTGACATGCAAAAGGTACATTAATATAGACTTTTGTTTATTTGTTATATAACATATTATTGCCTTAAGTTATTTGAGATTTGTTTGTTCACTTGTATATCTAAGGATTAATAAGAGATGTCGAAGTTATATTGCCAAATATATATCATAGAATATCCACCATATATATTTACTAACATACATTATATATATTTGTTAAGTCAATTCAGACTTCACGTATTAAATAATTTTGATGACAAACAAAGATAAATATATATAAATGAAAAGTAGATGAACGCATAAGCAGCTGATACAAAAAGCAGCTGATACAGAAAGCAGCTGATACAAAAAGCAGCTGATACGAAAAGCAGACGAAAGCTGTTCAAAGAAAAGCAGACGATAGCTGGTTACGAAAAGCAGACGATAGCTGTTTACAAAAAACAGACGGAAGCTGTTCAAAGAAAAGCAGACGATAGCTGTTTACAAAAAGCAGACGAAAGCTGTTCAAAGAAAAGCAGACGATAGCTGTTTACGAAAAGCAGACGGAAGCTTTACAAGGGAAAAACAGCCGATACAAAAAAACAGACGGAAGCTTTACAGAAGAAAAGCAGCCGATACAAGAATCAGACGGAAGAAAGAAACATCAGGTTAAG
>JAOTIZ010000203.1:35641781-35667020 GCA_027123425.1 Erythroxylum panamense
ATATATCGGAAATAGTCTCACTACTAATTAGGAGTAAGGCTGCGTACTTCTAAACCTCCTCAAATCTTGCATATAAGCAGGACTTCTACTGAGATGTTGTTACTTTTAATGTTGTTGTTGATTTTTGTTTGCGTAGAATTCATGCATCTAATAGGTTATTTCATTATTAGATCCAATATTTGGAGTATTTTGTAAACAAATATAATAAACAATTTTATTTTGTACCACGACAATTAGTGTTTGCCTATAGTTTTCACAACAAATAGGCTATTTTATTATTACGTCTTATATTTAATGTATTTTGAAACTAAATGAATGAACAAGTTCATTTTGTACTATCACAATTGATGTTTGCCTATAATTCATGCATCAAGTAGGTTATTTCGTATGATAATTGATGTTCTTTTCTGATACATTCCTTTATACAATTTGGTTGCTTACAATGATTGAGTAATTCCACATAATTACTAATAATAATTAATAACTTTTTATTTAATATTAAAAGGCATCAATACATTTTTACTATTCTATTTGATAATGAAAAATGAATATGATTAATAACATTTATTCAATTTCAAACTAAATCCACTTTACAACCATATAGAGGATGAACAATGAAAAAAAAGAACTGAAATAACTCTTACAATTATATTGAATAACATCAACCCTAACTCTATTTAATTAACATCTCAATATCTTACTTCATAATTTTTAATTGCTCATTGTGTAGCCTCTATTTCAGCCTCCTTCTTAATTATAAAACTATCTGTCCTTAACATTTAAATTACATAGTAACTCTTTTAGGAGATTACTTATAATACCATTGGAAAATCACAATTACCAGGAAGGTAACGGGGACATCCTAAAAATCTTCTACCTAAATTATTATCGCTCTATGATATTCTTAAACAAATATCTAGTCTATAAAAGCAAACCAATTTATTAACATTATCATAATTAGATATATCATAAAGCACGCAACTAATGATATAGCATAATACATGTAATAAGTAAAATGAGAAATTGTTATAGAAGCTTGCATTGTAGTAGTCACCAATCTTTGCATATATCTCATAAATAACTAAGAATTTGTTCTTCCAATTAGCTCGTAAATAGCTAAAAACATCATAAAATCAATTTTGATGACAATATTATAAGTCACAATGTCAAGAGGAAAGTCTTTGGGGACCATTAATTAATATAGTTTATGAAACCAAATTTTAATGAACCATTCATTTTATATATGATTCTACATAAAGAAGATGCATTTTCCATTCTTCCTTTGCTATAGCAAGTAGTCATCAGGGTATTACATATTACAATATCTAGTTCATTTACCTTATTAACATCCCCATAATTACAAAAAACATAAGTAATAATATTAAAAAGTATATGTTTGGATGAGCAACTCTCACCATCTCTTCATATACTTCCTAATATTAGCCAAAAGAATTCAATTTTATTAACTCGTTTAAACGATAATTATATATACCACACTAAGAATATAATCAAACTCCAACAATCTTCACAAATCTTCTAAAAACTATGTTTCAATTACACTCACTTTCATATAAGCTTTAATTAACATCCTGAGAACAATAGGTCTCAGTTACAATCTTATTCGTCACATCATAAACTCAATTTTGATTTATTTGTTAATCATTCATTAAGTATTAGGGCCAACCTTTCAAATAACTCATTTTCTTTCATTAATAAGATACAAACAAATCAATTTTTTTAACTACCCAGGCAAATGTCAATATAGATTATCCATAAGTGAGATAGAAAATATATAACTAATTTCTAATGAGAGGTGAATTATATTTATTATGTGTGCTTCAGAAAAATAAGACGTAGGGATTACTTATGTGGAATGTAGAGATTGCTCACATTGTTTGCTTTAAGGGATTAAAGATTGTAGATAAAGAACAAATGCATGAAATGCACAGAAAACTCAAGATCTAATTGAAAACTAGAAGGCAGGTCTATAACAATAGACTAGGGATCATAAAGAACTTAGAAGACTAAAGCATGGAATGGAGCTAAACGATGATGTTTGTGAGTTTCCCAAACATTATTTTCAGGGAAGCATAATTGTTAAGGTTTTTTTAGGCTCTATTTGCCACTTAGGATGTGCATCTGGCAAGGAATGCCAAAAAAAACATTACATGGAATTATTAACATTTAACAAAAGGATAATGGGACTGTTAAATTGAGATTTAAATTAAATATTTTTAAAATGTTAAGTTCAATTTGAATATTTTGTATCATTTAAGTTCAAATTGAATTTTAGTGAAACCATTGTGATCTAACATAACCCTTTTTCTTAAAATCAGAATCCTTTCTAAACTATTAGCTTAATATCATAAGAACTAAAAACAAGATGACTTAAAAGATGAAATTCAACTCAATTCTTCTTCTTATTTAAAAAATGGGTCAACATATTTGGTTATATAGACTTACTTCAATATCTTTAAGCTCGAAGTACACTCTTCAACAATCGTAAGACTCATCACCTTCAGGGTTAATATTTTGTCCAATAGAAAAATAAACCACGTCATATATCAAGTTGGACTGAGTATGATAAATGCAAGATCAAATTCAAAACCCATAAACTATGTAGCATATTCTATGAGGTCCAAAAGTAGATTTAGTAAAAAGAAGTTAGTAAATTTGACTTTGAATTCTCTCTAACCCCTCATTATAACATTGGAAAAGATTTAATATTTTTTTTTGGAAAATAAATAAAATGTTATTAACCATAGTAAAGATATATCCATCATTACAAAATTTCCAGAAAGTGTTAAGAACTATATATCAATACAACATTTCAAAGAGAGAAATTTATAAAGAAAGTAGCTACTTCACTCTACAAAAGCCATATGATCTTTGCTTCGATAGATAAAGAGTTATGGGCATTTTTGGCAATTAGTACAACTTTGATCCAATTGATGATATCTTTTTCTAATTGGTGTTTGTTTATGGCGTCTCCTCTATATATTCTTTTGTTTCTTTCCTTCCATAGGAGTAAATAGTCGTAGTGAATCTTGTCTTATAGATCACACCATTGTGCTTATGACTTTTTGCTTTACTGGTCCAATTGAAGACCTCAAACCAATCATAGGTTGTATAATAATCTGCCCGATTGTGCATGATTCTGTTCCAAATGGTTCTGGTATAATGGCATCGAAAAATAGGTGCTCTCTATCCTCGTCTACTTCCTTGCATAGTTCACAAACCGGATCAGAGGTACCAAACTATCTATTTTTAGTTTTGAGCGCGTTTTTGATAACCAACCATATGATTATAGACCTTTTGTGATTAAGTGATTTCTTCCATAACAACTTAGACCTGGGAACTCTCTCTTTGTTGTCTTGGAATAGTTTATAGTAAGAACTATTAGGGAACATTCCTTTAGGGTCAACTGTCCAAATAACACAATCCTCCCTTTGCCATTGTGTAATTTGAGGTAAAAATTGAAGAATGGAGTTAAATCCTTTAAAATAACCAGACCACATACCATTCTAATTAACGAGGAAGCTCTTACATTGAGGGGAATTATGATAATCAGCTTATCAACTTCTCTTCTCTGCACAAAGTAATGAAATTAGTCCAATTGTCAAACCAGATTGATATGTTGTCCCCATTCCCAACTTTGTGCTTTAGCCAAGGATATATTTTGCATCTTAACTTTAGCGTGTAGCTGAAATTCCAAGAAATGTCTCTGGTCATATGCTACATGCTAGAAAGTTTGGTTTTTAAGGTATGTGCCATGAACCCATTTGATCCATATAGCATTCTTATCCGAAAATAGCCTCCATATCCTTTTACAAGTGAAGACATTTTTCATAAAGGGAATATGAACAGTTCCTAGTCCCTTTAGTTTTTTGGAACTGCTACTTCACTCCATCTGAATTTATCCCCCTTAGTATTTCCTGCTTTACTTGATCGTAAAAGAGCCTTACATATGTGATTAAGCTCCTTGATTACTCTCCTTGGCAAGATAAGATGAGTTGTCTAATGAACATGGATACTGCTTAGTATTGAATTATTGATGTGGTTCTGGCAGAAAGTGAAAAAAAATCTAAATTTCTAATATTTAATCTTGGCCTTGTATTTCTCAGTAAGGGGTATGCAATCTGAATATTTAGGCTTAGAAAAAGAGATGGGCACTCCAAGGTACTTGAAGGGAAGGGATTGAATATGGAGCCCTTAGATTTTGCTAAGATCATCATATATATTGACATCATTATAACAAAACAAACAACTCTTTGCATGATTGATTTTTAGCCTTGAACATTTGGAGAAGATAGATTGAAAATGGAGCCCTTAGATTCTACTAAGATCATCATATAAACTGACATCATTAGAACAAAACAAACAACTCTTTGCATTATTGATTTTTAGCCCTAAACATCCGGAGAAGATATGCTTAATCTCTAATAGTATGTAGAAGGATTGTACATCAACTTTGCTAAATAAGATGGGATCATCAGCAAACACTAAATGAGTTAGATTAAGTTTATTACAGTTGTAGTGTAACTGGAATCTTCTGTTGTTACTTATGAGCTTTGTGAGAATTCTAGGTAACCATGTCATTACTAGGGTAGATAGATAAGGGGTAGGGGATCCCTTTATCTAATTCCCCTAGCACTTTTAAAAGGTGTAGTAGGGACACCATTGACAAGGATGCTAAATGAGGGAGTTGTGATACACCTCATAACTCTAACAATGAATTGAAGTCAAAAGTCAAATTCTTCCAAACATGCTTGAATAAAGGTCCGACTTACTGTATCAAAGGCTTTGTAGAAGTCAATTTTCCATAGACATTTGTTGATCCTTTTACTAGAGTTGTAATCTTTTAGCATCTTTTGTATTAGGAATACATTATCCCTTAATAATCTTCCATTTATGAAGGCTCCTTTTTGTGCAGGATTGATTACTTCTTTCAGAGCTTTTTCAATTTGCTTGCTAGTAGTTTGGCGATGACTTTGTATAGTATATTACAACAAAAAATTAGCCTGAAGCCCATCGAGGAAGAGGGATTCATTTTCTTGGGAATAAGATAGAGGTAAGTGTGATTCAACTCTTTTACCATTCAGATATTATTCAAGCATTCCAACACTGCTTCAGAGAACAAGGTACCTGTTAACTCCTAAGTATTCTGGAAGAATCACGATGTGAATCCATTAGACCTGGAGATTTTGAGGGGTGCATTTCGAAAAGAGTTTTTTTTTATGTCAAGGCTAGTGAATGGTAAATGTAGGAGATCCTTGTATTTTTGGTTTAAGGGGCTATCTAAGAATCTTTTCATGTTTAGCTCATTTTGATGCCCTTCGTTCTTACCCATTAAATTCATGAAGAAACTTCTTGTATGGTTTAATAAAGCATTCTGGTATGAGATTGAGATCCTTAATTCACCCTGGAGTGTGGTGATTTTTATCTGATTCTTTTTAGTTTGGAGAGAAGCATGGAAGAATTTTATTTTTGAATCCTCCTCCCTAAGCTAGTTTATATGAGCCTTTTATTTTAATATGGAATTCTGCAATGTCAAAGCCTCTTGGTAATCTTTGAGTCTTTGGGTTCCTTGTTGTCTCAACTGAATATTATAAGGATGATTATAGCATTCCTACTATGTCTCTTGAATTTTCATCTTGGTCTATAACACCTGTTTACAATAGGAATTGACAAAGCTTTTGAATGCATCAGCTGGTAAGCCCTATATCCTTCCATTAGCTGATTCCAGCTTGTTTGTACTAGCTCAAGAAGCCATCTTATTGAGTGAGCCCATTAAAAAACTGAAAGGCATTCCCTGCATAAATGTACATGTAAAATGTCGTATATATATAAAGGAGTGGTCAAATAGTAAATTTTCTCCAAAATGTGCCATGGAAGTTGAAAATTCATCTAGCCAAGCTTGATTCACTACTGCTTGGTCTAGCTTCCTTTTAATTAGTAATGTATCCTAATGGTTATTCGACTAAGTAAATACTCTACCAGTTAATCTGAGATTGGTTATTGGCATCTATTGAAACAAGTTGGTTAGCTCTTTGCGAAATGCCAGTAGTACCTCCCCCTTATTTGTCTCTTGTGCATTTAGGAAACAACTAAAATCTCTAATTATGAGCCATAAAGTGTATAATACTAAACTAATGGTCTATAACTTTTGCCATAATTCTGAGGATCCAAGTGGGGCTTCTTAATGAAGAAACGATTGATGCAGCTCCTCTGCAAGGCCACAACAAATGAAACCATGTGCATAATGCACCTCTTTCGTAGCACGTTTTAGGTGGGCACAAATAAAATATCAAAAAATGTATACATTAAAGATGGTACATAAAATATAATTAATTTCAGAAGATATATTAATTAATAATTTCCCCACGACTTGTCATCGAGGCATTGGATAATTTACTAGTCGTCTTTGACCGTTCTCTCAGTTTATTCCGCGCCACGTACGCGCCAACGAAGCGAAGAAGAAGAAGAAGCAGAACAAAATTAGAAGCAGCGACCGGAGACAGACAACAACATCTAAATTTTCATTCTCTCCCTCTCTGGATACAGAACATAACTGTTGATCGAGAAAAGGGAGAGGAGACGACGACGATGAGGCCCATGAAGACCGTACACGATCTGATCGAAGAGGCTAAGCTTCGAACCGTTTGGTGGTCCCTTTGCATCTTCTTCGTTACTTACTTTTTGTCCCGTAAGTTTCTGTTTCTTTGATTGGATTCGATTTTGGGTGCTCCCGACCAATCAGCTCTGTGTTCGTGGTTACTGCCACAAGCTAGGGTTTTCCTTTTGAAGTTTGTTAGCAATTTTTAAATTATTTATTTTTTACTTTTCTGTTTTATTTATTTGTCTGTTTTGTAATTATGATTCTGTAACGGTTAATGTCCTTGAAGTTGTTTTGCTATTTTCTTTTGTTGAAGTGAATAATTCTTACATAAGCTCAATTTACTATTTGGATTATTTAATATTTTACTTGGTTGGATTGAGGAATAGTGAAGTGAATGGTTGGTTGATTTAGTTCGTTGGAGAAATTGTTTTTGCTATTGTTGTCTCCGTGGATGTTTTTATAATTGTAGTTCCTTATTGCAGATACAAGCTCATCAATGTGGGTTAATCTACCTGTATCAATACTATTTGTTTCCGCGTTGCGAGTTTTGTCTGCTGAGGTAGAGTTCAAATGGAAAGTACGTGGGCCTGCACGTCCGCCATCGTATTTGTCTCATTTGGAGAAGAAACAATTGTCCCCAAATGATTCACGGCTTTCTTCTTCACCACCCCCACCAAGGTGGAAGAGAAAAATAGATTCTCCAGTTGTGGAGGCTGCAATAAATGATTTTATTGACAAGATATTGAAAGATTTTGTGGTAGATTTGTGGTACTCAGAGATTACACCTGACAAGGAAGCTCCTGAACTTATTCGTTCAGTAATCATGGATGCTATTGGTGAGATATCTGTAAGGGTTAAAGAGATCAACCTTGTTGACTTGCTAACTAGGTAATTTCGCCTGTTATTATATGTCAACTAACTGAAAGTTGAGTAGTGAAATAAGTACAATCATTTGAATGGCTGTTTTGCAGGGATGTAGTTGATTTAATAGGGGATCATTTGGATCTTTTCAGAAGAAATCAAGCATCTATTGGTGTTGATGTAATGGGAACACTTTCTACTGAGGAGAGAGATGAACGACTGAAACACCATCTCTTGGTCTCTAAGGAGCTCCATCCTGCGTTGATATCTCCTGAGAGTGAGTACAAGGTGTGAGTGGAGTGTTCTAATGATCCACAATTTGTTCCTTTTGCTTTTGACACCTATCTACTTTCCTTCGTTTTTTGTTGGTTAAAACTTCTTTTCTTTTTCATTTTGTTTCCTGACCAACAATAGGTTCTTCAGAAAATTATGGGTGGAGTCATAGCTATAGTGTTGAGACCTCGAGAAGCTCAATGCCCTTTGGTTCGTACTATTGCTCGAGAGATTGTAACTTGCTTGGTCATGCAGCCCCTATTGAATCTTGCAAGTCCTGGGTAAGTGGTTGAAGTTTTCAGTGTTCATCTTGTTTAGTTCACTAACTTCTTTACAAGATTGTAGTTTCACCGATTGCTATTTTCTTCCATCGTCTTTTTCATCTTTTCTTTTCAGAAAAAAATATTTTATTAGACATTGTGGGGCAACTTATTTCTGTTGTTTCAATTGTCGACTAATAGATATTATTGAACCTTTAAGAATTTGTGGTTGTTTTTAGTTTGCAATATATCATCACATGATTTAAATTGTTAAAACATTATTTGTGCTCTAAGGGATTTCACCATTTTTATCCTTTTCCCTTAATCAGGTATATCAATCAAGTGATTGAGTACATTTTGGTTGCTATAAAAGATGGTGGTCTGATGGACATTGGTGGTTATCGGTCTACAGGCAGTGTTGCTGACATTAATTCCAACTCTAGAAGAGATGCAGTCATAAGTAGTGAAAAGATTGATTCTTTTGAGGGAAAAAAGAGTTACCAAGGAACTGATATGGCTTTGGCAGATGTTGATACTGATAGAGAAACAATAAACTATAAGTTACATCAGCAGCAGGCATTTCAGCCACGTAATGCAGAGTGGGCGCGGCTGCTTGAGGCAGCAACACAGAGACGAACAGAAATACTTGCTCCTGAAAATCTTGAAAACATGTGGGCAAAAGGAAGAAATTACAAGAAGAAAGAGAATAGAATTGGTAAAGTAGGGATTCAATCTATGGAAAAAGCTTCGGCTATAAGTAGTGCTGCACGAACAGAAAGTCTGGGGAAGGAAATGATAACCAGCAACTCCCTGATTCTTCCAGCACCAATGAGTAAATCAGCTGTGGTATCAAACCCTCAGTTAAGCACTGATACAGTATCATGCAGTGAGGAAAAAAGTGGAATGCAATATGCTTTGAATTATAATGACTCGTCCCCATTTAAGAGACAGCATATACAACATGAATTGGAGAGTACCATGCTTACTTCTACAAGTGAAAGTAAAACTAGGCTGAAGAGATCAAACAGTACTTCTGCCCTGAAAGCTGAACCTGATAATAAAAGGACATTTAGTGGAAATGTAGGTGGATCCATTATTTCAGAATTCTACAGCCCTGATTCTGGAAGTCGCAGTGATGATCCTGCTGTGAAGAAAATGTCAGACATAATAGTCCGCCATGAGGGACCTAATGTTCCTAAACTAAAATGCCGGGTGGGTATAATTTTTTGCTATTTTTAATGAGAAATAAGCAATCAGGAAAATAAAAATTGAACAAAAATTTCACCTTTTAGTGTTGTTCAAATTACAGGAGCATCTTTATTTAGCTTTGTACCAAATTTGATCGTTGTGTGGATCTGATTTTAAGTCCTACTTGTGTCTATGTCTAAGCAGGTCCTTGGAGCATATTTTGAGAAACTAGGTTCAAAATCTTTTGCTGTTTACTCAATTGCTGTGAAAGATGCTGAAAACAGAACTTGGTTTGTTAAAAGGAGGTCTTTTTCTCTTCTTAACGCTATGATAGCTATTTATAAAGATCTACAGATTATTACATGGTTGCTCTTACAATTCCTTAATAGAGACCTGACTTGCTGTTGATTGACATTTCAAATTGTCCCTCTGCAGATACAGCAATTTTGAGAGACTGCATAGGCATCTAAAGGACATTCCTAATTACACGTTGCACTTGCCTCCTAAAAGGATTTTCTCATCAAGTACTGAGGATGCTTTTGTTCATCAACGCTGCATTCAGCTTGATAGATATCTTCAAGTATTTTACTAGTACCTGCTTTTGGTTATCTAGTTTGAATTGTTTGCTTAATTTTTTCACATCTTGAATCACACTACATTGTCCAGGATCTCATGTCTATAGCTAATGTTGCTGAACAGCACGAAGTATGGGATTTCTTGAGTGTTTCCTCCAAGGTGCAGATTCTGTTGACTTTTGAACATATTGTTTCTTTTAATCCTTTTTTTCTTGGTTGTGATTCATATGTAAGCTGAACGCACCTGAAATTCTTTATGTTTCGTTTCACTTTTGAAGAATTACTCTTTTGGGAAATCTTCCTCAGTTATGAGAACTCTTGCAGGTACGCGGACAATCTTTCATTAGATGTTCTCAACTCTTCACTTAATTAACAAAATACCTGCATCTCATCTGCAGTTCAACTTGTTTTTAATCCAATCCGAGTGGATTGTGCATGCACCTTATAGACGGTGTGTTTTGAATAATTAATCTCTGAGTAAACTGAGAAAATTCCCCTTTCTATACACTTGCTGTTCCACTATCAAAGCCTATCAACTAAGAGCGGGAAGAAGAACCCAGATCATATGTTCTATTTAATCATCTAACTTGGCATTTTTATACCCTTAATTATGATGTTTGAATTTAATCAGTTAATGTGGATGATGCTGTTGATGATATTGTGCGCCAAGTGAAAGGGGTTTCTGATGGCTTAAAACGTATTGTTGGCTCGTCTTCCCCTCTTGACGAAACCATTTCTTCATCTCAAAGCAATAACTTGCCCTGGCATGCTAATGAAATGAATTATCCTACCTGGAGGCAAGACACACCAGAAACAATGAATAGCATTTCTGATGATGAACAAAGTCATAAGCAAGAATGCCATGACCCGGATGAGGGTGGATCCAGTGAGCACACCGATCAGTGGCATTCAGATAACGAATTAAACACTAAGGGTTTTCAACCTCTGGTAATCAAACAGAAGGCGGAGGCTAGGAGCATAGGTTTAGAAAAACAAATGAATTCAGAGGTGACATCTGAGTGGAAGGACCATGGTGGAATACCTCCAGCAACTTCTACAACTTCTAATCGTGCTGAAGATCCAATTGGGATGCCTCCAGAGGTAATCTTAGCTTGGCCAACATCAAATTTCTGCATCAGTTTTGTGCTATTTTTGCATGTGAAGATTTTAAGTTTACCTTCATTATATGTGAGCAAGATTATTTGTTGTTAACTGGATTGTTAGTGTTTACTCTCCCTTATGATGTTTGACTGTTTTCTGAGCTGTTACTTGCTGAATAGCATCTCTGGAATGTGCAGTTGAGTTACCCTTCCTTTAACTTGAAAACAAACATTGCACCTTTTATTATCACTTTGAACTTTGTGTCCACTTTTTTTGCTCTAATTGCTTTTTTTTACTTCTCCTTATGTATGAAAGATGGAACTACTTTAGTTTTCGTTACAGAATAATTCTTTTAGCCATATGGTTTCCAACTATAATTTCTTTTATGCAGTTTACTTATTGAGCAGATCAACAATAGATAATCCAAAATTGCCAGTGTTAATTCTGTAAATTATTGGCATTAATAATGATGGAGGCATTGTAGGGGTTATATTCCTGTGTAATCCGTCCTGTCTAAGTTAATGCAAAGCATGTGATTTTATTTTCTTACTATTGCGCCATATGTGCGTTTTGATACGACCTGATATTAAGACATTGTTCCACCTCAAATTATGTTAATGAGACTTAGTCAATGACACCGAGGCAAGCAAGATAACATATTGTATTATGATGAAAATCAAGTTGTGAAAGAATCAGCTTGAATTGTCTTGATGGCTTTTGAATCTCTGAAAAGCATGTGGTTTCTGCATCTGTCTCAGAATATTATGATGCTCTTTGATCAAGTATCATTACATTATCTTAGTTGATTGGTTTAGGGCATGTAGCTCGGATTTTAGGCTCAATTACTTGTAGAAAACTTTGGGTGCTGACTTTTATTCTTATGGCAGTGGACTCCACCTAATGTAAGTGTACCTCTCTTAAATCTGGTCGATAAGGTCTTTCAGCTAAAGAGAAGAGGGTGGCTTAGGTGAGTTATTTTGTTATTTTTATTTATTCAATTGAGTATTTGTTAGTGATGGAGTTGATGTATGCTTTGTCTAGTCATTCCTGTTCCAAGTACTTGGTTAAACCTTCTTCCCTGAATCTAGAGGGAAGAATTTAAAGGCTAGAATTTTCATCGAAGTTCATGATCTCTTGAAAACTGCTTTTCATCATTGTTACAATCACAATCGTTTCCAACGCAAAATTTTGCTACATCCAGTTTTTCTTGCCTCTTCCAATTTTCTGTTTCTTCATGATAAGTTAATTGAAAGAAGATTCTTGTGACCAAAGGGATTTCTTGTTTGGACAAGTTGCAATAAGCACAATGAGTCATAGTGAAAATGCTTTGAGAAATTCCATTAGTTTGGCCAACAACTGGGGAGTACCTGATCCCCTGTTGAGGTTCAGTTGAGTGAAAACCTGACTTCACTGCTAAGTTGAATGGCTTTGGTTGTCAACTGTGCATCTGCAGCTTTTCTACATTATATGTTGTGAACAGTTCCCTGAATGTTGTGTTATCTGGTTCTTTCTGATTTTATAGATGATCTGAAAATTTGGTGTTCTTTTCTTCTCTTTCTTTGGCTTGCTTTTTGTTTTCTTTTTTATATGTTCAAATTGCTCATCTTCCATATGTGGTTGTTTGTTTTTGTTGCCACAGAAGACACGCATTTTGGATGTCAATGCAAATAGTACAGTTAGTGATGGAAGATGCCATCGATGACTGGCTGTTGAGACAGATTTATTGGCTTAGGAGGGAAGATACTATTGCCCAAGGGATTCGGTGGGTGGAGGATGTAAGGACTTAACCAATGAATTTTATCAATATTTAGAGTGATCTTTTTCTTTATTCATATGGCCTATTCTATATGCATTCTATACTTCCTTTCTTTTTTAATAAGAAATTGTGAGGAAAAGGTCTATTGTGTTTCTCTAATTTGATAGTTCAAGGCCTATAAAAGCTTCATTTGTAGGAGTTTGTTAGCTGGTTGGATGTTGGAGAATGCACATGCATATCATGTGATATAAGATGATTTGGAATTTTCACAATAGGAAATTGTTATGGTAGTTACGCTACAATTTTTGCCTGTGTAAAAATTGAGGGCATGTTTTCGATTAATGCTCCAGATTTCATTAATTAAATTTGCAATGAGTGTCTAACGTTATAGATAAACACTTGCTAATCAAAGATTTTCTCACCTGCATACCACATCCCTAATGTGCCTAGCGACATGTATAAAGCTGCAGTTGGATTGGAGCTCTATTGGATACTAGAATTTTTAGGATGATCCTGCTGTTTTCTGGTCTTCTCTTTGAGAAAGCTTTGCCCTCCTATCAGCTACTATCAAGGGCAGACCTAGAAATATGACACTAAATTGAAAAAGTCCTTAAAGGTTGGACACTTTTGAATTTATTCTCTTTATCTTATGTGCCAATATCTTTAGAACCCCATAGACAAAAATATAACTTTGTTATACATAATACTAATTATATAGCTTACCCCACTCAATGGAATCTCTAGCTCCACCCCTGGCTGGTATGCTGCATTCCTGTAATTCCATTTAACTGTCTTGTGAAAAAAGAAACAAAGGAAAACCCTGGTTATCAATCAGAACGCAGTGGGTAAACACAATCGCACTGCAGGTGCCAGTAGTTGAGATGCCTTAAAATTAACATCCGATAGGTGGGATGTACTATTCTAGAAAATTCCTTTGAAAGTTACGCGTAGGAGTATATAGTGATTTGGCATCGATGATACTGACTAAAATGTCCTCTCTTTTTTTTTCTTCTAATTTTGCAGTTTCTCTGGCCGGATGGCACATTCTTCACACGAGTGGGGGCTACACAGGAGCATCTTGGTGATACTCAACTAAACTTGGCCCCCTTTCAGATTTGCCAATATACTAACAGTAGGGCCTCAAATGTTTCCTTTGAAGAACAGCTTGAAGCTTCTCGTCGAGCTAGTGATATCAAGAAAATGTTGTTTGGTGGGTGCAATACTCTATTAAGTTCTCAGATTCAGTATTGATAATTTTGAATCAAGTATGTTTGATGTCCATCTTTGTTTGCTACTCATGTTCCGTGGAAGTATTGTTAAGAAAACTGTGGGCTGTGCAGCAGTAATCATTAAAACTGTGGGCTGTTCAGCAGTAATCATTACTTTTGTATGGATGCTATAAGGTTCTGTTTTCAATTCTTCTTCCCAGAAGCTAGTGTAACAGGTTTCTTTATGTAGAAAGTTGAGGCTGAACATTCCACAGCCAGTTGTTATCAAGTGGCGTGAACTAGGCATTTATGTGATTGGGAAGGACGATTTTTTTCTTGAGTTTATTAACCATTTTGAGTTGGTTGTTTCTTTGATATTTGTGTGTTTACTTTATGCTGGTGTGTTTATGAATGATGCAACAAAAGAAATGATCCTCTTTTCTATGCCAGGTGGAGCCCCAACAGCCTTAGTCAGCTTGATTGGGAAGAAACAGTACAAGAGATGTGCGAGAGATATTTTCTATTTCACACAGGTTGATCTTTGATTGAATTTTATAGCATGTTATCCCACTGGAAAAACGCCATACATATGCTTTCATTCAATTCTGTGTTGTATGGCATTTTTCTGAACAATGGTCACTTTCTGGCACTTGCAGTCAACTATTTGTGTGAAACAACTTGCTTACGCCATACTGGAACTGGTTCTGGTATCAGTTTTCCCCGAGCTACGGGAGCTTCTGCTGGATATTCATGAAAAGAAGCCAGTACCACCTTCGGAGTAAGCTGATGGTTTTATTCTCTACGAAGATAATGTGATTCAGCCAAATTCCATGCAGATAAAATGACGAGTGTTAGAATGAGCTCCAAGAGCCGGAACACAAACAATTAGTCTGAATGAGGTTGGCCATACATTTTGAAGTGTAGGGATGGGGAAAAAAAGAGCAAATTGTTTTCCCTTTTTTCCGGAAGTTTTAGATGAAGGGGATAGAGCAGTATAGGGTGTGTTGATTTAAAGTGTACAAAGTTGTAAATTTTAGGTCTTGGTGTATATAGAAGACGTTACTTCTTTGTCTTTTTTCTACCCTAGAAAACCCCCTTTTGTCAAGTATTGACGGTCTAAAATAGGAAGTTCACAAAATATTCATTTATTCATTTGAAAGATGGTTCCATCGTTCTCAAAGATGGTTCTTTTCTCTCTCTCGCTCCCTCTCTGTCTCTCTTTTTATTGTGTGTTACAGTGGTTCTACAGAGCAATCCCTGGCAGGCATTAGAAGAAAGTTGGAAATCGATTTCTGATGGTTTCAGATTCAGTCACCAAAAGGAGTCTGGCGGCCGAGTCTTCGAAAACTCAGCGAATAGTATGATTCTTTTTCAGAATGTCAATGCCTATGTATTTTGGGAAGTAGGATATAGTTAATGTACACTTCGATGCTTTGATTAATTAAAGATATACAAGACCAATAAGTAATCTTACATGTCTCTTCACTTTCGTCATATACTATCCACTTTCGTATGACAAGAGTGTGAGAGAGACGTAGACTGGTAGTAGTTAAAACTAGTTACCTTCTGGTCGATCAGATGCCAGATTTTGTCGCTGTCATTTGTTCCTAAATTTCGTTGGTCTGACCACAATAGCAAAATGAATGTGTTGATTCCAGGAAGCAATCCATTGATCTATTCCAAGTCTACTCAAGGGCAAAACCAATTCTGTTCTGGGAACCTCTCTTATGTGCTCTTCTTAGCTTTTAATTAGATTACCCTGTTCTGATAGGTGCTTGCTGTTCTTGTTTGTCCTTTGCTATGCTTGCCTCTTTTGGAAGCTGGCATAATCAACCGAGTGACTGAAAAAAATCATCTATGAGCTGGGTTCGAGGATTATAAAATGCCCTTTCCATCCTTGTCTATCCCCAATTTTATTGATTACTTTCATGTCTTAAATTATGAGTGCTTGACGTCACTGCCAAATGATAAAGAAAATAGTAGCCGTACTTAAAAGTTCTACCCTAAATTAACAGACAGTACCAAGTAAGGATCAGGCACCACCATCAATCTTAAAAGGTGTTTTCACTTTGTAAGTATCGACCATTATCACCGTTTTGTATAGATATGTGGAAAATGTGACTCAAGTAAATGGAACATCCGAGAATTTGAAACTGTTGAAAGGGTGCTTTGTAAACACTAGCCACCGTTTGAATACATCTTGCTCTTAACCTCTAACTTTGGATGGCCGAAAAGGGAGTGTCCAGTGTGGAAGGCTCTGGCACTGTGGGATTTAGGGAAGTCAGATGTACACAGCCTTACCTGTAAAGTGATTTTCACAGCGCATAATACCTTTCGTCTTCGAAGTCACAGCAACTTCAGCATTCTGCTAATGTTCATCATTGCTGGTCATGAATAATAGTCACTCCTAATAATGCTAATTGAGTATTATTTACGCTTATGTGTTTCTGTCTTGCTCTGCAGACAATCCAATCTCGTGGCCTGCAAAGTTTGACATCACAAAATGTGGAAGGGCCAATACCATTTCACTTGCTATGCAAGGTAGCGACACATTCTAAATCTCGTTCATTTTTCAGGTTTTCAAGCAGGGTTTTGTGTCTGTTTCTCATTATCGTATCTCATTCAAACTTATAGCCACAGTTTGTTCAGAGATGTTTCTTTGGTACACAGTCAGGTTTTTCTTTGGTAGCCACAAAAAGGATTATGGCCTGTTTAGCTTGCAAAAATACAGCTCCATTTATAATCCATGATCATAAAAACGAATCAGTACCATCTTCATTTGATGAATGGCTCAGAAGATCTTGCCAAGTCCAGAAATGGAATCGCGAAGATCTGAATATAGACCATAGAGAGAATATTGCCTGAGATTGGATACTTCATACCACGAATTAAGAGCTTCAAGATTCTTGTCAGTGCCTGAAAATGCTAGTTGTACTCCGATGCCGCAATCAACAATTCCACCATTGCTTGTGCACTTGGAGTTTGGTACTGCACAGTCTTGGCCATTGAAGCAGACCATGTCCTTAGAGCATGATTTGCACCCAAACTTCTTCCAATACAAATTTTGAAGTGTACCCTTCTGGAATTCAAGGACCTGTATCGCATACAAGACGTAAGTTTTGTAGAAACGAGAACATGAAAATATCATTTTTTTTGTATCCATGTGATTACCAAGGTGAAGCTTTTTATGGTCATCGTACTGTCAGAAATCAATACAGGGACTGATCTTGCCGCATACTTTCTTCCAGCAAATGCCACCATATAAGCACCTCCCTCGACCTGAAAAATTTCTGAATTATATGTACCAAGATGCATGGTTCAAAGCTTAACAAAACCCTAAGAAAGAATTTGGAATCTAAATTTCTACATTTCGAAGATGTTTATAGTTTCGTTGTCCGTCTTTTTTATATTTAGAGCATCAAAGATCATAAATAATCTTCAATCAGAATCGGATACATGAGAACAAGGAAAAATTTTGGAGAGAGACTAGTTTTTGTTTGCTCTAATATTTATGCCATAAGCATGATAACTGCTAACGCTATCAACAGAAACGGAAGACAAAGGATGATTTTGCATACCGGAGAACTGCCATTGGTGGTAAGCAGAGAAAGCTCGTCCACCTTAGGCCTGAATATTGCAACTTGTGCAGTACCTCCAGCGAGACCAAGACGAGAATCACAAGGTGAAAACTGAACCTGATTGGAAAAGAAAGACTCCTTATTGGCAAATGCAAGACCAAACGTGAAACCATCCCATTTTTGCACAGAGGCATCCAAGCAAGGGTCGTAAACATCATTTGTATCTGATGCCTTTGAAGCAATCATTGTCATAAGCACCACCATTACCATCTTTTCTGTTATCCATATGTTCTTCATCCTTTGCATGGATAATGAAAAGAAAAACCTCAACAGCCCGACGCAAGAGAACTGCAAAGACTGAAAGAGAGACGGATTACGTTTCTGAGGAGCAGAATAAAGGCATAAAGCAGCGTTCCGCAGATGTTGAATATTGATGATCACGGACAGGCTGCTTTTCAGAATCATCAAACAGTATAAAATTAAGGAAAAAAAAAGAGAAGAAATCGAACAAGTTTAAGAACCTTGCGACGCATACAATGTAAAGAAGAACTAAAACAATTTCCTACAAAACAAAATTTGCCACTTAAATATAGCAAAGCCAGATAGAAGAGCCAAACGATGGAACAACAATCTACCTGAGGCCGGTCAACTCGCATGTTACTCAGAATCACAGATTTCAAGAAATCGCAGGACAATCCTAGAAACTTAGAACATGAAAATATATAATAAGAAAAAAAAAACCTGAGATGTATCAGCATCTAACACACCTTAAAGTTACGAGCTTTGAGGTTTCTTCACTGATTTGATGACCAGCAAAGCAACTAGAGAATGGAAAGGAACCTTGAAATACAGATGGGATGGGGAGATTGCGTAGTGGGTTTGATGTTGCGTGGCATTTTTCTAGGCTTCCTAGGACTAGGAAACAGAAAAAGACGCACCTAGACAGTTACATAGGCAAGCCGCAAGGATCTTATTGGCAGTTGGAGGTTACATAGGCAAGCCGCAAGGATCTTATTTGCAGTTGGTCTCTCAATATTGGACCAAAAGATTGGTCTGATGCACAATCTTCCCAGTGAAGCAATGAAGGGAACTACAATATTCAAGTAAAGTGTGTTAAACACTAAACTTCCAACTTTGATTTGAAGAGAGAAGCAAGAAGAGTTGATCTTACTTTTGAGGTGGAGTTGCATGTGATATATGACTCCATTTTTACCATGTCAACCATGCTGTAATGCTGGCTTCTCTCTGTTTACTGCACGTATTTTAGGAGGCCTCAAAGTAAATATTACTACAACGTTCATATGCAATGTAGGGTAGTGTCCTAACGGGGTAAGATCTGACTGACACTTGTAGATGGAAACAGTCAACAGGGTCCTCTACTCTGTCCTGGTCTGTCGGGCATCGGTTTGACTCAGTGTTTTACGAGTCAACTGAGTTTCTGGTTAAAATTTAACAAACCCTTGAATTTATTTTTCTCTTCGAGATCCTCTGTTCCTCTTCTCTCCCTCGTTTCTTTGGTTTAGTTAATAAGATCATAGAAATGATCGGCCTTTCTTACCTTTAATCTCTAAGGTCTGGTCAAGGTTAGGTCAATACAATTACCATAATAAAAAAAATTAAAATTTTAAATTTTAAAATTCAATTACAATCGATACCCCTGCCCGAGTCAGCCTGCTTGAAACTGAGTTGATAACACAAACCCCCCCATTTTGACTTGCTGAGTCGAGAGTCTTAACTCAACCCGTTTGCCTTTAGATCAAAGTGTTTTTCTTTTTTTGAAGGACCTAAGCCACTGTTTGACAAGAGAGAGAGAGAGACAGAGCAATATACTAATATAGATCTGAAAGCAAAGGAGCTATCTTTCAATTAGGGTCCTGTCAGACTTTCATGATCTAATTGACGACTACCCCTCACTCTCACTTGGTACTCATAAATTAATATCAAGGTCCTCAATATGCCTAGGCCCTATTTTCACAAGCTAATTCTCTCCAGTACCATTCAAGAGAGGAAGCTGGTAATCAAATTCCTTCTTTTTCTCTCTCTGTTCTTCTTTTACGTTTCTTTTATCCCGGTAGTGATTGTTTTGAGCTTTTCCTGACTGTCTGCATTTCGTATGATATAAAGCGTAAAAAACTGGACCCAATCATACAGTAAAATGTTGCTGATTGTCATTATTTAGCTTGTGTTTCATGGATGTTTGCGGTGTTCTTGCAAACATCCCCCCCCCTTTTTCGCTTGATTTGCTGGGCTTCAGGATTTGGTTTTCTTCCCCTTTTTTAATCACGTACAATTTAAGAAGACGGAAGTTTTTAGCTTAATTTAATATACTGGGCTAACATGTTTTGAATCCTTTGTTTTAAGTCTCTATGTTTTGGGAGGCTTAGTGGCGGAGTAAGAGAGGCTGGGACAGGGAGAAATGCACTTCCTCTGTGTCTTTAAGATATATACCTTGAGCAATATTCAAATTTCAATTGTCTTGTTCCTGTAACTGGCAAATCGTTTAGGAGAGTAGAGGCATCTAGAGGTAATGGAATTTTCAGATTTCTACCTGGTGTATTATGGTAAAGGAAAAAAAAAAAAACTTCTCCAGATTGTTAATGACAATTGTGTTTTGTGTTTCAGGAGGTACAATCAAATTTTAATTTATTTTAGCTAGTAGACTCTTAGGATTGAATATGGTCTAGTCCAGCTAATGTTAACATAATCTTCTGCTACTTGGTAAGGTGTAACATCTGAACTTACTGTATCATTCATGATAATCTCCCTTATCCATTTTTCCTCCCCTAGTCAATAAGAAGAATCCAAACTAATATGTCTGTAAAAAGTAGTAATTCATTCATTTATGTAATTATGATAATTTTACTTTTATGAAGAATCAAATAGCAGAGTAGGGGGCACTGAAAAATGTTATATTCTGGATTATATTGAACTGATAATTATACAAGAATCACTGGCTACCGACATTAGCCAAAGTGATGTTTTACTTAACCCATCTTTTACTTTGTGTTTTCCCTAGTATTGGATTTAGTTATATAAGTTTGATTCTTTAGACAGCATGAAATTTAAAGTTGCAATTTGTTGAAGGAAATTCTAGAAATTTTGTGAAACATGGTCCATTTGCTTCGTTAGGTGAATGATATCTTCACGATTTTCCTAACTATGACATTACAATGGCACAAAAATGTTTTATTTACATTATTTTCCTACTCACTAATCATAATTGCTATTTATTTGGTAAAAGTGTACTAGTTTGTGTACGGTAGCTCCAGTGCTTGCATACTGATATATGCCGTATTTTATGTTATCTTTGAGTGCTACCAACTATGAGGGGAAAAGAAATGCTACACTCTCTGTCTTTGGTTTCCTGTAAAGTTGGTTATACTTATCCATGTTATCACTGTCCAGAACCTTAAAATACGAGCATCATCCACATTTAATTCTTCTAGTGGTAGAGTAATTTTTTTACTTTTGCTTTTTCAGAGGATTCCAGATAATTTTATCAAGAAATATGGCAATGATTTCTCTACTACTGTAAGACTTGCTGCTCCTGGTGGTCATGCGTGGGCCATAGGGTTAGTTAAGACTGACAACAAGGTTTGGCTTCATGAGAATTGGCATGAATTTGTAGAACGTTACTCTATTAGTGTTGGGTACTTTTTAGTCTTCAGATATGAAGGACACACATTTTTCAATGTTCATATATTTAATTTGCCTGCTTCTGAGATAAACTATCAATCTACTACCCTTAGTGGCAAAAGGTCTCTAGTATTTGAAGAAATAGAAGATGATGACTATATTGAGAGCCTGAGTTCCTCAGCTCCGGGCCTGGACAGTAAAACATACAACGCACCGGTACTGCAAAAACTTTTCAACGAGTCTAAGCTTAACTATGTAAATTGGTATGGTGAAGGGAATCCACATGTACAAAAGGGAACTAATTTTACAGACGCAGCTAGTCAACCTGGACAAGATGTAGGTTCGCAGTTTAGTGCAGTTGAGCCTAAAAATCCTGTGGAGGAAGTAAAAATGTATAGTCCTGGTGGAGAATTACATAAAACCAAAAAATCTGGAAGAAAAAGGAGAAAAATGGAACCTTGTAAGTTTTTAAAACTCCATCCTTGCAATGACATTGGAAGTGCTTTATGAAATAGAAGTATTATCTTATGCTCTATGAATTGCAGATGAGCAACTATCAGCTCAACATGAAGATGATTCTGAAATGCGTTTCAGATTTTATGAAAGTGCTTCAGTAAGAAAGAGAGCTATTACAGCTGAAGAAAGAGAAAGAGCAATAAATGCGGCGAAAGCATTTGAGCCGGTTAATCCTTTTTGCCGGGTTGTTCTTCGACCATCTTATTTATACAGGGGTTGCATCATGGCAAGTCATTAACCGTGATGTGTTTACTAGTTTTCTTATTTGCATCACTAATAATGTTAATTATGAACTCGTCTCCCTTCTTAACGCAGTATTTGCCATCCTGCTTTGCTGAAAAGTGTCTAACTGGGGTTTCTGGTTTCATTAAGCTTCAATTTGCTGGTGGGAAACAGTGGCCTGTTCGATGCCTTAATAGAGGCGGACGAGCTAAATTAAGTCAGGGATGGTATGAATTCACAGTGGAAAACAAATTGGGTGAAGGAGATGTTTGTGTCTTTGAGCTGGTGAAGTCCAGAGATATTATACTGAAAGTTACCGTGTTTCGTGTTCTCGAGAATAACCAGCCTTGATGTTAACAGTCTCCAGCTGCATAAACTAGACAGGATATAATGTTAACTTTAGGATTGAGTGAGTTTTTCTTTCCGGGTGCTCTGTAGATGATGTTTATGTCTGTAAGTTTCAGAAAAACAAATTTTCAAAATTTAGGTCTTAAATAGAAAATTTTGTGGCGTGACAAGGGATGTAAATAGATTGTTGGGTCAAGTTGTGACCAAACTGTAGCAGGATGACGTAATTTCAGTTTGTTTGGTTTTGGAGTTCTGCGTCAATCCCCTGCCTTTAGCTGCTCTTATGCCCTTGTGTTTTAATGTTATAAGGTCAACCAATATAAAATTTGATGCTTGATTAAAAGATGATACTTTTACCTCCTTGAGGATCAGTCGGGCGTTAGTTTCTCCCGACTCGTCTTGTACTATCTAAGAGATGTCAAAGATGCATATTTATTATGTTGACATGCAACACTTCTCCCTCCCTCACATTTATAAAGCATGAGAGGTCTATTTAAAAGGTCATTCCAACTTTTCTACCATAAAAGTAAATATTTTGTCATGAATTCTTTTGATTATTTAATAGGGTGCAATTTCATATAGTAACAACATTCTTAACTTGAATCATTTACATAGGTTAAAGTCCATGAAGTGAATTCATTTATACTCACTTGTTGAAAGATAAGGTGAATGTAATAAAAATAAATTTATATAAAAAGTGAAAAAAGAACCAACAAGAAGATTTTTAATGAGGTTTAAACAATTGAGTGTGCCTACGTCCTTATATAGATCAATAACTCACTTGAAAATGATAGATTTCCTTTGTATACAGACTAAGTTTATACAAGTCTAGTTTACAACTCTTCTCAACTTGCCCTTTACCAAACCTAACCTAACCTAACCGTGATTCTAACAAGTCTTAGAATCCTCCTAGAGTTAGAAGTTTACTATTTTTATATAAAGTTGATTGTGTTAACATGGCCTAGGATACAATATCCAAACTCGTGGATCTTATCGTCTTCATGCATATAGATACGATCTGTGACACGACTGTATCTTATACCATATCTTCCACGAAAGCACCTTTATACACCAATATGACTGTCTTTAGTTCATGTCTTTACCTCTAATTTTCGTAAAGAAATACTTTCTTAGTTACATGTGTGTCCCATATTGTGGTCACCTCAATGCATCCAAGCAAACTCCAACATTCTTCCTCAAAATCTCCAAGATTGCATTTACGATTAGGAATCATACACATAAATCTCTAGCTTGATGAATATACTCTACATATGTTGGGTTGAAATCATATCTACACCCTTATACATTAATTAAGTCCAAGTAATGTTAGAACTTTCTTGCGTAACTGGTTTTGTCAACATATCAATCGTATTCTCTGAAGTGTGAACCTTTTCCAATAAAATCTTAATGTAATCAATTCCCTAATTTTGTGAGACATCACATCCTTCACTATAGTATATACTTATTTATCTTTCTCTTGAAATTTCCTAATCTCTCAAAAAGTAGATGAATACCTATCATTGACATTAAGAACATACACGACTGAGTCTTCCCAATCATCTCCTTAATGGCTTGTTGGTCCATCTTGCTTTATCCATGACTATACCATACTAATACCATGACTATACCATACTGATACCTTCTTTTTGACATTATTTTATCCCTCAACCCAAAATTTTTAACCTCCTTAGAATTTGTTATATACTATTACAGTCCTACCTGTACCACTTTTGAGCTTGTACTACTCTCTATTAACTTTGTCATGTCCTTTTCATATATTTGTCTCAACATATGTCATTTCCCTAATATCACATCCTTAAAGGTCATCCTAGAATTTTTACTAAGTGCAAGAAGCTTGCAAAAGTCTACATTAGAGTGCTTGAAACCCTTTAATAAACTCCCCTTATAAAGTTTCATCATATCTCGCTTATAGAGATGACCCAACCATGTGTTCCATAATGCTATACTATCTTCCTCTAACTTCAATACTAAAACTTCTTCCTTTGACTCCAATACTACAACTTTTTCAACTACAACTGGGCTCCCTATTAGTTTGAAGATATTGTCTCCCAGAATTTTCCTTTTCATCATAGTCATCATACTTTTTACCATGTTAATATTATCTTTATTATTTTTATATCTAAATCCATTCTTACGTAATGTCTTAACAAGATTAAGTTCTTCCTCAAATCTTATATATGCTAGACACCACTCAATATCCTATTAATTCCATCAAACATCTTGATAATGACCTGTCTTAGTTTGATGATTTTGTAGCTTTATCATCCCTTAAGTTGATAATCCCAAAGTTGCCTAATATGTATGATAGAAACAAATCCTTATTTGGTGACATGTGATATGAGCATCATATATCCTAAATCTATGAGTCTTGAAATTGGTTGCTTAAAATGTAAAACATGTTTGTGTCACTGCAATCTGAGTCCTACTTAGCACAACATTAGCACAACATTAGCAAACCTTAGTGAATCGTCAATTTCCTTTCATCCTTCTACTCCTTATTGTTTGGATGGTCCTTTTTGATATGTCTAGTAGACTCACACACTTGTAATACTAGCTTATTTTTCCACCTTTAGGTTTCAACTTAGAACTTAAACTTATATGAGCCATCTTTCCCTTTCTTCTTTTTAGGGTTATGATTTTTTTCTCACATACAGCCCTCAACTTGAGAGATTTTACTAGTATTAAGTTTCTATTAGTTGTGAATCAATAGCACTGTAGTGATCTACACTGTCTTATTACCTAATATGAGTGTGCTCACCAAATATTAATATGAAAAAAGGTTAAGAAAAAAAGCATAATAATTGCTCTATCTTTATTTATAGTTGTCATGTCAAGTCGTAATAAATCATTGACTATTTGATTGAATATATTGATATATTATTCTAGACCTAGGCCTTCCTATCTTTAACCTACAAAGTCTTTGCTTCAAATACAACTTATTTGTGAAAGACGTTGACATATATTGACTCTCCAACTTGTTCCATATCTCTAGAGAGGATGCTGATAGAATTTTATCATTTATTGTGGACTAGCATAATTGAAATTATTTTGTACAAATCCCGATTTAATTAGATGTC
>JAOTIZ010000203.1:35674937-35687122 GCA_027123425.1 Erythroxylum panamense
ATCTCCAAATTGAAATCAATCCATAACCAATTGAATCAGCTAACTCCAAAAATCCCAAATTAAAAGATCACATTTCGAAAATTGGGCGTTCCTCGCCGCGGCGAGCTGCCACTCCTTCGTCGCGGCGTGCGCATCGCGCTCGACTCGACGAAACCCTTCCTCGGTTGCCGCGGCCCGCGTTCCGCGCTCTCCGCGGCGTGCGGGACTAATCTGCTCATCGCGACGTGCGTTAATTGCTCGTCGCGGCATGCAAACCCAACAACGCCCAAAAACCCAGAAATTTTCCAGATTTCCGACTGCTGCTAACCTCCAATCCGATTTCTTCCTTCTCAAAACACTCCCAAACAACTCAATAAATATCAAACAACTAATTCCTAACCTCTATTTCATCAAACAACCATTATCCCTAAATTATCAACACTAAAATCAAGCAAAAATCATCGTCGGAACCCTAACATATTCAATCATCACTTTTATCAAATCTATCCTCAATATAACTCTATAAATCAACAGATCAAGCTATCCAAAGCAAGAAAGAAGCAAACTTACTTGATAAATCCTTCAGAAACTTCAAAGATCACTCCAATCCAAGCTCATCGACACCCACGACATCCACCGAAACCAAACCCCATAATAACTTCTCCAACACCAAACCAAAGGAAGAGATCAAAGATCGAAGAGGAAGCAACTAGCAAGAAGAAATCAAGAGGCAATTCAAGGGAAGGTCCACGATGAAGGAAGGAACAATTTCTTCTCTCAAAACCAAAGCATCGTGGAAGACACAAATTTCAAAGGTTAGGGTTTAAAAACTAAGGAAAACAAGGGCTTGTTTGGCAATTTTAATTGCCACAAGACCAGTCCGAACAACCTCAATCCGATTTCTGATTCTAATTTCTTCCGAATTCCAATGACTCAAAACCCTAATTCCTCAAATTAATCGATCATTAGGTCAATTTTTCGGTCCGGGCCTATTACTCCGAAAATTCCAGAAAAATTCCTATAAATCCTCAAAAATGGAAAACTCACAATCATACACTCCAATTTCATATTTCAAACTCCAAATTCTCAATTCTCACTCCAATTAAGTTTCTCACAGCTCAATTGACCTAATTATCTCCAAATTACCATTTTACCCAATCAAATCGGGAATATGTCATACATGTATGTACGTTCATATGCTAGTGCAATAATTGCCCAATTAATCAAATTATAGAGGCTAAAATAATGCATGAGCATGCCAATTATGAATGCAACCTACTGTACCCATCCCATCGGTGACGGGATGTTACAGGTCGTCTTCTCCGACTAGTTTTCTCACTTTCTCCCTCTCTAAAACAGCCATTACTCACTCTCAACTACCCCAATCTTTCATATTAAACACCATAAATGCAATTAATCATTCAATAAATAACATATATACAATTTACTTACCAAAATCAAGCTTCCATCTCTTCAACACCCGAAAATCTCCAATCCTTTAACACATACGGCTTCCTCTCCAAAACCTCCCAAATTTTCATCTTCTCAAAGATTTTAGCATGGCTTGAACAAAGAAGAAGAAGAAGATAGCAAGCAAGCACTAGGTCACTCAAAGATCTTGAAGAGAGGATCGGAAATTAACAAAGGGAAGAGGATGGAAAAATGCCCTAAGTGAAGAAATTTGTATCTGTCAAATGGCTTTTTAGTGATTCATATGGACATCGAAAACTTAGGGCTTTGATAGCAATTGACCACTTGTCAATTCCTCAATCTATTTAGAATTCTTTCTCTTTTCAAATTCATTTCTAGTCCAAGTTACCCCCAAATTCTAATGGTTCAACATTTTCATTCCTAAAATCCTGTATCTAAATTTCCCATTGCCATTAGATAGTATTCCCGTACTATACAATCAATTGGTCCGTCACCCGGAAGATTTTCCGGTCCGAACATTTTCTTCCAAATTTCCAGAAATTTCTAAAAATCATTACCAACTGAAAATCACTCCTAATACATTCCAATTCACATTTTCAAACACAACTATTTCAGAATTCAAAGAATCAATCATATCATAGTCACAAACAATGCCGGGAAAAGTCATGAATGTATGTACCTAAATGTGCATGTGTAAAATGACGGCCAAATAAATGAACAAATCACAATTATGCAATTAATTTCCTAGGTCCTCCCAATTTGCCAATATAACCTTCCCATCAGTGATGAGATGTTACATCTCCCAAGCGGATAAGGGACAGTTATCAATGAGTCCTATATGGGATAGTTTAGGAACTCGGTCACAACAAAGTAACAAATAAAAAGTGGGTCTCATGTGCACTGCATGTACATAATACGAGTGATCAAATTGTATTGAATGTGAAGTGTGAAATGTGTACGAGGTTGGGTAAGCCATCGATGATGGTCACTCATTGAGTTGGTAAAACTCACCCAAAATTTACAAATATTTTTCAGAACTCAGAAGAATACCCCGTTAGGCAAACGGGAGTATCCTTACTACATGCAAGAGAAAGATCAAGGCCGGGATCAGTTTGTGGTTGCATTGCATTTCTTTATTTTCGTACTGAATTGTACATTCTGCAAATTTTTATATCATTTGTAATTGAATATTGCGGTATGTAATTACTTTGGAATTGGAAATGTTTTGTATTTGTAATGGGCTCCAAGTGATTAGTGAATCTTTGATGAGTTGTGTAACGGGAAATGTTTATGAATAAAATGAAGCGGCTTCAAATTAATTTTTGATTTCTGCGTATTTGGATTTTTTAAAAAAATATATTGAGTTTTTGACTGACTAAGTGACTTTAGCATGCCACCCTCACGGGGTACGAACTCGGATATCACCCGTCGATGTCGGGTTCGGGTCTTTTGGGAGTGGGGTGCTATAAATTTAACTCAAAGACCATTATGCATAACATTTCTGAATTTCACTGAACTTGTTACCTTTGAGTTAAAATCTGGATTAATTCAATTATTACCCAATTTTCATGATCTTACAGGTGAGGATGCACGCAAGCATCTTAAGGAGCTTGATGGGGTTTATTTGAGCATGAAGCCTCCCAGGTGACGGATGAGTAGATCATGTTGAGAGCCTTTCCATTTTCACTCAAAGATGTAACAAAAGATTGGTTGTTTGATTTACCAGTGGGGAGCATAAATACTTGGCTAGAGATGAAGAGATTGTTCTTAAAGAAATACTTAGAAAGGAAAAGAAAAAAAAGAAAAGAGAAAAGCATAATAAAAGAAAATGAAAGAAAATGAAAAAGAAAAAAAGAGAAAAATGAAAAAAAGTTTGCATAAATGTATTGAGGAGGAAATGTATATATGGTTTGCAAAGTTATTCATGATTAATGCTTCCTCCTAAAGTTGTAATGAATATATTATTGGAGTGTGTTGAATATTAGGTAGATGTTGGCTTAGAAGGTTCACTCTTTGTGGCTTCAATGTATTGTCATCAATTATATAAGTGATTCCTTTGGATTGGTATATGTGTCATATGGTTTATGTATGGGAGTTGGATTAGGTTGTGAAATATAAATGTTCCATTCATCATAGCTGACGGGACCCAGTTTTTGATGAGTGTTAACTTGTGCACTTGGTGATATAATTGAGTATTACTTTTGTTTCACTAGCTTTGATGGCACCTTACCTTACCTTTACCTACATTACAACCTTGAAAAATCCTTTGATTTATGATTTGCATGTGAACATTAGTGGTGGACAAATGAAATGATATGAAAAGTTGTGGAATGACATGATCATATATGATGTTGAGTGTACCAATAGATATACTTTAGTTAAACACATTTTCCAAGTCCATCATTAGATTACTCAATTTTTGAAGAAGATGAATGTTGAATGATCATGAGTAAAAGTTTGGAATGTTGACTTCTCACTATGATTTTTCAAAAGTCATTTATCTTTGCTTATGATTATGTATTCTTGGAAAATATAGGAATTGAGTAAATGTTTTAGGTATTTGAGCTTACTTTTAATGTTTTGCTCGAGGAAGACCAAAAGCTAAGTGTGTGGGAAATTGATAGTTGCTTAATTGATTATGAAATTATTCCATAACACTTAACGATTATTGACATAAATTTACTTAAGGTATTCACTTGACTTATATGTGATTTTAGGTACAATTCGGAAGCAAAGAAGTTAAAATGAGTCAAAAGCTTTATATTTTGGCCATTTTCCTAAGATTAATTTTTACTTGTCTTTATGGAGGAAAAAAAAGAAAATTATAAGATAAAAAGAAGACAAGAAAAATAAAAACACAAATTAATCAAAGTTGATGTTGTGCAAGGAACATGCAAGTCCATGCAACGTGTTTTATGGAATTAAATGAAGACAAATCAGCTGAAGGAAACAGCATGAAAGGACATTACAAGATGAAGAAAATGCAGTGTAGGAGGACAAGGCAGGAGATGAAACACAACGTAGAAGCAAGGAGTAACTAAGAGCAAAACGACATAGCATGTAGTAAGTGGATAGCCAAAGCATTGATACGACAGTGCAAAGAGGGGAGTTGAGGAGACATCAACTACGTTAAACGTAGACAAGAATTGTGTTCAATAGTATACATTAGCGAGGGTTTTTAAAGGTAAATAGTAGGATGGACCAACAGATTAATTCGTCAAATCACAAAACATTAGCTTACGAGAGAGTAACGAAAAAAGAACAATGACCGTAGAAAGAGAGAGGCATTGCTGGGGGGCTTTAGTTAAGTATTTCAATGGGACTGGAGTATTTTCTTGGGAGAGACCCATCAAGCGAGTAGACATCTCGACGTCGGTTCAGAGGTGACATTGACGCCAACGACCCGGGTTAAGTGTATTTTACTATTTTTGTTTTTTCTTTCTTTCATTAGGAATTGATTATGTTATCTTATGTTGCTTGAATTGGGTATTGTAAAAAGATAATTTTAATATGTTCATTGAATCGTTTATTTGCAAACCCATCATTAGAATTTCGATATAATCCGTAATTGTTATGTTAAAATTCATGTGTAGTAACTAATGATTCGTAATCATTAGGGATAACATGACTTAGGTTAAATGACGCATCATATATGGTTGTTTCCTTTATTAATCGATTTTCCTAATTTGTAATACTATTGCCTAATTAAATCTAGAGATCGTATCCTAGGTTATTCAATGGTTAGGTTTAATTAACGATCGTGTCTTGATTAAACATTAAAAATCATGTTAATTATTAACCTACGATTAATAGCTGCTACGAGTATGTTTAGTTAGGATGTAGGCTGATATTGAACCAAAGAACTGGGTCTCTACTGAATTCCCCACTTTTATCATTTTTCGCATGTTTTCTTTAATTTGTTTATATTAGTATAGTTTCATTTTATTTTCTTATTTCCAAAATCCAAAACCCCCTAACCTAAACACCGAATAATTTCATTTCAGCAACTTTACTTATACTCTTTATAGGACCTAGACTCACCACTGCTATAGTAGTAGTTTAGTTTTTATTTGATTAGCATTACAACGCGCTATCATTTATAAGGTTAATAATAGGCCCTATTTTATTTCATTTTATTTTTTATGAGAGTAAAAATAGGCCATATTTTACTTTTTATGAGGATGGGTCCTGGGTGGGTGCCTAGGTTGCCCTTGCCTAGGGCTGGCCCTACAAGTCATAGATATAATCAATATAGAAGAAGAGTGTACAATTTAATAAGGAACGAAAATTATATGAATTTATATATGCAATTAACAAAATATTCACAGAAAAAGCAAAGATCATTAGAACTTAATTTTTTAACCATCCATAAATCCCCTGCATAAGCATATTTTATGTTTGCCAAAGGTAAATAAAACCCAAAGCACATGCCATAGATGAATAAATGATCTGAAATTTTTAAGAATAGAAGACTTCTTATTTAAATGTTCTTTTCACATCTGACATCCTTCTAAGATTATTAATGGACATCAGTAAGCCAATATAACTAGTTGAAGTTGAGTTTATAACCTATTGACATAAGAACACATAATATCAGTACTTTTAGACATTTTCTATTCCAAATACAAGTCATAACCCTCGAATTTGTTCGAACATTCTAACAATGTTAATTTTGTGATATATTAACTGAGACAACTTCATATGATAAGGTTAAGAATGTTAACTATGTATTTACTATATTTAAGAGATGCATATTTAAGTGTGCTTTCCTCTAAAGTCACTATTATGATAAAAAAGAAACCAACTACGTAAGAGTTGGATCCCCGAACATCCTTTCAGATATAGAGATAACTATTGTCATAGAATTCAAAATGGAAGTACATAAACAAGAAGGGTAACCTTATGCAATCAATAAGATTTAGAAATCACACAAAAAAATTATCAGATAGACAAACTTACTTGAAGAGTAGAATAAAGACCAGGGATATAAGATGGCTCTCCAAAACAAGACCCTAGGATCTCTAACTACTAGCTAGAAATCTAGATTAAACAAGAAGATACTAAGTTAGTACAAAAGAATTAAGTAATTTCATAGCTTTCACCTAAGATAGGAGTGATCTATGACTCCTCCAAGAGAAAGCTAATGACTAGCTATTGGAGAACAACGACCAAAGGTAAAAAGAAGAAGAAAAGGTGAGAAGCAAGATAGAGGAACCCATACCCGACAACTTTACCAGCTTGGAGAAGAGGATCGCCTTTGATGGTTTAGCCCTAATTAGGAAGCATCTGGAGACTCTTTCAGCTGGGGAGGATTTATTTACCTTATATATAAAAACGCAATCGTAGATAGAATACCTTGTTTGATACTTATAGCAACGTTGTCATTTTTTTGTTACTTTGTTGTTTTGACTATGCTTGTTGTAGGATAGGTAGAATGGTTTTGTTTGACTGTGATTGTTGTAGGAGAGCTATTTTCTCTCCAAAGGTTGTTCTATACATGCATAAATCATTATATTTATTATAGTTATTATATATACATTCATATATCATTATATTAATTGCCATATATAATTACATTAATTACAATATAATAAAAAATAATTGCAATATAGCAAAAAATGAAAATCAATAATAAAAATTAATATCATATTTATAATAATCAAATTAAATATTATTGACAATGATTTTAAGTGAAAATATAAATTTAGTTAACAACAATGTCATTTCAAAAATTTATAAAAATTTAAACACAAAATTAATTAATATTACATAGCTTTATACTTTTTATTTTCTCTTTTAAAATATATTATTTGATAATTTAATATGGTGTCAAAAAAATCTTTTTATTGTATATAAATTGTATACTATTTTATTGGGTTTCTATATTACATAAAATTTGTTTCCTATATAAATACATATATGAAAATATTTGGCGAAGATTAACAAAAATCATTGCCAAAGCCTTACATTTTAGAGATGATTAACAAAAGCATCACCAAATGGTTAGCCCTAAGGAATCGTCACCAATTGTTAACCCTTTAATGACGTTTCTCTAAATTTGTCACCAATACATTTTTCTGAATCGTTGCCAAATATTTCCATATTTCTTCTAAAATTTGAAAACTATGACATTTATTCCACACAAAAATAATGTCATTTTTGATTTATTATTAACATAAAAATGAAGCTCTTTTCGTCTTTGTTGTTTGCCATCATATTTCCTTTGGTTTTTTCGTTGAAGAAATGTCATCTATTGTGGTCGTCTCCTATTTGTTGTGGTCCATCCAAGTAAGTTATCCACTAGGTACTATTTTCTGTTCTATTTTCAAAAATAATCCTTTTTGTTTTTTTCTGCTATGTTATCATTCTCTGGGTTTTGTGTTATGTTTTTTTCTATAGGTTTTTGTTTATGTTTAGAAGATGGTGAATTGTGTTTCTGTTTTGGTTGTGTATTGGTTGACATTTTTTTACCACCTTGCATGTCTATTAGAGACGTCCTACTTTTGTTTGAATTGTTTGTAACAAATTTATGAAGTTCTTTATGTAAGGAATGCATTGCTGTTTTGCTGACTTAGTATAATAAGTATGCTCTACAATATACTGACCAGAATGTAGATATGATACATCTTCAATTTAAGTAAATTCATAACCTTCTATAAATTAACAGGTACATGCTATGAAGGTTTCTCATATTATGGTTTTGGACCTTTAGCATCACCTAGTTTTGAACTTACAATAATAAGCATCTTATATTATTATGCATAAAATGAGTCAAACAAATGTGATGAATTTTGCAAAATTTTTAAATTCGCATGGACTAAGTATTAACTATGTATTGATAGAATTCCTTTGTTGTATCCTCTACTATTATGACAAATGCCCTCATATTTTTCTTTATTGGCAAAGAGTGAGCATATAGATTTATTATCAACCTTTAATCGATTTAAGAATGAAAGAAAATATTCCCCCTATCACATGATATAACATATGCTTATAAATATTATATAATCCATCTTTATTGTAGCAATTGTCAACAAATGCTGGAATAATGGATAACAATGATGCCATATTTATATGGGTAGCCATAAAGTTTCCATCTATACAACTTTAAGTTTGGTCCCAAATGCATCTATCCTCTTTTCATAACTTCAAAACAAATGTGTATTCTTTTGAATTGCAAAATTGAAGACTCTTGGTTCATTGATAATTAAAGCTCCATAATTGATCGAAGAATGATAACTTTTAACTTATGTACATATCCATATAGCTTTAAATATTCACTAATATATCTTTTTCCCTCTCCTTTCTTAATTTCATTTTTGTAACTATACACATATTCTAATTGAAAAAGTACATATATGGAAAGTTCAGCATCATTTTTCAATAATATGAAAAGCATTTCCCTTTTATACTTTTGAAAAGCATAAAATTAGTAATTGGATTTAGAAATGTAGTTTTTGATTGATTTATGTTTCCATTCAATTTTATTACTTTTGATTAATTTCATTATTTTAAATGATCTATGTATGTTTCCTTATCTGACAAAGGTCATTTGCCATATATATTAATTTTTTATGGTCAAGTTTATTGGTTAATGCTTAATCATAGTTAACTACATATGTTTTTAGAATAGTATTCAATACTTCCCAATAAAAGTGGAATTGGTCTATGGTCAAGTCGTTAACAAATAATTAGGAATTTCTAATTATACCTCTTGAAAACAGATATCTTTTGTGGAAGAAATTATTCCCTTTTTCTACTTTTAAAACGAAATTTTGTCAAGTAAGCAAAAATGTCATGGTTGCAAGAGTCTATATATTTTTTATATTTCTATTTTGTATATTTATAATAGTAACATGGCATAACTGTCGAGGTGAATTCGGGACCTAAAAGATCGAATGCAAGGAGATATAGACAAGTCAATCCCTTATGAATTCCAAAGTACTATGAATTCATCATTCAAAGGGAAGTAGACTACTTGGCCAATTTTAAGGTTTGGGACTATACTTAGCTTAATATCTCTTTGTATGTATGTTTAAATGGATACAAAGATTCATTTGTATATGGAATAGTTATTGGGATGGTGTGTTGGTGTTATTTTTGTGTTACCTTTCATGGAATTAGTTGAATATGACAAGAGAGTATTGTGTAGTAGAAATTTGTCTTAGATTTGTTTGAACCAGTCACATTGTTTGGATCATAACTCAGCCTATAGACCTCTAAATTGGGTGATTTTAGTTGCATATGAAACCTAAAACATAGGAATAGAAATCTTTGGAAAAGACTCTGACTTAGTTCTAGCTTTATGACATTGAAATTGGTGACATGATGCCCCTATTTCAAAGTAGCTTGTGATGTTTGGTCTATATCTCATTATTTATAAGTCAAAATGGCTTGATTTTTAGTTTTTTGGAGACTAGAAACATAGGGGAATAAATTTTCAAAAGACCTCAAAACCTAATTCGAATTTTTTCTATATGCATATTACGAAACAAGTAGAGGTATGCATGGCAAGTGTTTGTCACAATCATAACAGGGGTGTCACGATCATGACACAACATCAAGTTCTTCTGCCACAAGCGTGACATGGGTATCACGATCATAACCCAGTAGAAAACTCTTCTATCATGACCGCGACACTCCAGACATGATCGTGACCCTGGAGAAGGATTTTTTGCCACAACCATAACCTTGTTTTCATTTCCAATTTTTTTACCACATCTTTTCCGAACCTTTTTTAATGTGTATAAAACTTTTCAATCAACTAGAAATAAGTAAAATAGGACTGACCACATATGAATTAGGTGATTAAACATTGGAATTTAAGAGTGAACATAATGCATGCTAAATAATTCACATGTACATAGATGATTTGTACGCATATTTATTGCTCATATGCACTTCAATTAAGATTTTATAACTTCAAGTGAATATCATATGATGAATTATGAAATGGGAAAATGGTTAAAGAAAATGTTACAGTACCTGCTCTATGGTCTTGGTGGTGGATAGATAGGCATGGCAGTAGGGTTACAGTGCAACTGCTACAGTTTGACACTAATGGTGATATTGTCTCCACAGTTCGATTCCTTTGGGTATCCACAGTTTTGATATCTTCGGATATCTACAACTCCCGTTATCCACACCTACAGGAATGTGCAAACCTAATGGTTATAAATAAGAAATATAACATGATAACATAAATAATTGGTATTGATGAGCATTTACATTTGCATTTGTATTGATAATTTGTATTAATAAGCGTTGAACATCAATGTTTGGCTTATGAATGTGAATTTATGGTCTATGAATAAAATATTGAAGCATGTTTGCATTATATACTTTGATTGAGTATGTCATCACTATTTATATGAGTTGTGATCTTTATGAATGTGTGTGCTTGGTGGATGGCTGCTGCGAGTGGTCATCCAAACTAAATGCTCCCTACTAAGTTTTCAAGGTTAGCACGAGTGTTAATCTGTGTAAGTTCAAGTATTAGGAGTAAGATACAAGAAACACCTGTAAGAACCAAGGCCAACCTGTAACATCCCGTCACCGATGAGATGGGTTCAGTGAGTGTGCATTCATGAATTGGCATGTGCATGCATTATTTAGTTATGTATAATTTGGATAATTGGCAATTATTGCACTAGCATGGATGTACATACATGTATGACATATTCCCGATATGATTGTGTAAATTGGTAATTTGGAGATAATTGAGTTAATTGAGCTTTGAGAAATTGAAGTGGAGTGAGAATTGAGATTTAGGAGTTTGAATTTTGAAATTGGAGTGTATGATCGCGAGTTTTATAATTTTGAGGAATTATCGGAATTTTTCTGGAATTTTCGGAGTAATAGGTCCAAACCGAAAAATTGACCTAATGACTGATTAATTGGATTTTCGGTTCTGAAATTTGACTAACCAATGGCAATGGAGGATTAGAATTTTGCTTTGAGGAATTAGATTTTAGAGCCATTGGAATTCGGGAGAAATTAGAATAAGAAATTGGATTTCGGATGTTTGGCCTGATCTTGTGGCAATTAAAATTTGCCAAACAAGCCTTAGCAATTAAACCATTTGTATAAAACCCTATCCCTTTGAAATGTGCTCCCACGGTATCCTCTTCTTCTCTTCCATCGTGGATCATCCTCTTTGCAACTTCCTTTCATTTTCTTCTTGCTCGATTGTTTCCCTCCTTGCCTTTGAGTGTTTCCTTTAGCTTGGTGAAGAAAAGATAATGGTTGGGTTGGTTTTTGGTGATTGCCGTGGGTGCGATGAGCTTGGGTTGGAGTGATTTCTAAAGATTTGAGGTTTAATCAAGTAAGTTCTCTTCTTTCTTGCCTTAGATAGTTGGATTTGTGAATTTATTGAGTTATTTTGATGATTGGTTTGAATATTTGAGGAATGGAAAATGTTAGGGTTTCCGATGATGATTTTTCTTGCTTTTTGGTGTTGATAATTTAGGAATAATGGTTATTTGAAGAAATATAGGTTAGGAATTAGTTGTTTGATATATATTGAATTGTTTGGGAGAGTTTTGAAAAGGAAAATTTTGGATGGGAAGTTTGCAGAAGTCGGAAATCTGGAAAAATCTGGGTTTTTGGACGTTGCTGGGTTTGCACGCCGCGACGTGCGCGAAGAACACGCCGCGACGTGCGCGAAGAACACGCCGCGGTGAGCAAATCATTTCCCGCACGGAGGGTCCGGTGGATTTTGATGTTTGTATGTTTGATTGGGAATTTTAGAAGTGTATTTTACCATTTGCAGGTTT
>JAOTIZ010000203.1:35711697-35732803 GCA_027123425.1 Erythroxylum panamense
TATGTATGATTTGTGGATGTTGGAAATGGAAATTATTTTATGAATGTATTGTGATTATTGGAAATGGAAATGGAAATTGCTGAAAATTGTTGGAAATAGAAATGAAATTATGCATGATTTGTGGATGATGGAAATAGAAATTGTTTATGTATAATTTGTGGATGTTGAAAATGAAAATTGTTTTATGAATGCATTGTGATAATTGGAAATGGAAATGGAAATTGTTGGAAATGGAAATTATTGAAAATTGTTGAAAATAGAAATGAAATTATGTATGATTTGTGGATGTTGGAAATACAAATTGTTTATTAATGTATTGTGATTATTGGAAATGGAAATGGAAATTGTTGAAAATTTTTGGAAATGGAAATTGTTGAAAATTGTTGGAAATGGAAATGAAATTATGTAGGATTTGTGGATGTTGGAAATATAAAGTGTTTATGTTGATTTGTGGATGTTGGAAATGAAAATTATTTATGTATGATTTGTGGATGTAGGAAATCCAAATTGTTTTATGAATGTATTGTGATTATTGGAAATGGAAATGGAAATTGTTGAAAATTGTTAGAAATGGAAATGAAATTATGTATGATTTGTGGATGTTGGAAATAGAAATTGTTTATGTATGATTTGTGGATGTTGGAAATGGAAATTATTTATGTATGATTTGTGGATGTTAGAAATGGAAATTGTTTTATGAATGTATTGTGATTATTGGAAATGGAGATGGAAATTGTTGGAAATTGTTTATGTACGATTTATGGATGTTAGAAATAAAAAAAAATTATGTATGGTTTTTGGATGTTGGAAATGGAAATTGTTTTATGAATATATTGTGATTATTGGAAATAGAAATGGAAATTGCTGAAAATGGAAATGAAATTATGTATGATTTGTGAATGTTGGAAATAGAAATTATTTACGTATAATTTGTGGATGTTGGAAATGGAAATTGTTTATGTATGATTTGTGTAATTATATATGTTGAATGTTGTGAATTGTTAGCTTTTGACTTATAATGAATTGTATACCATGAAATTAAATTGTGTGTAATGTAATTATACAAAATGAGTTATATTATATAAGATGGATATGCATATTGTGTATTGAAATTATGTGTTATTTATTTTCATGTGTTATTTATTTTGATATATGCATTCATTTATTTTTACAGATAAATAGAAGAAAGTTCAAGTACTCCTGTTCAACCCACTTCAGGAAGATACAATGATCCAGCTTGAGCTCATATTGCATTGGTTCCCGATATGAGGAACCATACTATTTGCTTATTTTGTAACAAGCATTTGAAAGGTAGAGGAATCACTCGATTAAAAAAACATTTAGCTGGGGGTTAAAGGAGATGTGGAACCCTATAAAAAAGTATGTCATGATGTAAAGTGGTAGAAGAAAACATTGCTTGATGAATATCAAGATGAGAGAGATAGAAGGGAAAGGATGAATATTGAAATTGGTAGTGGAAGTTCGTTTTCTAGTTTTCGTGGTGATTTTAGAAATGTTGAAGCTGGAAATGGTTGTAGTACTGGTACTGATACTGGTAGTGCTCCATCTCAGGCTCAAGAAGAAGTACCTGAATCTGATGTGAGGAAAAGAAGAAGGCAAGTGACTAGTTTCTTTGCAAAACAAACAACTCCTAGAGCCCAACCTTCAATTCATAGTGCAATGCAATCAAGATTTGCGGCTCACAATGACGATATGGCAGTAGCTAAATGGTGCTATGATATAGGTTCGTCATTCCAAGCTTCTCAGTCTTATTATTATCAACCTATGATGGATGCAATAGCCTCTTATGGTCCAGGATACAAAGGTCCTTCGATTGATGACTTAAGAGGTAAACTTTTGAGTTGTGCTGTTTTTGAAATTAGAAGTTATTTGGCTAAAAGAAGAGTGAATTGGAGCTCTTATGAATGTTCAATCATGTGTGATGGTTGGACAAATAGGAGATAAGAGCCTATTATAAAATTTTTGTTTATTCTTCAAATGGCTCTATATTTTTGAAATCTATTGGTACGTATAGCCTTATTAGAAATACTGAGACTTTGTTTGCGATATTTGATGAAGTTATGAATGAAGTAGGGCCAGAAAATATTGTTCATTTTATTACTGACAATAAATCCGCTTATAAAGCGACAGGAAAAAGGTTGCAGAATACGTATAATTCTTTTTTGAACTCCTCGTGTTGCATATTGCATTGGCCTAATAATGGAGAATATAAGGAGATCCTAGATATTTTCTTATTATTAATGAGACTATGCAGAAAGCTAAAAAGGTGACAAAGTTCATTTATAATCGTGCATGGGTATTGAATTTGATGAGAAAGGAATTTACTAATAGTAGGAATTTGTGTCGTCCTACTATGATAAGATTTGCCATAATTTCTTATCACTTCAGTCTTTTGTTTCGATGAAGAAATAGTTAAGACAAATGTTTATAAGTGATAAGTGGATTACATCTCAGCATGTTAGGTCTAATGCTGGAGTGGAGGTTTGTAATATTATGCTGGAAGATAGAGAATTTTGGTCTTAATGTCAATTTGTTATCCGAGTTTGAGAACCTTTTGTGAGGGTGCTTTTCTTGGCTGAGTGTGAAAAAAAAGCCAACAATGGGTTATATTTTTTATGCCATGGAGAGAGACATGGAAGCAATCAAGGATAATCTGAAACATAGGTGTTCTTTATGCACACCATATCTTTCAATCATTAATGAGAAAAGAGAAATATAACTTTCTTATCCATTGTTTACAGATGGGGCATTTTTAAATTCTAGTGTCTATTTTAGACTAGATCTTACTAAGCAAGCTAAAGTTAATAGAGAAATGCTTTTAACTATTACAACAATTGTTAGCATTAACGCAATGCAAGATCTTTTAAGCTTATAAATGGAGCTTTACATGTTGTCTTATGGGGATTTTGGAATGCCGATTGGTATTTGACAGAGATGAAAACTTTCTCCAGGTATTAGTTACTTCATTTATCTTATTTCTTAAAAATTAATTATCACTTTATTTTGTTTATAACGCTACTTTTGTTATCTTATGACTTACAGTTTCTTGGTGGGATCAATTTGGAAATGATGTTCCAGAATTAAAAAGGTTTGCAATTCAAATTTTAAGTCAATGTGTGAATGTACAGGTTGTGAACGAAACTGGAGTATATTTGAATTTATCCACTCAAAGAAAAGGAATAGATTGGAGCATAAGAGGTTGAATAACTTGGTTTTTGTTCGTTACAATTTAAAGCTTTGGAAAAGGTATGTTATTTTCATAATTATCATTATTAATTTCGATATACTTTCTTATAATTTTCTAATAATTAAATTTAATTGTTTACTAAGAGTCTTAATAGAATAAGTAGTTCAACTGATCCAATTTTCATTGATAATATTGATCTTTTGGTTGATTGGATTTTTGAAGAACCGAATTTGGTAGAAGTAAATGATTTGGAAAACAATCTTGGATAGGGAAGCATTGACATGTCATTTGGTGCATTAAATTTGAATGATAATGATGATGAAGCTTCTCTGAGAATTTTGTACTAAATGATTACTGGGTTAGAGTAGTTATAGCAGGTATCCTCCCATTGACGATTGAATTTCGTTCTAGGTTTTTGTTTTTTTCTTCTTTTAATTTTACTTATATTTGATGTTTATGTTAAATTCTATATATGTATTGTAACTGTAAATATTTTTATTTCAAATTTAACTTCTACTTGATTGTTTCTTTGTCATGAACTCTTTTTGTAAATTATTTAAGGATATTTATTTTTCTTTTTATTGGATGTTTTGATGTAATTTTTATTTATTAAAATGATGAAATTGTATTGTTGTAATATTTTAAATACTTTGTGTTATTCTTAATTTTATATTTGTATGGTGATGATTGTCTTTTTTATATTAATTGTAGTTATTATTTATATGTGAAATATTTAAAAATTATTGTTATTTCATATTAATTGTGATTATTAATTATTATTATAATTTTAAAAACAGGATTGATGGAAACAATAAACTAGTAAAGTATACAGTACAACTGTATAATATACCAATGAAATATTTTGCAAATTTTAAAAATTGTAGGGACTGTTTTATAAATTTAAAAATTACCTGAAACGATACCCGATATTGACCGATATCGGTACAGTACCTAGTATTGATCGATACCGGTACAGCATTGGACCAAAACTCAATCCAGTACTAAGTTCGGTATGGTGTTCACAACTTTGGTTCCTATTCCTAACCTAAGCCACCCAAAAAATAACTACTGGAGCATCTTATTAAAGGTATTCCTAAGCCTTCATATGAACCTGAAATTGGAAGTAGAGTTGAATATCCCATGAGTCATTATGTGTCAAATAATAATATGTCAAAATCAAATAGGTCATTTATAAATCAATTATATGTTGTATCTATTCCTAATAGTATGCAGGAAGCTCTAGAGGTTCCAAGGTGGAGAGCTACAATGAATGAGGAAATGAACTCTTTACAAAAAAATAAAACTTGGGAGATTGTTGAATGCCCACCAGGAAAGAAGCCAGTTGGATGTTGATAGGTTTACACTATAAAGGACAATACAGATGGTATAGTTGAAAGGTTCAAAGCAAGATTGGTGGCAAAGGGGTATACCTAAACCTATGGGATTGATTACACAGAGACATTTGCTCCTGTAGCTAAAATCAATATTGTTAGAGTATTGTTGTCTGTAGTTGCAAAATTGGATTGGCTTTTGCAATTGTTTGATATAAAGATTTCCTTTTTGCAAGGTTAGTCATTTGAAGAAATCTATATAGAGCTTCCACTAGGATGTATAGTAGCAGAAAGGTAGAGTAAAAAGGTTTGTAGATTAAAGAAGTCGTTGTACAGGCTGAAGTATCTCCAAGAGCATGGTTTGGAAGGTTCACAAAGTCTATGATAACTTTCGGATATCATCAAAGTAATTTTGACCACACTTTATTCTTAAAAAAAGGCAAGGAAAAATCACTGCTCTTATATATGTGGATGACATAGTGGTAACAGGAGATGATCCGAAAGAGAGGAAGGCACTACAAGAATACTTGTCTAGAGAATTTGAAATGAAAGATCTTGGTTGCTTGAATATTTTTTAGGATTAAAGTTTTTAGATCGAAGAAAGGATTTTTCTATCCTAAAGAAAATATGCATTAGACTTATTACAAGAAACTGGTACATCAACATGTCAACCAGCTGATACATCAGTTAAGGAAGGCTTGAAGTTATATGTAGAAACAAACTAAATACTAGTTGATAAAGGAAGATATCAAAGGCTAATGTACTTGGCTCACATAAGAATCGACCTTGATTATGCTTTGATTATTGTTAGTCAGTTTATACATAATCTTGGAGAACAATATATGAGGGATGTTATGAGAATTTTGCCGTATCTAAAATATGCTCCAGGTAAAGGAATTTTGTTTACTAAAAATACATATTGGCAAAGTATAGATGTGTTTACAGATGCTAATTGAGTTGGATCAATAGAAGATAGACGATCAACTTCGTGTTACTTGACATTTGTGAGTGGTAACCTTGTTGTATGAATAAATGAAAAACAAAATTTGATCGCTCGCTCAAGTGCATAACCTGAATTTAAAAGTTAACACTTAGTCTCTGTGAAGCTTTGTGGCTCATACTACTTTTACAAGATTTAGGCTATACATTGAAGCAACTAATTAGTCTATATTGTCACAACAAAAATGCTTGTGATATAGCTCACATTCTTTTCCAACATGATCGAACAAAGCATGTGAGGTTGACATGTTCTTCATTAAGGAGAAATTAGATGAAAAATTGTTAAGTGCCCAAGATTCGGTCGAAGGATCAATTGGCTGACATTCTTACCAAATTAGTTTCAAATCATGTGTTTTTGAAATTTCTTAGCAAATTGATCATGCATGACATCTATGCACCAACTTGAGGAGGAGTGTTGAGATTTTTCTCCATAATTGTTGGGATTGTATAGCTGTAAGTGTACTCTTAAACTCCTAATTAGAGCTCTCAATTATAGTTGTAGGATAATTATAAATTTAGGAGTAAATGTTAAAATTTCTTTCCTTATGGTACATTATAACTAGTATGTTTCCAAGAAAGTAAAGATGAACAAAATTATTTTTCCTTATTCTTTATCTCATCTTTCAGGTAATTGATGTTCTCATATTTCAATAACTTTCTTAAGTGAAGGGCTTCCTTCGACTTAAAGGACTCTTACTCATTTGGAGGGAAGTATGTGTCAATCTCTTATATATTGATCTTTAGACCTATATATGAATTTGGAGTTCCTTTAAAAAAAATCACTATGATACCTAAGCCAATAGAAACTTAGAAAAAGAGAGAGTCTAGAATTTAAGAAATGCATTTACTTTTTTAATATATGTTCTCCTGTATATAAATATAGAACATTGTACGACTATGGGTTCATTCCAAGTTTATGAAAAGATAGACAATGAGCAACAAGGTGACGGTGCTACAATATTTTGAAGGACAGTTCCAGAACGCCATATCATTAGGTGCGTTAAAGATTGTGGGATTGCTCCAGCAAATATTAGGTTGGACTAAATCAATTCTAGTGATGGTATGAAAGCATTTTATAGTAATAAGTTGTCAACTTCGTACTATGCAAGGTATCAATACATTAGTATTTACCTTGAACTAGTTACAAAGTTAACTTCATTCACAGTAACTTGTTTCCACTCTCGAGTTACCTTTGACAGAGATGGAAAGCTACTCTTTCTTCTTTGATACAGTGACTGTTGGAACACAAAGGACTCTGTTCCTGGTCAACTTTAAGAAATATAAAAATTTAGGGCCTATTTTCTTTGGTTTAAAGTGAAGATCTTATTGTAAGGACCTTCTTTATGAATAATTTGGCAGGTGCTTGGAAGGCAACTAAATGTTACATCCAAGTTCTCCTTCCAAGATATATGTAACCTCTTAACTAAGATACAACTTCAATATTCCTTAATTGAATATAATAATTGTGGGGAACTTCAAGCAATTATGTTAGTAAGGGTGTTTATGTATTAGAAGATCTAGTCATTCTCATCTTTAGTTGTGCTTGTACTTGTACTCTCATCTCATTTTCTATATTGCTTTAGTTGTAGGTCTTTTAAACATGGACAGCCTTATCATGGAACACAATCCACGTACCTAATTGGTCCGTTTTTTATTGCACAACACTTCCAAGGATGAGAATAACTATATATGCCCATTTTGACTCTTGTATATTTTCCATTTTCATTGCACAACACTTCTAAGGATGAGAATTACCATATTCTAGCTCTCATATATATTCCACTTATTAAATTATTCATGTTAAACTTTTATTGAAAAATGGGTTGTTTTTTTCTTAATGAAAGACACTAGCGACAATAGCCTTTTATAGGCTTACAAGTCCTACTTTATTGGCTACTTAAAAGTCAAAATGGGTTCATGGACCCACCTAATATAAAAATAGCAACAAACCTAACTTAGCATTTTGACTATCTCAAATAACAACTGTAGAATAATAAGTCAAACTAAAGGAATAACAAACTTAAAAAAAAGGACCACATTTTAACAACTTTAAATCATTCTCCATCATTCCCTCTTGATTCAAAGTTGTAACACTTCTTGTGCCTAATGATGTACTTCCCATCACCCTTCAATGGTTGGAGCACTTCTCTCCAAAAGTTGCTTCTTGGTGCACTTCTCACCAATATTAAAACAAATTTTCTTCTTCTTCAGCAACATGTGCCAAATTGACACTTTCTTCGGTCTTATTTTTACAATTTCTTTGTATATGCCCAAACTTCTTGCACTTGAAACACTGAGGCTTTCCCTTGTGTCAACAATTGTCTTCATTATGACCAAGTTTCTTGCAAATGTCACATTGAGATTGAGCTTTTTCTTTTGAAGATAAGGCTTTTGCTAGATAAGCCTCCTCAACTACCTGTTGAGTTCCTTCTTTTCTCAACATTCTTCTTTGCTTCTGAGTACGTAGGGCATTGATTAATTTAAGCAACGTAATTTGATTGATATCTCTTGAATTCTCTAGGGATAAAATTTTTGTCTCATATCTTTTGGGCAAGCTTACAAGTAGTTTCTATACGATCCTGCTATTAGGTAGCTCTTCTCCCACCAATCTAATTTATTTTCCACTATTATTTACCTATCAGAAAGCTCTTATAGTCTCATTTTCTTCCATCCTTAAAATATCAAAATCTCTTTTAAGATTTAACACTTGCATCTGCTTTATTCTATCATTGCTATGATAGAGTTCTTTCAATGTGTCCCAACCTTCCTTGACTGTTTTACAACCCACAATTCTCGGAAAATTTGATTAAGAGAGAACAATATGAATTTAAGATAAAGCTCTTGGAGCTTTGGCTTCTTCATCTTCATGAGCTTTAATTTGATTGAGTGTCGGGTTATTTCCTAGAGGTGGTATTTCCCTTTCACCTTCAACCCACTGCTACAAGCCAATACCTCTCAAGTGAGTTTTCATTTTGATTGTCCAAATTTGATAATTCTCACTATTAAAAATTGGAGGTAAAAGAGCTAATGTGTTGTTAGACATCATGTTGCTGTTATTTCTTGAACACTCACAAGCATGTTAAGATCATAAGAAGCTCTGATACCATGTTAAACTTTTATTAAAAAATGGCCTCAATTTTTTCTTAATCAAATACAGTAGCACCAATAGCCTTTTATAGGCTTACAAGTCCTACTACTTAACATATAAATAGTAACAAACCTAACCTAACTTTTTGACTAGCTCAAATAAGACTAGTAGAATAATAAGTCAAACTAAAGGAATAACAAACTCAGAAAAATAGAATCATATTTTTTAACAACTTTAAATCATTCTCCAATAATTCAAATGTCGACTTTGATATTACGAGGGAAGGTAGACTTTGATTCTTCATTGTCAAGAAGTCTAAAAGTGACATCTTGGTTCCATTACAAACTCTCGTTGTATACAACTTATGATGCTCTGCTAGTTCAGCTTTTAACTTCCATGAATTTCAATTTTAACTAGGTTATGATTAAATTTGATGCATACACCAGTCAAAATCCATCTAATTAAAGATTTTTGTTCACCAATCTTTGAACAAAAATATTATTGTCAAGAAGAAATGAGTGATAAAAGCTTCCCAATTAAAAACGTTATATACCCTTAGTCCAAATAATCCTTCAAACAAGGTCCAAATAATGCAGTATAGGCATAACTGTTGGATATGATCTTCATAAACCACTGAATCTGCCAACATAGACATGCAAGTGGAATGCACACCAACACTTCATATCTAGCCTTGTGAACATCTCCAAGATTGCAGGCAATATTATAAGCTATTTGATCCATTTAAATCATGGATCATAAGCAGTTAACCTCTTGGATCTTACTAAAAATAAAAGAATCCACTTATTGTTTGATAGCAAGGGACAAAATAAATCAAAATTATGTTGAAAATTAAATTAACTCATATGCAGACTTGTATCTTACAACCTTTCTCTTATATTCATCCGATGTGAAACAATTTAGATGACAAAAAATAAAAATTAAAATAATTAAAATAATTAAAATATGAATAATTTTTCATATATAATGATAATTTTTTAGTATAAATTTTTTAAAAAAATTGAATTATGTGCTCTTTTCTCCATAAACCACTTAGAGGCTTTATCCATTCGCCAAGCGGAACATAGCTCACTAATTTTCAGAACAAATTACATGTATAATCTAAAAACACAGTAAAGTGCACAGGTTTAGACAAATGCCTTACAATACCAATTGATCGGCAACAACTTCTGTTCAAAATGCATAACTCACGACTTATATTTTAGAGTTGTATATACCACATTCTCCGATTTGAAAAGTGCCACAAACGGCAAACCGTTTTGCACATACCAACTTTACATGTCTCAGTAAGTATCATCTCACTTCCTGACAACTGTTTCTTATTAGTCCCACCAAATAAATCAACACAAATACATGGATCAATTACGGACACAAGAATGTCCAAAATTGCTTAATTTAAAAGGAACTAAAACTATATGCATATTCTGAGGAGTTTTCCAAAGCCACTGAGCTTCGACTGGTCCATTCACCACTTAGCTTCACCTTAAAGGTATTGCTTGTGGCCATACGTATCAAAGCAGAAATAGAACCACCGTGACCATGCACATGGTTTTCACTTAAGCCTCGATGGTGTCGATTGGTACTGTCTCAACTCGAACGGAGCGTGCTCAGACACGCGCCATACCTTGACTGACTTGTCCAGACTTCCACTATACAATATCCACTGTTGATCTCTTCTATCTTCACACTCACGATCCTCTTCAACGGTCAGGCATTTAACAGGCCCGCTGTGACCCTTTAGGACGGTGAGGCAATAATGGGCCCCACCGACCTCTCTCCGCCACACGCATATGCTCTTGTCGGCTGACCCGCTGAACACCAAGTTCCCAGCAGCCGTCACACAGAGGACGGCCATTTTGTGGCCCCGGAGGACCCCACCATGTGACAAGTGCTTTTCACGTTCCCAGAAATTCACCAACCCATCAGAGGAACCACAGTAAAGCACGGCGGTCTCTTGATTCACCGCCAAAGCAGTGACGGCGCTCTCTTGCTTTAACAGCGTCTGGACCAAACAATGCTTTGTTCCTCTCCCTTGTAGCTCTCTTCTCCATGCCTTCACTGTTCCATCCGCTGAGCCTGTGAACACCAGCGAATCGAATCCTGCAACAACCGAGTTTATCGCGTCTTCGTGAGCCTTGACCGATTCCACGCATTTGTAGTCTGAAACTCTCCATACTTTAAGGGTTTTGTCCCATGAACCTGAGTATAACAATCCCAAGTCTTCGTTTAAACTCAAGCATGAAACTGTATCGAAATGCTTGATACGTAGAACGTTGTGACGTCTTCGAACTTCTACGTAGTTCTTGGGATTGACCGAGCTTGTGATGTAATCTTTGAATGTGGGCAAGCTTCCAATTTGCTTGTAAACGCTAGGGTTCTTCGAAGATATCTTCCAGATTCTTATTTTCCCATCCTGGTGTCCGGTGAAAATAATCTTGTTACCCTGTACAATAATGGCTTTGACTAAGCCACTGTTGGACTTAAATCCGGCGAATTCCTTCAGGTTCTTCCACACACGTATGTTCTTGCTGTCAGAGCCAGTGTAAAGTAGGTTACCAGAAGCGGCTAAAGAATACACGTGGCCTTCTTCACGTACAATGGATCCAATGAGACCATTGTTTGGAAACTTGTGGGTCACTGGAGATGGTATTATCCATGGAGATCGTGCGTAAGGTGATGGTTGGTTCCATGGAGATGAGACGTTAGGAGACGAATCACCAGTCGGGGTCGTTGGTGCGCTGCTATTATAATAATAAGATCTGGGACTCATAGCAGAGGGACTATTGCTATTGCCATCTTCGTCTGCTCTGGGAAAGATCGGAGCTTCAGAGTGCAAAATGGCACCAAGTTTTAGCCGGTGAGGAAGTGAGTTGATCTCGGCGATCATGTTTCGAGCCTCTTTGTCTTTCATCTTTAGAAGGGAGGTATAAGCAGAAAGAGTGAAATTCGGAGTTGGTATTAATTTATAATGACGAATGCAGAGAACTGGAAATTAATGTTAGAGAAGGGAAAACTTTATATTTATAAGTAGAGAATGAGAGGAAGGGACAAAGATTGATGATCTGAGGGTGTGATAGGCCGACACCTAGACAGACAACAACGTAATCATTCCAAACCGGGAAACTGGTTCTGCCTGTAACCAGGAAACTAATACTAAAATTACAAAAAAAAATAAAGAAAACAGGTTCCGTTCCTCATTTCTTCTTATTATTCAATTCAAGCAGTTGTGCTTTGCTTTGTTTCCCACTGCATATTTACATTGGGTTCTCCTTTCTAGAACGAAACTTGATTCTTAAGGAAGGACTGACTGTACCAGAAACAGCTGCTTTTCACAGGAAGGCATTGACCTTGGACTACATCAAAGAGTGTACAACCTGCTTTACTTCTTTTAATTATGTTAATGTTATGCCATTCTTCGTCCTGGAAAGGCATGGTTGTTCCGGCTGTCCTTGTCTTTGGTTCCCGTTTGTGTCCCATTTTACAACTTCTTTTACAGCTTTTACGTCTCTAAATAATTATAATCATCATTCTTCCGTTATAACGGTCTAAATCAAGGTTTTAGATTATAAATTTAGGATTAAATTACAATTGGAATACATTGTAATAATAAAGCAACTACAGTTATAATATAATTAGAGCTGCAATTATGATTATAAATTTTAGCTTAAAATTTTAGGCTTAATAATCATAAATAGTGTTGAGACAATGCATAAAGATATAATTTTGAAGTCTAATTTCACTTTCTAAGTAATAAAAAGATACATGGAAGTATCTTTAATATTAAAAAATATAAAGCATTACTATTTACATTTCTCAAACTTTTAACTCAAGTTGAGTGAGAGAGTATGCAAACTAACGATTAAAAAATAAACTCGTTCAACCTTCAATTGTAAAAATTATGTAACGCTTAATTTAACTTAATAATCATTGTTATTAAAAATCAATTTTAATAAAATAACTTACTTTTATAAACTATAATAAATTAGATAGTTTTAATTTTTTAATTAAAATATAATTTTTAATAGAAAAAGATATTATTCTTCTTCTATCTTATTTTAAGTTCTTCAATTTTGTTCAATCTTTATTTTATTATGAGTTTATGACAATTCAAATAACGGTTGAATCTTTAAATCTTTTATTTTATCGGTTTAATTTTTAATTTAATTTTTTAAATATTGATCTAAATATATGTAAAAATAAAAGATCTTATGCTTTGATCAATCCCTTTTCATATCTATCCCCTAATTTCTTTTTGCCAATCCAACTCCCCTCTTAGATTAGTTGATGATTTGATAATCAAAGGATGAGTTTTGAAAGACTTAAGGCCACAAATATGCTCCACGCGGACAATCATTATATCACTCATCTGGAAAGTCATTTCACATACTAAATCCAGATAATGTACCGCTTGTCCTTACTACTGAAGGACCTTAAGATTATTTTCAGGGTTATCAGCAACAGTGACAGTGTAGAATCGTCCTTCACATCACTGATGCGACAATAGCTAAGATGACATAACAAACAATATTATTCAACCGTTATCATTTCAAGTCTTTTGATTAATCAATTGGTGTCAATTAAACTCTGGAGTTTCAAACCTGAATCAAGTAGCTTCTAAATTGAAATGCTAATCGTCGTCCATAATCATTAGCTTGTTATCTAAGATCATGTTCTTTATACCGACTACAGCTGGTCCCCGTTATCAATAACTACTATTACCTTCAATATTATTACTAGTATAGTATATAAAGTATGAATTCTATTTGTTTTGCATATAACTGAGGTATGTTGATTTTACTTAATCTAAATTAATAGAATTTTAAATGAAATATTACCGTCAATAGATGAGCAAAATCTTCAATCTTGGAAATAGCAAGCAAAAGTCGGGAGTTGGTGAACCACACGCTGTGCACAGCCTCCTAATTGGCTGCCCCTTTCTCTCAATATCTCATTTAACGGCCACGTAACGGTTTCCTTCTTACAAAGGGACCGTTATCTTGTTTTTTGCCACGTAGCCTTCACTTGGATTCTTCTATCGCCCATCAAAAATCTAGACACGATTTTTACCTCACGACTTGCAAATGGTGCGACCATTATCTCTGCAGTTTTAGAATTCAGGGTTTTAAAGACATGATCATGTGAGAGGGAAGATTCCACCAAGTTTGTCGAAGCACACAAAAGAACGGACTACAGGATTAAAGCAGGACGAAAAAAAAGAAAAGAAAAAGAAAGCCAAACGAAAGATCCTGAGAAGCTTACTCTCTGAGTCAACCGGTCAGCTTTTGGTTTCAGGTTAACTTGTTACACAACTAGAAGGAGCTGTATCAGCTGAAACGTACCCAAGAAAAAACACTTTTGTGGAATATCTTACTTTGAAACTACTACAGTAACATTGCTACAGTAATTTCCGCCTTACTACATGCTATAGTACTTTTTGCCTTTATGGAGTCTGCTCCCTTTTCAGAAGGCATCCGCACTCTGCTATGGCTGCTCCTTCCCACACAGCTAAAAAAGTCCGATTGCAAGAACGGGAAGAAGACCCTCCTCCCATTGATCAACCAGCGATTCAACCACTTCCAAGCTACTGTGTCGCTGTTTCAGGTCATCCTACTCAGGCCAGCCATTCTATCAATCTCCATTGGCCAGATGACCCGTCAATAGAACTAGAAGAGGGCGATCTCACTCTGGTACAGGGACCTCATAGCTTGGGCATAGAATTGTCCTCTACATTCCGAGGCAAATTAGACACCGTCTAGGCGCAAGCGGTAGTGATCAAGCTGATGGGATGAAAGCTGGGATTCAGTATGCTCCGGGATCGCCTTCTCACCTTGTGGCACCCGACTGGTCCCCTAAAAATCGTGGATTTAGAGAATGATTTCTATCTGATCAACTTCAAGGAGGAGCGGGATTATATTCATACCTTGACACAGGGCCCTTGGATAATTTCCGGCCATGTCCTTTCGGTCCAACCGTGGACTCCAAACTTCCGCCCTTCCTTCGGCTGTATCACCCACGTCATGGCTTGGGTCCGCTTCCCGGGCTCCCTATTGCCCGATACCACCGCTCCATTCTCACTGTTCTTGGTAATCTGGTAGGGAAAACAGTTAAGATAGACGATACCACGCAACAGACCTACCGAGGACGCTTTGTGCGCGTGGCTGTCACCCTGGATCTCAGTGCTCCTCTGCGTTCAGTCGTTGAACTCGATGGGGAAGTCATTCACGTTGCGTATGAGGGACTTCCCCAAATTTGTTTCCACTGTGGTCGGGTCGGCCATAGCTCCGAAACTTGCCCCTCGCGACCCACGACTCCTCCTGTTCCTACACCATCCTCAGTCGAGTCCCCCCTGCCAGATCTCGTCGTCCCAGGCGGAGATCCCTCCCCTAGTCCCCCACCAGCAGATACTTTCGGTCCCTGGATGCAGGTGACCCGTCGGACTCGCCGGCCCCCACCTTCTTCTATTGGATCTAGACGGGATAGCCCGACCCAATTGCGGCACGGTGGCTCTCGCGGGTCACGATTCTCAGCTCTCTCCCCTGCTGTGTCAGACGCTGCCCCTACGAGCCTCCCTCCAACGGTCGCCTCTCCTAGCTCCTTCGTTGGACCATTTTTGTCCGCTCAGGACCAGCAACCCAACCCATCCCTAAGCACATCGTTTAAACGAGGCGAACGCCACAGAAGGGGCTCAAAAATGGGAGTTTCTAGATCCCATTATACTCATCCGGGGACAACGTCGTCTCCTTCCCAGATGTGTTTTTCCGTGGGCTTGTCTCCAACCACGGGCCCAGCCTCATCTTCTACTCCCCAGCCAGCTTCTCCCTTGGCCCAGGCTACCTCCTCGGGCCCAGATGTCGTTCCTCCTCCACAGGCCTCATCCTCCACAGGCCCATGCACTCCAGGCCCCCCGTTGCAGCAGCCCACGATCCCGGGACTTAGTACCCCCCGTCCCAGCCCGTCACACATAGCAATTTCTCTACCGTCCCACGAGGCTTTGCTTTCACCAGACCCGACCATATCTCTGCCAGTCCCCGCAGGTGTGGACCTTGAGGTGATGGACGTGGCCCACACTGATCCCCATGGCCCAATGGACACGGCCCCCCACCATCCTATCCGCGAGGCTTCCCCTCCCCGGCCTCCCGATCCAGTTCCCGACCATCGACCGGATGGGGAGTTGAACGATTCACCCGATACGCCGATGGCAGACCCTACCCCTGCACCCCTGCCTCGCCTAGATCTCGCTGGCCCAGCTGGTCTCGATGACCATGTCACGACCGGTACAAGTTAGTCCCCTTTCTCTTTTTATGTTTATGACGATATTTATCTGGAATTGTCAAGGAGCTGGAGGTCAGACCTTCAAGCCCATTATGAGGAACTATATTCGACTCCATAAGCCCCGCTTAGTGGTCATTATTGAGCTGCGTATTAGCGGAGAACGAGCTCTGAAAGTTATTCGTACTCTGGGATTTAGCAATTTTTTCCGTGTGGAGGCGACGGGCTATTCAGGCGGGATTTGGCTGCTTTGACAAGCGAATGTTGATGTTCGCATTCGTCTTGCCCACCGCCAATTTATTCATGCTCGAGTACAGTAGGACCGTCACTTGTTTGATTTCACCGCTATCTACGCGAGCCCCACCTACTCGTTACAAAAATACCTCTGGCACTACCTGGTCTCCCTTGCTCCGCACATCACCGTCCCCTGGATTCTGGGCGGGGATTTTAATGCGAAATTGGAGGGTGTTGATAAGCGCGGGGGTTCCCGAACCCAACCTACCATTAACACTCACTTTCGGGATTGTATGCTCCGGTGTCATCTCCAGGATCTTGGGTTTTCAGGCCCGAGATTCACGTGGAAGAGGGGCACTCTCCGGGTCAGGCTTGATCGGGCCTTCGGATCGCCTGCTTGGCTTTCTAAGCATCCGAGTACCCGGGTTACCCACCTCCCTTTTCTCAAATCGGATCATCGCCCTCTCCTTGTTAGGTTCAGCGCTCTCGCTCCTCCCCTGCTGCTGCGATGTCCTTTCCGTTTTCAATCGGCATGGCTCACTCACGATTCTTTCGCCCAACTGGTCGCTGATAACTGGCATCCGAGTTCTTCGGATTTCAGTGGAGCGATCCGACGCTTCTCGAAGAAGCTTCACCATTGGAATGCCACGGAGTTTGGAAATATTTTTCATCGAAAAAAATGCCTTATGGCTAGGCTTGAGGGCCTTTAAAAACCAGTGGAGGACTCCGATTCCCCCTCCCTTCATGAGCTCGAGACCTACCTGCGGAAGGAACTGGAATCCGTACTCTATCAGGAAGAGCTCTTTTGACACCAGCGATCCTGGAGCCAATGGATTGACCAGGGCGACCAGAATACTCAGTATTACCATGCCCTCACTCATTCTAGATGTCGTCATTCCGACATTCATTCTCTTTCTGAAAGTAATGGAAATGAAGTTACCGATCCTGCCGTTCTCCGAGGCATTGCTCAGCACTACTTGGAGGACTTATACCGCTCCGATGGTACTTCCTCTCTCCCTGGGCCTCTACCTGGCAATTTTCCCCCTCCCTTGCCACATATGACTGAGGACCTCTCTCGTCCGCTCAGTCCTGATGAGATTAAAGAGGCTTTCTATTCCATGGCTCCTAACAAAGCTCCAGGAGTTGATGGTTTCACTGCTCTTTTCTACCAATCCCAGTGTGACACTGTCGGCTCCTCCCTGATTCATTTCCTTCAGCGTATTTTTTGTCATGAAGTTTGGGAGTCGGCGATTAACCATACCATCATCGTTCTTCTTCCCAAAACCCCCTCCCCTACTTCTATTTCGCAATTCTGTTCGATCGCTCTTTGCACTGTGCTCTACAAAGGCCTCACTAAGATTTTAGCGAATCGACTCCAGCCGTACCTCAAGGGCCTAGTTAGCCCGACACTGTGTAGCTTTATGCCTGGCCGCCTCATTACCGACAATATTATCATTACCCAGGAAGTGATTCACTCCATGAAACGCAAGACTAGTCGGACAGGATCTATGGCCATCAAAGTGGACCTCGAGAAAGCTTATGACCGCCTTAGTTGGGACTTCATTCAAGGCACCCTTCACGACATTGGTATTCTGGTCTCGCTTATTTCGTTCATCATGAAATGCATATCTACGATGTCCTTTCAAGTGAATTGGCATAGTGAGTTTAGCGCGACCTTTCAGCCTTCTCGCGGTATTCGCCAAGGGGACCCCCTTTCCCCTTATCTTTTTGTGCTGTGCATGGAAAGACTTGGTTATGCGATTTCTCAGGCGGTGTCCTCTGGTCGATGGGTTCCGGTCAAATTGAGTAGGAATGGCCCCCCTTTCCCATTTATTCTTTGCTGACGACCTCATTCTCTTCTCTGAGGCTTCCCTCGATCAAGTTCACGTTATTCGGAATGTTCTGGACTCGTTCTGTGCAGCCTTGGGGTATCGCGTCAGCCAGGATAAGTCGAGATGCTACTTCTTCAAGAATGTCCCTCCTTCGACCTGCCGTGCCTTAAGCAGTGAGTTAGCTTTCCCCCGGACGACCGACCTAGGTCGGTACCTGGGGGGTTCCTCTTCTGCACCAACGGGTCGGCAAGCATACCTATCAACACATTCTCAATAAGGTTCATCACCGCCTGTCTGGATGGGCCCCCTCCACGTTGTCTTTTGCTGGTCGGGTCACCCTGGTGCAATCGGTCTTAGCGGCTATACTGAGTTATACGATGCAGACTGTTCAACTGCCACGTGGGTTATGTGACACCCTCGAACGAGTTATGTGGCAATTTTTGTGGGGTTCGTCACGCGACCGTACGAAGATTTCCCTTGTCAGCTGGGAGGAAGTTTGTATGCCTAAAACCATGGGGGGTCTAGGTATTCGCAGGATTAGGGAACTGAACCATGCTTTCCTGGCCAAGCTCGGTTGGGCCTTGATAGTCAATCCTAAAGCCTTGTGGGTCAAGGTGCTATCTGATAAATACGCTTTTGATGTAACCCGCCTTCCATCCTCCTTTCCTTCCACTGGGGGGTCGATGGTGTGGAAGAGCATTAAAGCGACATGGCATATCGTGAATCAAGGCCTACAGTGGAGGGTCGGTAATGATATGACGACCCGCTTCTGGCTCGACCCTTGGGTCACGAAAGTCGGGCCACTTTTCTCCCACTTAACTCAGCCCATCCCGGACCGTCTTCTTAGCCTCAGCGTCAGTAACTTCGTTGACTCCACCGGTAGTTGGAACCTGGCAGCCTTCCACTCGTACCTCTCACCTTCGCTTTGCCGTACTTTAGCTGGCATGTTCCCTCCTTCTCAGTTTCTGGGTCCCGACTGGATTATATGGGGAGCCTCTGAACAGGGCCACTTTACCGTTGCCTCTACTTACTCCATGCTTTTGGGCCATTCGGACGCAGATCCGCATGGGATCTGGCGGGCCATTTGGCAGTGGTCGGGGCCCCAACGGGTGCGCTCCTTTTTATGGTTGCTAGCAAAGGATCGCTTGCTCAGTAATCAGCAAAGGGTGCGCCGCCACCTCACCACTGACGATACCTGCCTCCACTGTTTCCAGGAAGAATCATCCCTCCATGTTGTTCGGGACTGCTTGATCACGCGACGTGTGTGGACCACCATCCTGCCAGACATCGTCACCTCGCCTTCCTTCGGCCTCCCCCTCAGTGCCTGGTTGCTCGGCAACCTCCACCAACATCGGCGGGTGTAGGGCCAGGATTGGGCGCTTCTTTTTGGGTTGACTTGCTAGTTCCTCTGGGGCTGGAGGAATAAGTCTATCTTCGATTATACTTTTGTGTGGCCTGACTCACCCTCTTTTCTCATGTTGTCTTTTGCAGATCAGGTTCAGACTGCTATCGAGCGGTACAGTCGGGTCACCACTAGCTACCATCCCCATCAGGCACAGTACATTGGCTGGAGTCGATCGCCGCCGGGCTGGGTCAAGTTGAACACCGATAGGGCTTGCAATCGTTCCCAACTCATGGCTACAGTAGGTGGCCTCGTCCGTGACAGTGACGACGTCTGGCAAGGCGGCTTTACCCAGAACATAGGTTGGTGCACAGCACAGTCCGCAGAGCTCTGGGCCGTCTACATCGGGCTCTCAATGGCTTGGCGGTTGGGCTTCCGACAGCTGGAGCTGGAAGTGGCCTCGCTGGGAGTGCACCAACTCCTCTCCTCTGTGTCCACTCGGTCTCATTCGAGCAACCCACTCGTCCTTGGTATCTTGGAATTTCTCAACCGAAACTGGACTGTTGTTCATCGGTACGTCTACCGAGAGGGCAACAGATGTGCGGACTGGCTCGCTGCCCAGGCAGGCCATACCGACATTGGGGTCACTTTTTTCGATGTTACACTTATAGGGTGCCATAGTCTTCTTTTAAAAGATATGTCAGGAATCTGTTTCCCGAGACTCGTTTTGTAGTCGGAGTTCTATCTTTCCCTTTATACAAAAAAAAAATCTAGACATGATCCCACCCACGTCACATTACGTCATCCCTTTTATGTTTTTGTCCAGTTTGACGTAATATATAAAACAAATAAACAGTTCTTAATCTCCTCAACCCCTCTGGAATTCTGATTGAGTTTTCTGTTTTGGTGATAGGTATACACCAGCTGTTGCAGTAAAAGTTGATGGTTCAGCTGCAGCATGTATTTCAAGAAGAAAATCAGTGCACAGATAGCCTCGCTCGTCTCACTGGGGTGTGCAGTTTGGGTCTCTCTTTACTGTACGATCCCCCTTTTGGAGTTCAGGAGATCCTCTGCCGCAATGCGCAAGGCGCTATGTACCCACGAGCGTTAATTTAGTGTTGTATTTTCCCTTGTGTAATAAAAAAATAAAAATAAATAAACAATTCGATTACCTGAAATTGTGAGAGTATAAAACATGTTAGGCTGTTAGTTTTAATTTAGGGCATCTTTTCCCAAAAAAGTAAAAGTTTGTTGCTTAAACTTTGTTGGTGAATAGACTGTTGGTAAAGTCAATTGGATTGCCCAAAAGCAATCTACTGTTGTATTGAAAAATCATATTTATGCATTGGGAACCCAATTTCAACTTGGAAGACAAAAAGGGTTTGACTAAAGATAGAATCGGTGGCTGACTGGCTGTATCATTATGATGATACTTTCTATAAACTAATTAAATACGTAATCGTTTGAAATGCTATGGATCGGTTAGTTCAAACTGCACCCACTAAGTTGGCTGATATAAGCATAATAAAGGGGCGTTTGGTTTGAGCATAGGGTTAGGTATAGATATGGGTATAATAGTAGAAGGGAATAAGAATGGGTATGAAAAATAAAAAATAATGTTTGGTTTGTAACTTAGGTTTCTGTATTAATACCAATAATATTGTTTGGTTTGTTGCATTAATGGGAATGAAAGATAATATAATACCATTTTTTCATATCATATTTATTATTATTATTACAAAATTTATAATAATAATAATAATAAGATAATTAATTTTGTATAAT
>JAOTIZ010000203.1:35773060-35793470 GCA_027123425.1 Erythroxylum panamense
ATAGTTGGCTGGTAGCATAGTTCTTGTAGAATCTCCTACGGGGCTGTAGCTATTTTATCAATAAACATACCTTATCTGAATCCACTTACTGTGTTACTAGTGGGCATTGTGAGTAGGTGTTTTCTAGGTTTTCCACAGCTACATATTCATCCTGAGATAGCTTGAATATGTTCTTTTTCCTATCTACGATCTTCAGTGCTCCATTTGGCTGCCATTCTCCAATGTCACCATGCAATGCTTATGCTTGCTGTTTCACTTCTGAGCAGTCACAGATGGTCCTTAAAAGCAGGTTTTGTGTCTATGAATAGCTCAAGGAAGTGTGTGAAAAATGTATTTTACCTGTATGAAACCACCCATCAACGAGGACCTCATTTGTTAAATCTTCTCGCTTGTGGTAGCCAGAGAATAAGTTATTGCCCCTTAGACGGCTTGAAATCTTCTGTTCCCCCCTTAGACAGATCTCTCCTCTAGGAGTCTCGGATAGTGCATCATATCCCATCTCCGACACTAATTTAAGTCTTGCTTCAATTGTCGTCATAGGTACCCCAACAGTTCCAATCATAGAATACACATATCCAATTGATGTAAAACAACCTCCACAGCTTTCAGTGAGACCTGTGTGAAACAAATAAGTTGGAGAGGACCAACATAATTAATTAAGGAGCAATCCTGGGACATATTTGGTACGCACCATATCCTTGTGATAAAGTGGAACAAGAGGTAACCCTTAAGAACTCATCCACATGCTTAACCAAAGGAGCTGCACCTGATGTCGGGATACGAAGTCGACAACCTAATGCTTGCTTTGTCTGTCAAAATCAAGAAAATTAAGATTTCAAACACAAAACTTTTTGAAACAGGATTTGAGTGTGAAATTACCACCCTTTTAAAAAATGAGCTTGTCGAAGAGAGGTGCTGCCTTTGCTTGTGGCAATCCTTTGTCAAGATTGCTCAATTTGCTGTCATTACCTTCTTCGTTAGACGTGTCCTCTATTCTAAGAAGAAATGGATGATCATGAAGAAAATGGAATATAGACTTACTAGTAATAGGCAAAATCGAAAATTTTCTTCCTCAGGAAACCTCCGGCCGAAATTTTACTCATTGTGGCTTCAGCAACAGTTCATGCACTCAATTACGTGTAATGAAAAATGAAGTAGCGATGGCTCAGAAGAACTGAAGATGACGTGATGTTGAAGGAATAAGAAGTTTACTAATCTATAACTAGTAGTTAGTTAGTTAGTGACAGTTATTGTGTATAAAGTCGCAATTATGAACGTATGTAACATACATGCAATCAAAACAATTCTCTAATATACACAGTATCTTAATATCTGTCAAAACACTCTCTTCTTTCTTTTCTTGTTAAGCTTTCTTTAATCTTTTCTTGCTAAACAACTCATCAGTTCCCTACTGGAACTGATTAAATAAACCTCATGTGCGATAGATAACAACTACAATTGGTATCAGAGCATTTCTTTCTTGAGGGACCTGTGAGTGTGTGATTATGTGAGGAGCTTTCTTGAAGATACGACGTTGGTGATTATTCTTGGAGTGCTGTGATTTAGAGAAGTTCATCAAAGATGGCTGAGAACTTATCTCAAGGCCTACAGCCTCCAGTGTTTAATGGTGAAGGATACGCAGTCTGGGCAATCAAAATGGAAGTATACATGCAAGGATAGGATCTCTGGGAACCTGTGGAGGATGCGACAATACCTCAGCTGAGGTGGTTGAGGGAGAGGATCACAAGGAAAGCTCGAGCCCGATCTTGCTTGTATCAGGCGTTAGCTCCCTCCATCTTTACAAGAATTATGAAGACGGATTCACCAAAGAAAATCTGGGATTTCTTGAAGGAAGAATACCAGGGAGATGAAAGAGTTAAGCATATGAAAGTGCTAAACTTCATGAAGAGTTTGATAGACTCCAGATGAAAGATGGTGAGTCTGTCAAGGTTTATGTGGAAAAACTGTGCCAGCTAGTTAATCAGATTAGACTTCTTGCTGTTGATTTTAAAGATGAAATAATTGTCCAGAAGTTGTTGATCTCAATTCCAGAGAAGTATGAAGCAACTATTGCTTCTCTGGAAAATTCAAAGGATATGTCTAGTATTAAGCTAGCTGAAGTCATAAGTGTTCTGCAAGCACAGGAGCAGAGGCATTTGATGAGGAAAGGTGACACTTCAGAGGGTGCTTATAAGGCATCAACAAAGACTGTTGAGCAGGAGAAGTTCAAGAAGAAGTGGTCGAAGGGAGGTTCCAAGACACAGAAGAATCAAAATCAACACAAGGCGCAATCGAAGATGCAGTCTGGTGATAAAAATGCAAAGTATAATCCTTGCCCTCATTGTGGTGAGTCAAACCATTTGGCTTTCAGATGTTGAAAGAGACCTGATGTAATATGTAGAAAATGCAATCAGAATGGTCATATGGAAGCAATTTGCAAGCAACAGTTTGGACACTCTACTGCTGAAGCTTAAGTTGTCGAAGAAGAGAAACAACTCTTTGTTGTTACCTTTGATCTGGTGGAGTCACCCTCAACAGAGTGGATCATAGATAGTGGCTGTACAAGTCACATGTCTTCCAATCTTAGTAAGTTTACGCAGTTGGATAGATCTTTCCATGCAAATGTCAAGCTTGGAGATGATCAGTGCATTTCAGTGGAAGGGAAAGGAGTAGTTAAGATTTGTACCAGAGAAGGTCTTAGCACAATTTCAAATGTTCTTTTTGTGCCTAAGATTCACCATAATCTTCTCAGCATTGCACAACTCATTGAAAAAGGATTTAAAGTGTTCTTTGAAAAGGATGAGTGCAGAATCATAGATTCAACTGGAAAGGAGATTCTTATAGTTAAAGTGAAAAATAAGTGCTTTTCTCTGAAAGTGGAAGATGTTCAACAGATTGCAATGGTTAGTAATGCTCAGGTGACAAATCTTTGGCACAAGGGATTGGGACATTTTCATATGAGAGGTCTTGAAGAAATGGCAAGAAAGAAGATAGCAGATGACCTTCCTGCAGAACTGAGTGATGGATCTCAGTGTACAACAAGCTTTAAGGGGAAGCAAGCTCGATTCCCATTTCCTATATCATCATGGAGAGCTATTGAAACACTGTAATTGATACACATGGATGTGTGTGGACCAATGCCTGAAGAATCCTTGAGTGGTAGCAAGTATTTTTTTGTTAATGATTGATGATTACTCCAGATACTCTTGGCTTTATTGTTTTAAAAGCAAGGGCGAAGTAGCTGACATCTTCAGAGATTTTAAGAATCTGTTAGAAAATCAATGCAGCAGGACAATCAAGTCAGTAAGAACTGACAATGGAGGAGAGTTTACTTCAAAGAAATTTGAGATATTGTGCAGGGAAGCTAGGATTAAGCATCAGCTGACAACATCTTACAACCCTCAACAAAATGGGGTGGTGGAGAGAAGAAATAGGACAGTCATGGAAATAGTGAGATGTATGCTACATGAGAAGAGACTTCCCAAGAAGTTTTAAGTAGAAGCTGCATGCACAGCCTGTTTTCTGCTTAATAAGCTATATACTAGGGTTCTTGATGGAAAGACACCATACAAAATATGGTGTGGGGTGAAGCCTAAGCTCAAGAATCTCAAGATTTTCGAAAGCCTTTGCTATTCTCATGTTTTACAAGTCAAAAGAGGAAAATTGGACAGCAATAGTGAACCTGCTATCTTTGCGGGGTATTCAGAAGTTACAAAAGGGTACAGACTCTACTTTCCTGATCTGAACAAAGTTAAGGTGAATAGGGATGTTCATTTCGTTGAAGATAAACAATGGAATTGGCATAGATCAGAACAAGAACTAATAACAGAAGATAGTGAGCAATCTGTCAAATACGATACAAGTATGAATTTCACTAATCCTTATAGGATAGATGATGAAATTTCAGAAGATGAAGCTGATGATGAGAACCAAGAAGAAGATATTGACCATGTTTCTGTGAGAAGAACAAGAAGCTTGGTAGATATCTATGAAAGAAGCAATGCAGCTATATGTGAACCTACTCATGTGCAGGAGACCTTGAAAAATGCAAAATGAAAATGTGCAATGCAGGAGAAGTTGGACATGATTCATAAAAACAAGACTTGGACACTTGTTGACAGACCAACCAATAGAAAAGTGATTGGTCTTAGGTGGGTGTTCAAGCTCAAAATGAATCCAGATGGCTCTATAAGTAGATATAAAGCACGTATAGTGGTGAAGGGATATGCACAGATTGAAGGGGTGGACTTCAGTGAGACCTTTGCACCTGTGGCAAGGTTAGAAACAATAAGATTGATCTTGGCTTTAGCTACAGAAAAGGAATGGGAGATGCATCAAATGGATGTTAAATCCACCCTTTTGAATGGAGAATTACATGAAGAGATCTTTGTGGAACAACCAAAAGGCTTCATCATCAAGGGAGAAGAAGAAAAAGTATACAAGTTGAACAAAACATTATACGGGTTGAAGCAAGCACTAAGATGCTGATACTCAAAGATGGATAATTTTTGGTTGCAAATCAATTTTCAGAGGAGCAGCAGTGAACCTACACTCTATGTAAGAGATGAAGGAGGACATGTAGCTGTAGTTTCTGTTTATGTAGATGATTTACTCTTAACTGGAAGCTCAAGTGTTCAAATCAGCAATTTGAAGCTTCAGTTTAGGAGTACATTCGAAATGACTGATCTTGGATTGATGAAATATTTTCTAGGTATGGAGTTGAATCAAAGGAAAGGACAGATCTTTGTGAGCCAGAAGAAGTATATATGTGATGTGCTCAAGAGGTTTCAGATGGATCAATGCAATTGTCTCAACACCTATGTGTCCAAAATAGAGTTTGCTACAGAATGGTGAGCATAAAGAGATTGATAGCAGGAGGTATCGAAGTATGATTGGATGTCTCATGTACATCACAGCTACCAGACCAGATATGCAATTTGTTGTGAGTGTACTTTCCAGATTCATGAGCAATCCAAGGAAGCTCCATCTAGTTGTTGTTAAAAGAGTCTTAAGGTATCTCAAAGGTACCTTGGATTATGGACTGTGTTATAAGAAGACTGGAACTTGAAATTTTAAATGTTATGTGGATAGTGATTGGGGAGGTTCTTCAGAAGATATGAAGAGCATTACAGGATTTTGCTTCACTCTCGGATAAACTTGTTTTTCATGAAGTTCCAAGAAGCAAGAAGTTGTGACATTATCTATAGCTGAGCTAGTTGTAGCTACTGCAGTAACAAAACAGGCAATTTGGGTTAGGAAGCTTCTATCGGATTTGCAAATGACTGTGTAGAATCCTACGATGATGTATGTTGATAATCAAGTAGCTATTGCCATCTCAGTGAATCCAGTGTTTTATGGAAGGACTAAGCACTTTAAGCTTAGATACTACTATTTGCGAGATGTGCAATCAGATGGTGAAGTGAAACTGGTGTTTATAAGGACAGAGGAGTAGATGGCTGATTTGTTTATAATGGAATTTCATGTTTCAAGGTTTGAATGTCTTAGAAAGTTAGTTGGAGTAGAGGCGAATACTCTGAGCCAAAGAGAAGAATGAAGTAGCGATGGCTCAGATGAAGTGAAGATGACGTGATGTTGAAGGAATAAGAAGTTTACTAATCTGTAACTAGTAGTTAGTTAGTTAGTGATAGTTCACTAGTTATTGTGTATAAAGTTGCAATTATGAATGTACGTAACATACATGCAATCAAAACAATTCTATGATATACACAATATCTTAATATCTCTCAAAACACTCTCTTCTTTCTTTTCTTGCTAAGCTTTCTTTAATCTTTTCTTGCTAAACAACTCATCAGTTTCCTACTAGAACTGATCAAATAAACCTCATGTGCGATAGATAACAACTACAAAAAGAATAGCAGTATAATCTTTAGAATTTTAATTGCAAGGATGATATATCATACCAGAGTATATACGATCAAAAACTCTAGGTACGACACATAATATACTTGGGTTCAATTCTTAAATGTCCTTATTCAAGTACCAACCATCTTGCAAGTAATATAAAGGCTAAGAGCGAGTACGGTTAAAGTTAACCTTTAAGTAATAAAATTAGAATATAAGAAACCAGACGCCAGACGTATAAGAACCAACCCAAAGTTTGATTTTTGTTCATTACCCCTCTCCAATATCCTATTTTGGCTCCTTTATAAATGCAAGAGATCTCCATAATTTGATCGTATACATCGTCTTCTAAAGCCTTTTAAATAGGCATAAACATAAAGGGAAAAACGGAATCATTGATGTCTATAAATACAGCAACAATTATTGACCAATAAAGTAGAAAGTAACAGTTCCTAAAGAGTATGACAGCTTATTGACTGTTTCAGAATCACAATTCAACACTCTACCTTGATTCGAAATTACATACTCCAAGCAAGGTTTTAAACAGAAGAAATTTCTCCTTTGACAATGACTTTGTCAAAATATCTACCAACGAATCATGAGTGCTACAGTATTGGACATCCACAACTCTTCCAGCCACCAAATCTCTGACAAAATGTAATCATGTATCTATGTGTTTAGTTCGACTATGTAATGTTGGATTGTTAGTCATGAAAATAGTCAATTTGTTGTCGCAGAAAATAACAATTGCTGCTTTTTATTGTTGTTGTAAGTCATTCAGAAAACGTCTCAACCAAATTGCCTGACATACTGCAAAAGCCACCGCTACGTACTCTACTTCAGTGCTCGAAAGAGCTGTTATAGGTTGCTTTTTGGAGTTCCATGCAATAGCTCCCGATCCTAAAGTGAAAACATGAGCTGACACACTTCTTCAATCATTAATACAACTCGCAAAATCCGAATCCGAGTAGCCATATAATTTTCCATCAAATTGTACATTAATTGAAAAACTGAAGGGGGTTAATTGTTTTGTAACTTTCCACAAATCTCTTTGACACAAATAAAATGGAAAAAAAAGCAAAATCGAAATAATAAAAACATCAGAAATTTGGTAACGTAGTTTGACACACCTTGCCTATGTCTGCGGGGCCCTTACCCAGCTTAATCACTCTCACTGAAGTACAATAGATTTACTCAAGGCGTTACTGAGCTGACACCACTCAACCCTTGATACTATCTCTCAACCTCACTTCCCGTGAAAGAATTCCATGTCCAATAACACAACTGACTCATGATAACCTCGTTAGAGAATTTTTCTAACTACTTTCACTCAAACAATAATTAATAAAAAAATAACTTAAGCACTTAATCAACTAAGAACCGAAAGACAATACACTTGAGATAAAAGAAAGAACAACTTTACGAAAGGTTAAGCTCCACTAAAATAAATCTGAAAGTCATTGCAACAATAATAGATTAATTCACATAAGCATCAACACGAAGCCTTAGACCATATGCAGCCAACCAAACATGATTCAGCAAAATAATCATGCACAGATCCAAGAAGAACAAGTTTGGAAAATCAGAAATTAAATCATGATGTAACGTTATCTCCTTAACCAATTAACCAAAACTTCCAACACTCAATTAACCAAAACTTCCAGCAATGTTATCTCCTATCCCTCAAAGCCATAATCTCAAAAACCAACTTGAGCTATGTTTTTCAAGCGTGTCATTAATGTCCACTAAATAGATGATTGCCAAAATTCAAAAACCACATGAGCTATATTATTAATGTCGAACACACTCACATGGACTTAATGCCACACACACACCTGTTGCTTGATTGCCATGCACACACACCAATTGCACACTAACATTTATTATCCCACCTTGACATAAGATATCCTTTTGCCGTTGATTCTTGGTAGGAGTTGAATTAATCAATTAAAGCAAGAGACTTGGAGAAGCTTAACGCATACCACACTCAAGCACGCTTCAATGTCGGTCTTTCACATACCACTCATATATCTTTCAGCTCTCACACGACCGCAATCTTCTTTATCTTGACAATTAACACCCGCACATGAGAGATTAACTTCAGCAGTATGTTTTTCTCCCTTCAAAATTCACGCACGCCCCATTGCAGCAGTTTCACCACACTTAGGATTCACATCAGCTGTGTTAGAAACATGTGCGACACTGACACCTCCAAGCAAGAAGAGTCCAACATAAACTCTATCCCATTCACACACATAAACTTCGTTTTTGCACGTTAACCTCTTTGATAGACTTCTACTGTAATTAGGAGATGTGCACAATCCCACTTAAATTCAAAAACATAACAACCTCATCCTTTTAATTTCATAAATCTACAAAACCCATAAATCCAGTAGTAATTTTCAACATATTCAGTCGTAAGATAATTCCAACATTGCCATGATGATAGACTACACAAGTTATATTTTATATGTTCAATTAAAATTCCAAAACTAAATAAAAAATATATACAATATATCCTAACAATCTCCCCCTTTTTGGCATTTTTGTCACAACTCTAGAACTCTAAATAAATAATCATAATTGGACATATAAAGATGAAATTCACAATGCTCCCCCTAAATCAAACGTCAAGTTCCAAAGAACATCACAATTATCCAATCATCCAAATTTCTCCCCCTTGGGACAAAAAGATGCTAAAAGTACGACAAATAGTCACGCATATACCCTGAATAGAACATTCACTATAAACAATTTGATGTTTCCCCCTTGGGACAAAACAGTATCAAAATGCATAATCATACTAGCAGAAGAATTATAAGCACACCAAGAAGACAAATTATCACCTTTAAAACACTGAAAGATATACCTAAAAGAGAGAGAGATACCTAAGAAAGATCCATACCGATGAGAGAGCTTAGGAGTCTTTAGTGGAGCCAAATAGAAGTCACAATACAAACTAATAAAAAGATGAGACAACAATAGCAATATAAAACTAAAGAACAAAAAAAATTTCCTTTTTTCGCTTAGTTTTTTGTTTTGTTTTTGACAACATAAAAAAATACTTCAAAAATATAAAGTACACTGTCCTTGTGCCTCTTGAAGAAATTCAAATCTGGTCTTTTTCTTTGGCTTGAATGAAGATGTGTAACACAAGTAGCCTGCAAGTTCTCGATAATCAACTATTTTTTTCATCTTGTTTTTCTTCTTTCCCTCACATCTCCAAAAATATTTTCTACTAGATGATTTCTTCGGCTTTCCATATACACAGCCCTGACATAACTTAATATCATTAATCTTTGGTAAGCCTGTGACCATATTTTTATCTCGAAATAACCACAATCCCTTAAGATATAAGTGTCCATAACGGAGATGCCATAATATGGATTCATCATCTTCTCTTGTTGTAAGCAAAAAATTCCCCATTTGAGACACATCAAGAGGAAACATTTGGTTCAAAGTCTTTTTGATAGTCACCAAAGTTCTTTCTGTCTGTTTATCTTTAATGCAGCACTCCCCATTATCAAACAATACCAAATAACCACATGACATTAACTGCCCAACACTGATAAGATTGAAACCCAAAGTAGGCACATATTGGACATTACGTAAACATTTAGTTTGGCCTAAACTTAATTTAAAACTTACAGTCCCTTTGCCTTTCACAAGAAGAATGCTTCCATTCCCTAGTTGAACTTTTTGCGTATCTGTTTCATTAAGATTGGAGAAAAGATGTTTAAAACCGGTCATGTGGTTCGAACATCCACTGTCGACAAACCAAATATGTTTGTGATTGTCTTCACTTGATGTATTGTGAGTCATAAATAGTTTCTCTTCTTCTATATCTGCATCATCATTCTTGTCTCCAGTTGCGAAATTCGCTTGCTCCTCTCTAAACCAACAATCTGCTCGCATATGTCCATAGTTTCTGCAGTTATAACATTGTATGTTATTCATATGTTGTCGCCGGTCATCATTACGGCCTCTACCACGTCCAGCCGATCATCTGCACCCCGAAAAATGACCCATAGAGCTTCCGCGACCATGGCCTAGAGCCTCTGCGACCATGTACTCGTCTGCTGATATTGTTATCCTGCACTTGAAAAGCTTTGTCTTCCACTTTGTCAATATTTCTATTGATTCTAACTTCATAGGCTTGTAAAGAACCCATAAGTTCATCAAAAGAAAACATAGACAAATACTTGGACTCTTCTATGTTAGTGAATAGATAAAACCATTTAAGTTGGTCTCAAACAACAGCTTAAGCTATTGTGGTGAAACGGTCATTTAATATGGTATCAGAGCCTTTGTGACCAAGTGGTCGTGAGTTCAAATCCTAGCACTTACCTATTAGTCAGCACAAGGTAGAGTGAGCCTATGCAAGTTTCAAGCCCGAAAAGGGCTTTTACTTGAGATGGTGTGTTAATGAATATATAAAACCAATTAAGTTAGCCTCACACAACAGCTTAAGCTATTGTGATAAAACGGTAATTTAATACTCTATAGTAGTGACAATGTGATCAAATTTAGAACTGAGACTACGAAGTACCTTTTCGACAATTGTTTGATCTATAATTTTGGTGCCATATGTGCGCATTTGAATAACGACAACAGTAGCTTTAACCAACAATTCAAATACAGTCTCGTCGTTCATCATCTAAAGCATCTCAAACTCTCTACGGAGAGATTGAAGTCGAACCACCATCACTTTAGAATCTCCTTGAAATTCTTTCTGCAGTACAGACCGTGCTTCTTTTGATGTAGTTACTGTTGTAATTCTTGAAAATACAGTGTCATGAACGGCTTACTGAATGATCACCAGTGCCTTTGCATCTTTCTTCCTTGTTTCTTTGAGTCTGGTTTGTGCCTCTGCTGAGAGGACTGTCTCTGCATCAGGTTCAGTGTAACCATTCTCCACATAATCGCAGACATCCTGAGATCTGAGTAGCATCTTCAATCTTATAGACCAGAACTCATAATTCTCCCCTTTGAAAATTGGAATAAGAGGCTGTGTAGCCCCATTGCCATTGCTAGACATGAGTAATCTCTGATTATCTGCAAATTTCACTTACTGGTGGCTTTGATACCACAATGTTGATAATTAGACAGTAAATGAAAGAATCAAAGAAGACCACTGCTGTAATACCACACATTTTATTAAAAAAGAGAGAAGTCTTTTAAATAGGCATAAACATAAAGGGAAAAAAACAAAATCATTGATGTCTATAAATACAAAAGCAATTATTGACCAATAAAGTAGAAAGTAACAGCTCCTAAAGAGTAGGACAGCTTGTTGACTGTTTCAGAATCCCAATTCAACAAAAAGGAGAACTCAGTTCCAACATTCTAGGAATACTAGTGTTACAGTATCCTGCTCTACAATAGTTTTCGAACATCCAGAAGAAAGCAGCAAGAAACATGGTTTGTCTCTGGTCTTGTATCGGTGTATCTGTTAGGAAAATTATTTGATCAATCGACAAAACTTCTGCTATCATAGCCTCATTTCTCAAAATAACACCTTTAGGTTCTCCTGTTGTTCCACTTGTGTAAAAGTGCAGAAATCAATTTTTCTCTTTGGAGGTAGTTCACAATCCAAACTTCCCTGAACAAATATGATTAGCAGAATTTTAATAAAAATTCAATGTTTAAATTTTTAGACTCAGCCACTGTTCATATAATACAATAATCACATCAACATCTTACCAACCTTGAAAATTCATCCCATCAATAACAAGAAGCCTCTTGTTCCTTAGCTTCATTTTTTGCTGGCTATTAATATTTCCAAAGTTGAAAATAGCTGTATAAAATGGCAACAACATGTTACCTGAAACCATCTCTGAACTTTCCAAAGTAGATAAAACTTGAAGTCTTTTGACGCATACTCTTTAGATTGGATGAGCATTTTGAGAGGCAGGATAGAATCTGCACAAGAAATTCGCCACTTGTGTGAAACAACTGAGGCCTCAAGTATTAAAGGGTGGTGCAATACTTAAGACCCAAATTTGGAAAAATTCTAATTGACTATCAGAAATAAGAAAGTACTCACAGTAGAGAGCTTGTTCTCTTGGACAAAGGCCATTGAAACTTCAGCGTGATTGATGATGAACTCCACTGCATTAGGACCTGTTATTAGTAGGAACCAAGTAAAGAATCAGGATTTGTACACCAAGTTTAGTATTAGCCAATACAGATGGATAGATATCTAAAGCAAAGTGAAGTTGTAAGAAACCTGAACCATATTGAGGTCAGGAGAAGACTAAGCACCTCTTTGGTTCAGCTTTTGGAGACTCCAAAAGTACCTTTTTCTACCGTAAAAGTTATTTTGAAGAAAAAATAGGTGTTTGACTGTAAACTTCAAAATCACTTTTAAAGTAGAAATAGCTTTTTCAAAAGCTAAAATACAGCTTTTTCGGCTAGACATATTTCCGTCACTTCCATATATATCATAACTCATCTTCTCATCTTCCGTATATACCAAAAACGACTCTTTTGTTTATGTGGTTTTTTTCTTCTGTTCACAAACACGCAAAACTCATCTTCTCTCTCAAGACACCCACGGATCAAAACTCACAGGTTAATTCTTGGTATTTTTTGTCCTATATACGCGTTGAACAACGCAGACGATCGACGTCGCTTGTGTTGTCAACGCCGGTGACGTCTGCGTTGAATCAACTCATCTCCTCTTCTATGATCAACTTTCACCTGCTGCCTGCTCCCACACACAATCATCACTGCACCCTCCACCTTTTTCCCATTTCGATACACGACAGTTGCTTGCTCTGATCTCTGATCAGAATCAAAACCCCACATGGACGGTGATGGTATCGTCATTCTTTTAAGCCACCTTATCTCTCTCTCTCTCTCTCAGACATGTGATGATCCATGGGTAGTGGAGACATGGGGGAGTGTGTGTAGTTATCCAGAAAAAAAGCTCTGTTCAATTAAATTTTGTAGTTACCTGTATGCAGCAACACTTTCTTCTTCATGAAGTATACCACTTATAAAGTAAAAATATTTTTTTACCTTATGTTTTCCTAAAAAATTTGTAAATAATAATAAAACATCAAATATGAATAATTTAATATAATGACCCAATTTAATGAAAATCTAATCTAATTTAATTTAATTTAATAATTTAAAATAATTATAATAAAAGAATTTGATTAATTTTTAATTAATATATATATATAATACATATGACAAAAGATACTAATTATATTGTACTTTGCATATTGTTTAATTTACTTTAAATATTAATTAGCATAAATAATTTTATTATAAAATAAAATATAGTTAAAATTAATAAAAGTGCTTTTTATTTTTATGCTGCCAAACAGTCTACTAAATGAAGCTTTTTTAAAAAAAATTGTTTTTTTAATTGATAGCCAAACAGTCAACTGACTTTTTAAAAAAGTTTTTTTCAAAAAATCTCTACTGATATAAGCTTATCCAAACAAGTACTAAACATGCCAAGAGTGTCATAAAGCGATACATAAGTTACGACCTGGTTGTTACAAGCCTCAGAAGAATGATTAGAAAAAATATCAGTAGTGAGTGAGAAGACAACAACTTGACTCGTACAGTTGCATGTAAATCAAAGATAGATAATTGTTTAGAAAAAACATCAGTAGTGAGTGAGAAGACAACAACTTGACTCGTACAGTTGCATGTAAATCAAAGATAGATAATTGTAAAATAATGTACATGTATACCTCCATTGCAGTTATCCACCAGGCACCAAGGGCAGTTGGAGCCATATATACCACAACGGGCTCCCTGGAACATTGCACTCTAACTTTATTCCAGTTGGATCTCTTTCATTTAGATAAACTAGCGAATTAACAAGAAAAAAAAACATAATTTACTATGGATATTGACTAACAGGGTTGACCCCACGGGACCTCATTGCTGAACCTATAAGCAGGGCTGAGTCGTAGAGTTCTTTATAAGTCAGCCACACATAAGGACCAACCTGCAGGTGGGTATTGCCTTTTCATATTCTCCAGTTAAATGTAATAAGTTGAAAATTGACAACGACGGACTGATTAGAAAATGAGCCTAAAGTGCCTGGGAAGCAGTCTCTTGACGTCTACCAAGCATTGGGCTATTGGGCACTCTAAGAACTGCGTCACTCTCCGGAAATTTAAAAAATTAGTAAGCCTTCTTTCATCTGGCCTATTAGCTCAATTGGTTAGAACGTCGTCCTAATAAGGCGAAGGTCTCGATGCATGGGCCAAAATTTTACTTTTGGGTGTTTTTCATAACCCCAAGTTACGTTTCTTTGCTAAAAACGAAACATCAGGTCTTGCTAGCTGAAATTATACGAAGAAAGTCCATTGGCCAGCTTTTGCTTCTATTTCCTGTAAGGCTGTAACCAAATGTTTCTGCAAACAAGACGTCCTTATTCTATGGTTTTTCTGATATAATGAAACCAGAGACGATTGGAAAAGATACTTCTTCGTCTTGAAAAATTGTTTGAAACGAAACAACATAAGCAATTGTCAACAAAAATGGAGGGTGGAGGGAAAAAAAAGAAAGATGAACTGTTGATTTGTACCTGAATAACTGCCAAGGAGACTCTAGGCCTGAAGGAACCTCCAACAAACCATCTTTAGCATAATTAAATGGACCGATAAACAAGTCCTGTTGATGGTTTTCTGATAAGGGAGGCCCATCCTCGGTTATAGATGGCACAGTGGGCCAGCCTACTAATGCAATACGGGTATATAGCAGAAGGAAGAATAAAGCCACAATGGAGAATAACTAACTCCGACAGATGCGGATACGCAAAACAAACTATAACAAACTATAAATATAGAGTATGGGGAAGGGAAAGGGTATCTGTAGTATTGGGATAATTGTCGGCTATTAGCTGGGAGGAAGCAATTCCTTAGCCTCTGGTCTATTCGATTGTGTTCGTTCAGCTGTATAATCTACTGATACTCTGTGGGAACTTCCATTTTTATATACATCAATAAAGATTCACGTTTTTATTATCGGAATTGTATTGTCTCTTCTTCTTGATTCTCCTAACTCTACCAAATTGGTGCGGTGAGCGTGTTTGCCTAGCCATGACTACTACTCGTTCTGAGTCTCGGTTGGATACGGTGGAGAGGAGTCTGCAGTCTCTCGAGCAGCGTTTTGAGCAACTGGGGTCCTCAGTTTCTCACACCCAACAGCAACTTGATGATATTAAAACAATGTTAGCAACGGCCTTAAAAGGTAAGTCGCCAGAGGTGCTTTCTGGTGGTACTTCCAGTGAGGCGGCGGATGGCGTGTCCTCCGGTACTCCCATTGCTGCCAAACCGGTGTCCTGAGTGATTGCCTTAGACGACATTCAGATCGCAGCTAAGAAGATTGAACTTCCCAATTTTCATGGGCATGACCCACTCAGCTGGGTTTGTCGGGCGGAGCAGTATTTTCAAATCCAACGTACTCCAGACGACCTTAAGGTGACTCTTGCTCTCATTTGCATGGAAGGACATGCGTTACATTGGATGACCTGGCTTAATGAGTGTCGCCCTTTGCTCACCTGGGCGGATGTGTGCCGGGAAGTCCTCGCTCGTTTTGGCAGCGCCTTGGCTTTTAATCCTTATGAGGTCTTGGCTGCGGTTAAACAGACCGGTACTGTGGATGATTATATTAAGGAATTCGTCACGTGCTCTGCTCAAGTGACTGAGTGGCCCGAGGCTGCATTTACTGGTCAATTCCTCAATGGACTTCGTCATGATATTCGGGCTCGCATTCGTTCTCACGAGGTCACGGACCTCTACCGAACGATGAACTTAGCCCACGAGGTAGAACTCGAGATAGAGGCTGTCTATTTTCCTCGGTCCACTCCTCGCCAGGAATCTTTTGGTTTGGGTCCTAAGGCAGGTACTGTAGCGGGCATTTCTTCTCCTCTGTCACCTCTGGTTCAGCCTGCTGGCCCCAAGATATTTCCGGGAGGTCCATCTGGCCAACTAGCCAAACCCACTACTTCTGTCTTTCCACAATCTTCCCCTCTTCGTTCTCCACATCACCAGCCGCCACCTACGACCCGTGGGGTTCGCCGCTACTCTCAAAAAGAGTATCAAGATCTTCGCGCCCGAGGTCTTTGTTTTCGCTGCCAGCAACCATTTCACCCTCTTCATCGATGTCAGGACAAGTTTGTGCAAACGATTATTTTAATTGATTTTGATGATGACCCCGTTCTAGACCCACAGGGTGAGGCAAATCCTCCGTTAGAATCTTCGCCTCTGGACATTTTGTCGGACACTCCGCAGGCGATGCAGCTGGAACTTCCTTGTTTTACTATGGATTCTCCATCTCGTAGTCGTACGATGAAGGTATGTGGGACAATTTCTGGCGTGGACGTGATTGTGATGGTTGATCCTTCTTTAATGACCACCCCAGCTTCTTTTCATTCTCTATCTAAATCGCGTAGTGTTGAATTTGGAGTGGTATGCTGGCCTCATGATCCTTCTTACAATCACCTCAGTCTCGGTGCTATGGAACATTCTTATCCTTCGGATTTATCAGTATTGTTACAAAAATATGCTGCCGTTTTTTCTGATTCTCCGACGTTACCTCCTCGTCGTGAGATTGAACATAGTATTCCTTTGGAGCCAGGTGTTTCTGCAATTAGTGTTCGACCTTATCGTTACGGTCATCTCCAAAAGGATGAAATTGAGCAGCAGGTTGCAAATATGTTGACATCCGGCCTTATTCAACCGAGCACTGGCCCATTCTCCATTCCGGTTCTCCTTGTCAAGAAGAAAGATGGTGGGTGGCGTTTTTGTGTAGATTATCGGGAGTTAAATAAGGTCACTATTGCCGACAAATATCCTATACCGGTCATTCAAGAACTACTTGATGAATTGCACGGTGCAAAGTATTTCTCCAAAGTCGATTTACACTCTGGTTATCACCAAATTCGGGTCCGAGAGGAGGATATCCCAAAGACGGCTTTCCGTACACACTCCGACCACTATGAATTCTGGGTAATGCCTTTTGGCTTGAAAAATGCTCCAGCCACTTTTCAAGCTGTTATGAATGACTTATTTCGTTCGGGTCTGCGGCGGTATGTTCTAGTTTTTTTCGATGATATCCTCATTTACAGTAAATGTTGGACCTCTCACCTCGAGCATTTGGCTCTGGCACTGGAGAAGTTGCAACGGCATTCTTTTACGGGTAATCAACAGAAGTGTCTCTTTGGCCAGACTAAGATTGAATACTTGGGCCACGTTATTTCCTTCCGAGGCGTGGCCATGGACCCCGGCAAAGTTTCTAGTATTCTGCAATGGCCCATTCCCAAGTCAGTCCGTGGAATTCGTGCATTTTTGGGTCTTACGGGCTATTACCGCCGCTTTATCAAAGGATATGGTCAACTCGCCAAGCCTCTTACCGACTTACTCAAGAAAGAAAACGCTGGTCCCTTTCTTTGGACTTCTGCGGCTCAACAATCCTTTCTTTCTCTACAGCAGGCTATGACTTCTGCGCCTGTTTTAACTATGCCAAATTTTACCAAGCCCTTTATTCTTGAATGTGATGCTTCGGGTGGTGGGATCGGCGCGGTTTTAATGCAGGATGGCAAACCTATTGCTTTTTATAGCAAATCTTTAGCTGCTCGCAATCTCTCCAAACCCGTCTATGAAAAAGAGTTAATGGCCTTGGTAATGGCTATTCGTCATTGGCGCCCTTATCTTGTGGGTCGCAAGTTTCTGGTGCGTACGGATCATCGCAGTTTACGACATTTGCTGCACCAACCCATCACTACTCCCGCTCAACAGAATTGGGTAGCCAAACTCCTGGGCTACGAATTTGACATCGAATATAAGCCAGGCTCCTTAAATCATGCTGCTGACGCCCTATCTCGCCGCCTTGAGGAGGTTTCGTTAGCCAGTACACAGTGGGTAAATTGGTCGACCTTAGATTCTGAAATGGCACAGGATGACGCTTACAAGCAGCTCAAGGCCAAGGTTCTTGCGAACCTTGCCACCTATCCGTCTTATCAATTGGTGAATGATCGCCTATTTTTCAACGGCCGACTGTTTCTTCCTGCCTCCTCTACCTGGATTCCACATCTCCTCCAAGAATTTCATGCTACCCCACAGGGTGGCCATTCTGGCGCTTATCGCACCTACAAACGGTTATCTGCTAGCGTACATTGTTTGGGTATGCTGAAACATGTACAACGTTTTGTAGCTGATTGTCCAATCTGTCAGCGGAACAAGTATGAAGCCTTGTCTCCAGCCGGCCTCCTTCAGCCCCTCCCAATTCCATGCCAAATTTGGGAGGATATTGCCATGGACTTTATTACTGGTCTTCCACGTTCTCATGGTTTTGACTGCATTTTTGTTGTGATTGACAGGCTTAGCAAATATGCTCACTTCCTGGGATTACGCCATCCTTTCACAGCCCGCACAGTTGCTGAATTATTCGCTAAGGAAGTTGTCCGTTTACACGGTATCCCTCGTTCGATTGTTAGTGACCGAGATTCCATCTTTCTCAGTTGTTTCTGGACTGAACTATTTCGTAGCTGGGGTACTACCTTGAAGATGAGCACCGCTTTTCATCCGGAGACCGATGGTCAGACGGAAGTTCTGAATCGCTGCTTGGAGACCTATCTTCGTTGTTTCTCTTCGGAACAACCTAAAGATTGGGGTCGTTGGCTTCATTGGGCTGAATATTGGTATAATACCAATTATCATGGGGCTGCTAAAAGTTCACCTTTCGAGGTTGTCTATGGGCGTCCACCACCTGTTCTTCTTCAATTTCTTCCAGGGGAGTTCCGTGTGGCTGCAGTTGCTGACGCCCATGCTGATCGCTCAGAAATCCTGAAACAATTGCGGTATAATCTTCAACGCGCTCAATCCATCATGATTCGCACTGCTAACAAGCATCGACGCGAGGTTGAATTTCAAGTAGGGGATTCTGTTTTTCTTAAGCTGCGATGTAACATCCCACCCCCTGACAGGAAGCGTAAAATAGTAAATTGTCATAGGATGAGATTGATAGGGATTAATTAGTATTATTCATACCTTATGTGACATATTTGTATTGTGAAAAATGACATTATTGCACATGAAAATATTGTACATGCATACATTGACATTCCCGGTTTATTTGGTTATAACTGTAATTGGTTGAGAATTTCGAGAATTATGGGTTATTGATCTTGAAAAAATTGTTTGGAGAGTGTCAATAATGATTTTTTCAATTTTGGAAAAATTTAGGAAATTTTCTAGAATTTTTCGGGGTTAAATCCCGGACTAGAAAAAATACCGGGTGACAGACCAATTGGTCAAGGGTAGTAGAATTCATTATCAATGGTATTGGATTATGGATATATGGCTATAGGGGTATTGGACAAGTGTTAATTGTTGGAATTTGGGTTATAATTTATTACTTGATGAAGATTTAGTGAAGGCTTGACACATGGCATGATATTAGCCATGTATTTATTTAAGTAACCTTATGTTGTCTTCTTTTAAGCTTATTTATACACACTCTCACGACACTCTCTCATATTGGAGGATATTTGGTGATTTTTTTTCCATCTTCGTGGCTTCTCTTCTTCCTTTTCTTGGTGAGCTTTGATCACTCTAGTTCCTTTGTTATTGAACATCCTACACCTCTTCCACCTTGCTCTTCTTTCCACCAAAGAAATTGTTCACTTTCCAACCCTAGAGATGGTGGTCTACGTGGGTGGTGGAGCAAGCTAGGTCTTGGGGTTTTCCTTGAAGAATTTGAAGATTTAGTGACTTAATTATGTAAGTATCATGTTTCATGTTATATGTATGGTTATTTGAAGCTAACATGATGAGAAGGTGAGGATTGAGTGTTAATGGAGTATGTGTTTAACTTGATATTAATAGTTGGTCATACTTGTGTATGTGCTGCCAAAGTTTGTGTAATTATGTAAGTAAATGTTGTGATAAGTTTGTGGCTGAATTGGAGGTGTATATGAATGTATATTGATGTAGGTAAAGTGATAGAATGGAAGAGGGAGAGGTAAGGATGAAATCTGGAAAATTTGGTGTTGAACCTATTGTAATGCTTTGATCATAACTAATTGTGTAGGTGAGCAAATGAGGTGAGGTTTATGCCCAATTAAACTTTGGGATGTTGGCTTCAATTTAGTGTGAAATAGGTGTTGTTAAATTGTAATGTTAGAAGGGTGAATTGTTGCATGGAAAGTTACTGTTTTATTGTCTGTGAACAGTAACCGAAACCATAACCTATGAGCTTTGCTGATTTTTCTAAATTAATTGAGATGGAATTAGGGAGAATGGTCTTCATGAAAGTTATAGCATATTGAGTTATCTTTCCATTTCCACTGGTATTGCTATTTTTAGAGGTGTATATTGAGAGATATGAACTGTTTTCTATGGACTGGTTTTGGGCATGTTGGTGAAACCTAGCTTAAGTGTCTGACTTGTGCGTATTCTGCTTGGAAGCAATTTTAGCCATTTTTGTGGACTGAATTGGTGTGAGTGATCTTCTGTAAAGTTGCAGAGGAAGAAATTATCTTGAAAATGAGATATGGCATATAATTTTTAGAGGT
>JAOTIZ010000203.1:35834283-35845516 GCA_027123425.1 Erythroxylum panamense
GAAAAAGAAGCAACCTATCCACAAAAATAAGGTATTTTCGTACATCCTTGGTATTTTCGATTATACATCATGGTGTTGTATGGTTTTTCCGCAGTGTATTGTGAATACTCAGACCGTACGCGATCCAACAATATATTTAATCAAAAAATTGTGTGATGAAAAGATTGAATTATACAAAAAATTCATGCACGAAAAGATTAGGTAAAACTACTTTAACATTTCTAAATATTTGAGTAGTCATGTTACCTTGCTAGACACCAAATTTAATTTATGAATATAAGTTATTTAATTAAAGAATTAAAGAAGATTAATTTATCTAATCTTAAATATAATTTAAAGCTATAATTTATATCGATTGTTCACATTTTTAAGAGCCTAATAAGTTACATATAAAGAATAAGTTGAAAAAAGAAAATGTACTTTAATCAATTGAAACTTGATTGTAAAATTTGATGAACTTTATCAAATATGTGATATTTATTATTATTTAAGCTCAATTGATACTAGATTAGAATTATTATAATTATAATTTTATTTTAATTAAATTACCAAAAATCTAAGACTTACTATAAATAATGCTTATCTCACTCTCGTTACAACAATGAGAAAATTCTCTCAATATTTTTGTAAATACCATTAGAAACTAGATACGCATGTTAATATAGTGATTAAAATGAATCAATTTTAAAAAATGGTCAAAAGGGAAAAAATGTTTAAGTTTAACAATAAGGTATGAATTATGATTTATACTTTATTATATTTTGTTTACTAATCATACTATAGATTTAAAGCAATCTTATATTTTTGGAAAATCAAATAAAAAAATTTTATAGCATGCAATCGAACTCCGCCCAATTTTCCAACAAATATGTTATAGTCGTTATTGAAATAGTTGGATGTGGCCATCTGTGGCCAAGGGGCCAGAAAATTGCTGCAGTAGATGTTTGGAACAAAGGCATAGCTTATCCGACAATTGCAATTCTATAGCCCCAACAACTTGATAATGTTAGGAATTGTCTTCGAACATGGATAATGTTGATGCCAATTTGAATGAGGTTGCACAAGTGACTGCTAACACACCAGGCAGGCAGGATTCTTGACCTTATCAGAGAATCAGAAAGGTTGGTCTTGATGTTCGGTATGTCCTTGATGTAGTTTGCAGTTCAAAGAGTACGAGCATTGCGTGGAGTTGCTGATGAATTGCTGAGTACGGCACGTGAAGAGAATATTCAGGCTTTGCAATCCCGTTTATTCTCGCCAAAGGTTGCGTCCTTGCCTCCACCATCATCTGAACTGTCATCTTCCAGTATTTCTAATGAATCTCTTGACAATAATAACGACATCATCTTCATGTGCGGTAACAGGCTTCAGGCAATTCTCGGCTTTCCACGGTTTCCATATTAATCATCCACTCCGCTCATACCACCACTACTTCAGTGCAACAAATTTTAAACTCCCATCGAGTGGGTTAAATCAGGCGATATTCCCACTGATAAAATACTTATCAACATATTTCAATATCTTCCTTTGACTAAGGGAATTCCATGAATGTAGTACCCGAGCCCCATCAGATCAATGTGCTACCATGGCTTTTATTAAATTCTTGTCGAGACTGGCATTCCTCGTATCTGTTACATTCTAACAATACCATCCTGCACTGAAATTCTGCAATAAAATCTCTTTTCGAGAGCATCAATACATTGATTATGTGTGTTCTTGTCTTCTACATAAACAGAATGTATTCACTGTATTTGTATCCTATGATTAAGGTGATCTATAAGCAACTAAAATAGCATTGTACCTTGTCAGTAGATGAGCAAAGCCATGTCCTAGCCCAAAATCTTTTAAATAACCCAAAGAATACGCCTCTGCAAAGCACAATCAAGCATATTAGATAAATGCTCTTAAAACTGCACGAATAGCACAGGAACTAGCAACTTTCGGGGAGATGAAAATATGTTCATGGCTTTTTCATGCTATTAGTATGGCTTAAAGGACAGATTCCTGACTTCCCACGATTGAAGGCCTGCTACTACTCTTCCTGCTGCTTTTCAAATCCAGAGATTTCCTTCATTGGCTTTGGAGCTCCATTTCCTCGTTCCCCAAGATTGAAACCATCTCCATGAGACTAGCAACTTTCGGAGAGATTATGTCATGTTCCCTGGCCCTTTTATGCTATTAGCATGGCTTAGACGGTTGACTCGTGACTTGTAATGATTGAACGCCTATTACTATTCTTCCTGCTGCTTTTCAAGTTCAGAGATTTCCTTCCCCAACATTGACACCATTTCCTCGTTCCCCAAGTTTCTGTAACCTTCAATAAAAGCTTCATAAATTCCTGAATTTGGTTCAAATCCTTTGCCAACCATCTCTGCCTGAAGCTTCAGCGCTTCATTCATCTTCCCCTCATCACACAACCCTTTTATCAAGAACTCATAACTCATCCTACTAGGATAAAAACATGCATCTCTTGTTGCAAACCTTAAGATCTTCAAAGCTTCCGGAAGCCTTTTCTTTTCACAAAGCCCTCCAATCAACGCATCTATTGTTAAAGCTTCAGCCCTAAATTTCTTCCTAATCATATCCTTATACACTAGTATTGCAGAATCAAAGTCCCCAACTTTACAATACCCATTCATGAGATGTTCCAGAGTAACACTAGTGCTTCCAATTCCACTCAACCCCATTTCTCTCACGAAACCCTCGGCTTTTCCAACCTCCCCAATCTTGCAAAATCCTCCAATAATCGTATTGTAAGCAACCAGATCAGGCCTAATTCCATTTACTCTCATTTCTTTCCATATCTTCTCAGCTTCTTGCATCCTTTCACCATCACAAAACACTGCCATCAAAATGCTATAACTATACTCATTCGCAGCACAACCAAACCTTCCCATTTCACTCCACATCTCATCCACCATCTCCATATCACCATCCCTATAAAATCCAACCATCAAAGAATTAAAACTATCCACATTAGGCCTAACTCTAACCGCCCGTTTCACCTCACTTTCACCCTCATCATTCTCCAAGGAAAAAACCTCCCTGAAAGCCCCATAACCTGCATACGACCCTTTACACTGCGAAACCGAAGAAATCAGCGCGTTACAAGTACTAACTTGTGGGCTAATCCCACGAGACCTGAGCATCCTAACAATCCGAATAGATCCATCAATCTTTTTCATATCTAAACAAGACTTAATCAACAAATCAAACACAAAGGGAGCGGAGTCACAGTCCCTATACGTTCTGACTAACACCTCAAACAACTTCACAGGTGGATCACCGTGGCCAAACAACACAGATTGCACTAGCGCATATCGGATCACGTGCTGGGCACGCGACTTAAGGCGTGCGCGAGAAAGAAGGTGAATAATGGTTGAGTAAGAGCGAAGATCGTGGTCACAGAGAGAGTTGCGAAGGGTGAAGTTGAAGAAATTGAGGGTAAGGTGAGGGTTGGATTTCAGGTGGAGCGCAATTTGAGAAAAAGTGAAAGGCGTGAGCTTGTTTGTGGTGGTGGAGGTGAGGAGGTTGCGGAGGTGGCTCCAACGGGACTTGGAACGGTGGTGGGTGAGCAGAGTAACGACGTCGGCAACTAGAGGGGTTTGGTCGGACAGCGGAGATGCGGTGGAGAGAGAGGAAGAGAGTATGACGGAAAGAGGGCGGGGTTTAGAGGGGTTGGAGGGGGAGATAAAGAAGTGCCTGAAAATTGTACACACCATCGGAGAAGGGAGACAAGAGTCAAGACACACGTAAACTCATGGGTTAGATAAAGAGTTCAAACTGTTTTCGGCTTAATGACTTGGGATCGAGGGATGGCGGCGGGCGTTAAATCTGAATTTAAAAAAGTTGACGAAATTAACCCACGATCCGGCCGGCCATTGCCATTGCCATCTTTATTCATATTCCAATCTTGATTTCTTCTTGATCGATATTGTTAGGTTTTAGAATTCGAATTCAAAATAACAATTATTGGTAAATATTTTGTGGCAATTTAATAAAATTGACTATAAATAATTACCAACAATTAAGTTTGTAGTTGGACCATTTGAAGAATCTAAATTCTCTCTCTAATTTTATAATGTCTTATTTTATCTCATAAATCTCAACTATTTATTTTTATAGGTCTCGTGTGAATTCTGCATAAATAAACTCATAAATAAATTATTAAAATAGATCTCAACTATTTATTTTTATAAATCTCATATAAATTCTGCATAAATAAACTCATAAATAAATTATTAAAATTTATGAGATAGCACAATTCTGCATAAATAAACTCATAAATAAATTGTTAAAATTTATGAGATAGCACAAGAATAGTGTCTTTAGTTTGAGATAGATATTACCCTCAAGCAACACCTGTTGCCTCTACTTTTTCAAAGCAGGGGAACTACAAAACTATGAGTATGAGAACTACTACTGTTCAAGGATAGGATACTCTGTCTTCACCCAAAACAGCCATCTGTGACTGTATCTCTCAAGCAAGCAGTTAACGAAAAAAAGAAAAGAGCATATATTCTTAAGTGCAACGCGGTCCAATTATTATTTGTTTGAATCACCAGATATACGATTGGCTTACCCCTTCTTGTAACCAGATTCCTATAAACGCAGCAATACAACATTACCACCATCAGTACTACCATCGAGAATGATTCCTTACTTGGCTTCAATATCAAGCTGAAGTGTTCAGAAACCTAATTAGAAAGCTCAATCCAACTCTGTCTCCCTCTAATCATATTAAATTTATTTCTTTATTTACACTTTTTTTCAATCCATGCTGTAATAACCATCCCTATATGTAAGTCTTCATTTGGCAGAATTAGGTCATCTCCATTGTCAGAGAGCTCAGCTCATCAAGAAAATGAAATACAGTGAAATATCACACTACTACCACCCCCAGCACACACTGAAGTTCGAGGACTCTGAATTCCCATTCAAGTGCGATGGTTGCAAGGAAGTGGGCATAGGTTCGCGCTACAGATGTTCAATCTGCAACTTTGACCTTCATATGCACTGTGCAGTCCCATGTTCTTCAATCAACCACCCTTTTTACACCAAATGTTCTTTGCAATTCTTATCCAAACCACCCGGAGACAGTCCCCGTTTCTGCAACGCATGCGAAAGATACGTTACCGGTTTTGTTTACCATTGCAGGGACTGTGAATTTGATCTCCACCCTTGTTGTGCTAAGTTGCCTATGGTGCTTGATGATGGTGAAGTGAAGCTGTACTTGAACAGGAAGGAGAGTGCTTCGTGCCTCAAATGTGGACGTAAAGGGAGGAGTTGGAGTTACAGGTCAAGTTGCAACAAGTATAATCTGCATGTGGCTTGTGTTAAGGACATGCTGGTTGAGAACTGGGATCAATTATACCCTCCACGTTCTGATCTGGAAAAGAACACAAACTCAACGGCCATGACAACTAGGAGGGTGGAGCATAGAATTCCTAGTTTGAAAAGTACCCTCTTAGATCCTCACAACAAGAGCAAAGGTAAGGTGAAAAAATGTGCAGAAGTGGCTGGATTGGCTATGCAAGTTGTTGTATCGGCAGTGTTAGGAGATCCATCGGCTCTTGTTGCAGGGTTTATTGCGACCTTGATTTCAAAAGCTTGAAGTAGTAAGGTATGATCCTACTATTTAGGCTATCCGATATATTCAAGTAAGCTAAAATCACTTTGGAATCTGTAACTTGTAGATTGGTACGAGCAAGAAAGTTGTGGGCATTAATTGATGACAATAAAAAGATGGGCTAAATGAATCATACAGTGAGTTTAATATCGGCTAAATTGATTAGTTTTCTCTTCAAACTTACTTCTTTTTATTCCATTTTTGTCTATATTCTGTACTCTATATATATATATATATATATATACATATAAAATTATTTCATCCTCAAGCAGAAAGATTAGATCTGATTCAAGACAAATACTGTTAAATGTGTCCAAATACAGATTGTACTAAAGAAGTTGCTGACAACAAGTGAAGATAAAAAGACAAAGTCTCTGATTAATTCTTATTCGTGTTTTAAGAACTGAAATGAACGCGACAAAGTAACAAACAATAGAGATTAAAGTATGGAGACTTTGGTCTTTATAATAACGAATTAGCATGTCCTAAACGATGAAATCTAAACACGCACATTATCTATAAGCTTTAAGGAGTTGGCTCCAAGATCGCAAAACCTGATGATAATGTTGAATATTGAATTATAATCTATTTTTACTTTGTCTTTGTTTAAATATAAAATTTTTTATGTATTAAGATTGAGAATAGTAAGATAGAGTAACAAAAATAAAGATTATGGAGTAGAAAAGATAAGATTTATTATCTATTAAAAGATAAAATTTTATCTTTTAAGATAAAGTTGTTATCTATTAGGATTTAAACTTCATTATAAAAGCATTAATTTCAAAATAAAAAGAAACAACCGTAAAGATTAGCAATTTGTGTCAATTAATTGGTATTCATTATTCTTCTCTCCAACTTGTGTCAATAAATATTCAGCTCTCCTTTGATTTAAAATTACATACATGGAGCACTTCTCTCCAAATAAATTCTGAAGCACTTCTCTTTAAATGTGATGTACTTCTCATCACCATCATCGATCTTCAATTGTTAGAGTACTTCTCTCTATGATACACATCTCACCATCGACTCATATCTATCTACGCTCCATCTTCAAGTTTGCCAATTCCTTTGTATATGCCCAAATCTATTGCACTTGAAACATTGAGACTTGCCCTTATGCCAACAAATTTTCCCTTTATGACCAAGCTTTATGAAATTGCTACCTTGAACAACTTTGCCTTTTTCCTTTGAAGATAAAGTCTTTCTAAATAGGCTCTATCAACTTTATCTTAAGTTTCCTCGCCTATCATCATTCTATTTTTTTAGGGAAAGAGGGGGAGAAAAGAATAATAAAGAACAATTAATAATCGACACAAATTGATAATCTTTACTACTGATTCTTTTTATTATGAAACTGATGCCTTTATAGGGGCTTTTACAATAAAGTTTAAATACTAACATATAACAACTTTATCTTAAAAGAAAAATTTTATCTTCTAACAAATGACAAATCTTAGCTTTAGTACTTTGATAAATTTTATCCTTAAACAAAGACAAGTCATGACAAATTTTAAATCAATATTTAACATTCCCCTTTGATTTAAAATTACATACATGGAGCACTTCTCTTTAAATAAATTATGAAGCATTTCTCTTCAAATGTGATGCACTTCTTATCACCATCATCAACCTTCAATTGTTGAAGCACTTCTCTCCATGGTGTAAGTCTCACCAACGACTCTAAAATAGAGATTCTTCTTTTGCCTCTTGCGTCATATTTATCTACGATTCATCTTTAAGTTTGCAATTCCTTATATGTGCCTAAATTTGTTGCATTTGAAACATAGTGGTTTGCCCTTAGTCCAACAATCTTTCTTTTCGTGACCAAGCTTTTTGCAATTGCTATATTGAACCACTTTGTCTTTTCCCTTTGAAGATGAAGTCTTAGCTAAATAAGATATATCAATTTTATCTTTAGTTTCTTCCTCTCTCATCATTCTTTTTTGGTTTATGACTTGAAGAGCATTTAGTAATTTTGCAATGGTTATTTTTGATAGATCTTTAGAATTTTCATGTGATAAGATTTTGGTTTCATACCTTTTAAGAAGGGTCATGAGAAACTTGTCCACCACACTTTGACTTGGAAATTTTTCACCAAGCAATTTGATTTGATTGATGATAGACATGAGCTTACTTGCATATTCCTTGCCACTTTTTGTTGGACCCTAAATTTTTCTTGGAAGTTAGAAAAATTGTATGTGAAATGTTGGAAGTCATAAGTTGGAAAATATAGTTCAAACATATTCATTGAGTATGTTTTAGTGTTTTAGCCATAATTTTTCTCTAGTTATCCAAATGAGATGATTTTTAATTTGAAATAAACTAGAGGCATAGTGCTACAAATTGTCTGATGAAATCGAGTTTTAATTCAGTCTCTAAGAATTTCAATTTTCTAATGGAAGTTGAGCACAGAATATTATTTCAGTATAAGAACAATTCGGAAATGTTTGAGGTTTAACTTTCAAATTTCTAAACCAAAATTGAATAATTTTGATGTCATTAGAAAATTAAGTCAATGAGGAACATTTTTTTAGAAGAAAGTGTTATCAAATTCTTTCAATTACCTAATCAGAAAAAGTCTTGATTTTTTAAAGAAGTTAGGCAATTACTTAAATAAATTTTGAGGTCTTAATAGAGTATTTTGTGGGGTTAATTAGCATGTTAATGTGAGTAAGGTTTTGTGACATGGGTTAATTGAATTATAGTGTTAAGGTGGTAAAATTGCATGAGGGGCAAAATTGACAAGTCACTTAAGCATTTAAGTTACAAGGAATACAAGGAAGGGTAAAAAAAAGTCTTTGTATAATCATTAGTGGTATAAAAGGGAGAAGAAAAGAGTGTCTTGGAATGGAAAGAAGCTAAAAACGAAATTGAAGAGAAAAGAGAGAGAAAGTGTCGTTGGAGAGACAAAAGAGAGAAAGAAGAAGAGCAAGCTAGTTTTTGATTTTTCTTAGTTATAAAGGAAGATTTTGAGAATGTTCAAGAAGAGAAAAAGGAAGAGGGAGATTAGAGCTTCCCTTGGGGCCAAGAAAGCCATTGATTGGTGAAGATTCAAGGTAAGTTTGATCTTAATATTTTAGATTTTTTAGAGGGTTTTGGTTCATATAGCTTAAGAAATGTATGAGTTTAAGAATTCTAGGATCAATTTTAGTGAATGTGTCTTATGGGTTCTCCAATTGGAATTCCTATTGAATGGGAGATTTTGCTTTTGATGAAGGAAATCAAAGAAGGAAAGAGGAGCAAGGAGAGAGGTCTCTTTGAGCAAGTATTAAGCAAGAAAATTCAAGGTGGGTTTCATGTTTATAATTGGATAATGAGCCATTATGCTTTCTTTCTATCAAGAGAATAAAATGATTTCTCATTGCTTTATAATTGTGGTAATTGTTGCATTTGAATGATTTGCGAAATTGCTATATGTATTGGTATATGAATTTTGGATGATGAAATGTGATATGGAAATGATTTTGAAAGGGCTTTATGTCTATGAAATTAAGTTTTGAAAATGCATATGAAATATGCCATGCTTACGAAAGACAAGTTTTCAAAAAAAAATGCCAATTGGGCAATTGGTTTTCAAGTCATGAATTATATGTTATGTGGGTTTGTGTTAGTCTGTTCTGTCAGTCAAGTGCACTTGTCTAAAGGCTTCTTCCGCCTACCTATTAGTGGCATGGAGCTCACTCACAGACTCTCTCAAGTTTACGACTACACAAAATTACTATGTGGGATTGTTTACTATATTTGATGAAGTTATGAATGAAATAGGGTCAGAAAACATTGTTCAGTTTATTACTAACAATGATTTCGCTTATAAAACGGTAGGAAAAAGGTTGCAAAATACGTATAATTCATCTTGTTTGACTCCTTGTGTTGCACATTGCATGGATCAAATGCTGGAGAATATAGAAGATCCTAAGTATTTTCTTGTTATTGATGAGACCATGCAGAAAGCTAAAAAGGTGACAAAGTTCATTTATAATTATGCATAGGTATTGAATTTGATGAGAAAGGAATTTACCAATGATAGAAATTTGTGTCGTCCTGCTGTGACAAGATTTGTCACAAATTTCTTATCACTTCAGTCTTTTATTTCAATGAAGAAAGAGTTAAGACAAATGTTTACAAGTGATAAGTGGATTGCATCTCAGTATGCTAGGTCTAATACTGGAGAGAAAGCTTATAATATTATACTGAAAGATAAAAAATTTTGGTCTCAATGTCAATTTGTTATTCGAGTTTATGAGCCTTTGGTGAGGGTACTTCGCTTGGTTGATAGTGAAGAAAAACTAACAATGGGTTATATTTTTATGCCATAGAGAGAATGACGAAAGCAATCAAAGCCAGTCTGAAACATAAGCCTTCTTTATACACACCATATCTTTCAATCATTAATGAGAGAAGGAAAAGACAACTTTCTTCTTTATTGTTTGCAGCTGTGGCATTTTTGAATCCTAGTGTCTATTTTAAACTGGATCTTACTAAGCAAGCTGAAGTTAATAAAGAAATGCTTTTAACTATTACAACAATTGTTAACATTGACACGAAGCAAGATCTTTTAAGCTCACAAATGGAGCTTTACAAGTTGTCGAATAGAGATTTTATTGGAATATCGATTGTTATTCGACAAAGAAAAAAACTTTTTTCAGGTATTAGTTATTTCTTTGTTCTTATTTGTTGAAAATTAATTATCACTTTATTTTGTTTATAACACAACTTTTGTTATCTAATAACTTACCGTTTCTTTGTGGAATCAATTCGAAAATAGTGTTTCAGAATTGAAAAGGTTTGCAATTCAGATATTAAGTCAGTGTGTGAGTGTAACAGACTGTGAACGAAACTAAAGCACATTTGAATTTATCCACTTAAAGAAAAAGAGTAGATTGGAGCATAAGAGGTTGAATGACTTGGTTTTTGTTCGTTACAATTTAAAGTTTCGAAAAAGGTATGTTATTTTCATTATTATCATTATTAATTTTGATATAATTTTTATAATTTTCTAATAATTAAATTTAATTGTTTACTAGGAGTCTTAATAATACAAGTAGTTCAACTAATTCAAATTCTATTGATAATATTGATCTTTTGGCGGATTGGTTTTCTGAAGAATTAAATTTGGTTGATGTGAATGATTTATAAGACAATCTTGGGTTGGGAATATGTTATTTGATGCATTAAATTTGAATGATAATGATGATGAAGCTCCTCTTAATGATGAGGATTTTGTACCAAATGATCACTGAGGTCGGTGCAGTTATAGTGGGTATCTTCCCGTTGACGATTGAATTTCGTTACAAGTTTTTGTTTTTTCTCTTCTTTTAATTTTACTTATATTTGATATTTATATTAAATTCTATATATGTAATGTAATTGTAAATGTTTTTGTTTCAGATTTAACTTATACTTGATTGTTTCTTCATCATAAACTCTTTTTGTAAATTATTTAAGGATATTTATTGTTCTTTTTTATTGAATGTTTTGAATCTTTTGATGTAATTATTACTTATTAAAATGATGAAATTGTATTATTGTAATATTTTAAATACTTTGTATTATTCTTAATTTTATATTTTTATGATGATGATTGTCTTTTTTATATTAATTGTG
>JAOTIZ010000203.1:35877727-35889613 GCA_027123425.1 Erythroxylum panamense
GAAATTGATTATCCAATGGCATAGAAAGATTAGAAATTTGATTTGAGGAATTAGGGTTTTGAGCCATTGGGATTCGGAAGAAATTAGAATCAGAAATTGGATAAAGGTTGTTCGGTTTGGTCTTGTGGCAATTTCACTTGCCAAACAAGCCCTTAACCCCTTGATATAAAAATCTTAAGCCTTTGAAATTTTCTCCTACGACACTTGCTTATTCTCCTTCTTTTCTTATCCTTCGTGATTTCTTCTTGGAGTTCTTGCTTGATTCCTTCTTGCCATTTGTTCCTTTCCTTTGCCTTGAATCTATCTCCTTTGGCTTGTTGTGGAAAGAGTTGAAGATGGGTTTGGTTTTTTGTGTTGCCGTAGGTGGTGAGAGTTGAGAGTTGGTGATTTGTGAAGGATTTGAGGCTTTAAAATCAGGTAAGTTTGCTTCTTTCTTGCCTTAGATAGTTTGATTTGTTGATTGATTTAGTTATATAGATGATTAGTTTGAATATTTGAGGAATTGGAATGATAAGGTTCCTGATGTGTACCCTACGGTAAGGGGGCGCTACAGCATATCAGAGGCTCAGGCTCACCGTAATGTGCCCATCACTGGGACAGTTTAGGCGCACAGTCATAACACCATAATAAAATAGAAGTGTCACATATGCATTGCATATATAATTGATTAAATGTGGACTGTGTGAAAGGCGAAACGCCTTATAATTTGGTAATGCATGTGATAATTCTGTATGTGACTAGGTGCGATATTGTAAATTTGGGACAAATGAATTCCATAAAAGATCGATTAATAATAGTTGTGACTGGAGCTGCCACCGAGAGCTATAAGCTCGACTACTGAAAAAGAGCCTCGAGCTCGCTAGGGAATAGTGCATACCCAGAGGGCTCTCCTATCCCTAGGACGCGTGGGAAGTAGTGCATACCCAGAGGGCTCTCCTACCCCTAAGACGCGCTTAATGTGTAATGAGCCCGAAAAGGGACAGTTCAGGCGCTCAATCACAACAAAGGAATAAAATGGGAAAAATGTTATAAATTCGATTACTAAGTATTGATTGATTCGTGATTAGGGAAAAAGGGATAATTGCTTATACTAATGATAACTGCTTTGTATAATTTCTGTCTTTGCGATTGTGCTTTACTCTGTAAATTGCTTGCGAAATGCATGAGTTGGGTGAACCATCGATGATGGTTTCTCGCTGAGTTTGCAAACTCACCCAACATTGCAATTATTTTTTTCAGGACAGGGTTAGTAGACTCCTAGCTCCAGGGTTCGACTTTTCCCGCTGTGTGAGCGCGTTGTCTCGAGAAGCATGGCTCATAGGTTGGTCAGCTGGGTTCGATTTTGAGGATGACCTAGTTAGGCTTTTGTCTCAGTTCCTTTTTGGAATTTCTTATCTAGACTGTGGAAACTGATGGAATTGTATAGTTGTGGTTTTTAAGCAATGAAATGACAAGTATTTTGGTTTTAAAATTTTAGTGATTTTGATATGACAGTTAATTATATTGATGCCAAGTGGTTTATAGAAATGATCGAATCGTAGTGCACCCGAATCGTGGGTTATGTATCGGAACGACCTACGGGCGTCTTGGTGTGTAACCTACGGTAAGGGGGCGCTACATTAGGTAGTATCAGAGCATGGTTTGGCATCTTTTGGGCATAGTGCATTTTAGGCTTGAATTTTCAACGAGAAAAGCAGAAATTGATCAGAATTGTGGTTTTGTTATAGGTCATCCATCCTTGGTGATCAGGTAGATCAGCCAGCTGACCATGGATCAGTCGGAGCTAGTAGGGAGTCTTCAGTGCCTCAATATGAGGAGCAGCCTCTTAGAGTTCCCATGAGACGGGAAAGGAGATATGATCGACTGCGCAAGCAAGGAGTTGTTGATTTCTATGGCAGCACAAACCCTGCTGAGGCTGAGGGATGGTTGGAGAGGACTGAGAGAGTCCTAGATCAGATGGACTATGACTCTGATGAGCGCTTTAATTATGCGGTCTCTCTGCTACAGGGTCCAGCATATCAGTGGTGGAAGACTGTTTCGGGCAGTACCACCAGACCCTGTATTCTGACATGGGAGGATTTCTTGAGAGCCTTTCGGGATAATTACATGCCTAAGGTCTATTTGGAGATGAAGATGTAGGAGTTCTTAGAGTTGAGACAGGGTTAGATGTCAGTGGCTGAGTACGAGGTTAAGTTCAATGAGCTGATGAGTTATGCGACAGTTCTGATTGCTACAGAGGCTGATAGGTGCCGGAGATTTGAGGGAGGGCTCAATCTTGAGATCCGTACCAGGTTAGCCCGATCAGATATGGGCACCTTTATCAAGTTGAGAGCTATTGTAGTGCAGATTGAGCAGCTTCTGAGGCAGAGTCAGACTGAGACTGGTCAAGGATCCAGGAGTAAGAGATCTAGTGATAGTCAGGGTAGCTCTGGTAGGAGCTTTAGCAGGTTCTAGAGTAGGTTCAGTTCTTCTGGAGGATCCAGACAGTCGGGTTTTGTTCAGAGGGGGAGATTTGGGCAGACTGGCAGTAGCAGTGGCAGTGGCAGAGGATTAGGTCAGGCACTTCCTGTTTGTGTGCATTGCGACAAGAGGCACAGTGGGGAGTGCTGGCGAGTGACAGGAGCCTGTCTCGCATGCGACTCAATGGACCATCTGATTAGGAATTGTCCCATGATTTTGGGAGTTCAGTCTGCTGTGAGTGATAGAGCTGGTAGTAGTTCGACAGTGCATGTAACATCCCGTCATCGATGGGAAGGGTAAATTGGTAAATTGGGACAGGCTAGGTTGTTGCATCGCATATTTGAAATGTAAACATTCATTTGGCCTCTAATTGTAGAGGACTGAGTCATTTGGCACATGCACATATAGGTACATGCATTCATGACATTTTCCCGGCATTTGATTGTGAATATGATATGAATTGTGAAATTGTGAGCTAATTAGATTTGATTATGATTTATTGGAAATTTTGGAATATTTGGGTTTGAATGATTGAATTGGGACTGTATTAGAGTGATTGCCAGTTGATAGTGACCCTTAGCAAATTTTCTGGAAATTCGGGAGAAAAAGGTCCGGACCAAAAAATCCTCCGAGTGACGGACTGATTGACTACATAGTGCCAGAATAATTGGTAAGTGGCAAAGGAAAATTTAGATATATGATTTTAGAGATGAATATGTTGAGCCATTGAATTTTAGAGACGAATTGGACTGGAAATGAATTAGAAAAGAGTAAGAATTTTAATTATGTTTAAGGATTTGCATGTGGCAAGTTTTAGGGATGAAGGTTTTTAGAGTATAAAATGCCCTAAGTTTGAAATCCCTTCATTTTGGCAGTAAAAATTGTTTCTCTACTTAGGGCATATTTCTCTTCTCCTTCGACGATTTTCGACCCCCCACCTTCGAGATTTTTGCTTGCTCCTTCTTTGAGGTTGAAGATCAACTGGAATCCTTGAGATGATGATATTATTGAAGGTTTGAGAGAGATCCGTGGGTGTTAGAAAAAGGAGATAGGGTTGTGGAAGATTTCGAAAGATTTGAGGCTCAATTGGTAAGTAATTTGATTATATGTTGATTTTTAGTGAGTTTGATGCATTCATGGGTTTAAATTTTAAAGATTGTAGTGTTTGAGTTGAGTATGACTGGTTTTAGTGAGAGAAATGGGAGAAAATTCGTCGGAGAAGACGAATGGAGCCCCACACGTTGCGACGTGTGCTGGGGGCCTCGTCGTGACGAGCAGGGATAGACGTCACGGCGAGCGTGTAAATCCACGCCACGACGAGCCCTTTTCATTGCGTCGTGGCGAGCCCAAAGGAATTGTTCGCCGCGGCGAGCGACCCTTTATACGCCGCGGCGAGAGTTCTGAGGCCGAGACGAGGGACAATTTTCTGATTTGATTTGGTTTGGTTTTTAGGGCATAACAAATGGTGTAGACCTTCAAATAAAGTGATGTTTGATTCGTTATGATATAGAGAAAGAGGTCTATAATTGATATGAAGAAATAAAGTTTGAATTCCAATTAGAAAGATTTTAATTATTGAAAGAAGATTGAGGATATGTTTTTATTGCAACCTAAGGATTGTATTATGATAATTAGAGTAACTTGGGATCTTCAATGGGTGAAATTGGACCAAATGAATAATAATTTTGGCATTGAGGTCTTTCTTGAGAATATCCTAGTGGGTATGACTTGGTAAATTGACTGAATGTTAGAATTGAAATTGGGAGAGTTCCGTATTATGCCATTGAATTGAATTGAGTTATTATTGATCAATTGAGTGAAAAATTAGAATTTGGCAATGAAAGTGGAAATTTGGGAATTTCGCCAGGAAGGTCATAAATTGGCATCGTGCATCTTTTATTTACGACATTTGCATCATAGAATTATTTTGACTGTGCATTTAGTAATGAGAAATTAATTGTCTATTATAGAGGCACCGATGGAAAGATATTCCACGGATATTGCTAGAGCTTCCAGGCAATAGCTCGGAAGTGCAGGTGAGTAACCTAGTTGGTTTCTCAACCTTTATGTGATTAATTTTATGCACTTATGCCATTGGAGATAAAAGGATGATTATATGTGTTTGCTTTTGACTGATTTCGGACCATAGGTGTTCGCAATATCTGGAATGTGATATAGAAGTGTTATTCGTGCATAAATCGAAATTAATTGGTTTAATGCGAAATTGGATATAGGGTGTTAGTGTGTGACACAATTATTGTTAATTGAAACATGTGCATTCATGCATAAAGGCATGATCAAATAATGGCAGTTGTGACCGGAGCAGCCAACGTATTTCAGAGCTTTAAGCTCAACGTAACAGGGCCTCAAGCCCAATGTAAGAGTCACAGGCTCACTGTATGCTCACTGTATCAGGGCTACACGCCCAACGTTATTTCAGAGCCACAGACTCAACACATCAAGGCTTCAAGGCCACTGTAATCAGGCGCACGGTCATAACAACGTACTAAAATGGAAAGTGTCACATGTGCATCACATATATGAATGATTAAATGTGATTTGTGTGAAAGGCGAAACGCCTTAAAAGTGTGAAATGATAATGCATATGATATTCTGTGAATTGTGTGTATATGCATGAGTTGAGTGAACCATCGATGATGGTTTATCACTAAGTTCGCAAACTCACCCAACATTGCAAATATTTTTCAGGAATCGAAGAGTACCCCGTTAGACAAATGAGAGTATGATTACTGCAAGCAGGTCAAAGTTTGATGTCGGGATCAGTTTACGTCTGCATTAGTGTAGTACTGTCTTATGTATATTTGTATTCTCTGCAATTTTCACAGATTAGTGATTTTTTTATTCAGTGGTCCCCAATTGGTTATTGTGTAATTGTATTGTGATTATTGAAACTGTTCAGAAATGACATTGGGCCCAGTTGGGTCATGCATTTCTGTATATGAAATGGTTGAGCACTATTGAGTGCCTTTTTAATGACTGAAATTGTGTTATATTTGAAAATGTTTTCGTATTAAATCGGGCCCAAATTATTTACTGATTTCCGCGCATGTGATTGATTTTCAAAAAGAGAAATGTTTTTCCGAGTTTTGAACTGTAGTGACTGCTCTAGCATACCACCCTCGTGAGGCACGGGCTTGGATATCACTCTCGGTATCGAGTTCGGGTCTTGCGGGAGTGGGATGCGACAGTGCAGCAGAGTCGCGGTGGTTGACCTGGATTCAGGGGCCGAGGCAGAGCCCGAGGTAGAGCTAGAGATTCCTTTGTGGGTACTGAGGGACGGGGCAGCCGACCGCAGTCCCAGGCCTGGGTCTATGCCATGGCTAGGCAGGAGGCCCAGGATTCTCCGGATGTTGTTGCGGGTATGCTCTTGATTTCCGGCTTTGAGGTTTTTGCATTGATAGATCCAGGTTCCACGCATTCTTTTATTGCACCGCATGTGACATGTAGATTGCATGGGGATAGGGAGATGTTGCAATATGGGCTAGAGGTGAGTACACCTCTAGGTAGTACTACTACTTTGGGAGAGGTCTGCAAGGGATGCTCGATCTAGATAGATCAAGCAGTGTTGAGTGCAGACCTGATAGTGTTGCCCTTGAGGGAGATTGATCTGATTCTGGGGATGGACTGGCTCACTGCCCATAGGGCTATTATGGATTGCTATACCAAGGAGGTCGTGCTAAAGTCTCCTGGTCAGCCTAGAGCAGTATTTCGAGGTATTAGTCAGGCAGTGCCAGCTAGGATGATTTCTTTTATGAGTTCCCTGAGGTTGATGCAGGGTGGTTGTGAGGTCTATCTGGCTCATGTGGTAGATTCTATAGTTGAGCAGAGGTTGCAGGATATTCCTGTGATTAGGGAATTTTCAGATTTGTTTCCCAAGGAGTTACCGGGTTTACTGCCGGATCGGGAGACAGAGTTCTCGATTGACCTCGTTCCAGGTACCGCTCTTATATCTATACCTCCATATAGGATGGCACCGGTGGAACTGAGGGAGCTTAAGGCTCAGTTGCAGGAGCTTATGGATAAGGGGTTTATCAGGCCGAGTGTTTCGCCGTGGGGAGCTCCAGTGATGTTCTTGAAGAAGAAGGACGGGACTTTGAGGTTGTGCATCGATTATAGGCAGCTGAATCGGGTGACAGTCAAGAACAAATATCCACTGCCTAGGATCGATGATCTGTTTGATCAGTTGCAGGGAGCTCAGGTGTTTACTAAGTTGGATCTGAGATCTGGGTATTATCAGTTGAGGATAGCAGAGGTCGATGTGCCTAAGAGTTCTTTCAGGAGTAGGTACGGGCATTTCGAGTTCCTAGTGATGCCGTTCGGGTTGACTAATGCCCAGGCAGCTTTCATGGATTTGATGAATAAGGTTTTTCAGCCCTACCTTGATCAGTTTATTATTGTGTTCATTGATGATATTTTAGTATATTCGAGGAATAGACAGGAACATGCGGAGCATCTGAGGATTGTTTTGCAGATTATGAGAGAGAGACGGTTGTATGCCAAATTCACTAAGTGTGAATTTTGGCTGGATGAAGTGGTGTTCTTAGGCCACATTGTGTCTGGTGAGGGTATTCGGGTGGACCCTCACAAGATTGAGGCAGTTAGGAGTTGGGAGACCCCGAGGAATGTGTCAGAGATGCGGAGTTTCCTCGAATTAGCAGGTTATTACCGGAGGTTTGTCTAGGGGTTCTCAGTAATCTCAGCCCCTCTGACAAAAATTCTGAGGAAGAGTGTGGCCTTCAGATGGATTGATGAGTGTCAGAGAAGTTTTGAGGAGCTGAAACATCGGTTGACTACGGCGCCGGTGTTAGCTTTGCCATCAGGAGTTGGAGGTTTTGAGGTTTTTAGTGATGCTTCGCAGCAGGGTTTAGGGTGTGTTCTGATGTAGCATGGGAGAGTGATAGCGTATGCCTCGAGACAGTTGAGGTCTCACGAGGTGAATTACCCAGTGCATGATTTGGAGTTAGTTGCAGTTGTGTTTGCTCTGAAGATCTGGAGACATTATTTATATGGCGAGATGTTCCAGATCTTCACTGATCATAAGATCTTGAGGTATCTGTTGAGTCAGAGGGAGTTAAATCTGAGACAGAGGAGATGGATTGAGCTACTGAAAGATTATGACTGCACGATTGAGTATCATCCAGGGAAGGCCAATGTGGTGGCAGATGCATTGAGTAGGAGATCTCATATCAGTGCAGCTCAGATTCAGATTGGGAGATTGCCTAGCCTGATTTAGTTGAGAGCTCTTAATGCACAGATGGATTTGGCTCAGGATGGAGCCTTGATAGCTACTTTGAGGCTTAGGCCGATGTTGCATGATCGGATCAGGAGAGTCCAGGATCAGGATCCTGTGTTAGTGTGACTGATGGATAGAGTGAGATCTGATGTGGATTCTGATTTTGAGTTGAGAGATGGGACTCTTTGGATGCGACAGAGATTATGTGTTCCAGATGTTGATGGCTTGAGGCGTGAGATTCTGGAGAAGGCACGTGTGGCCGCCTATGCTATGCATCCTGGTACTACCAAGATGTATAATACGCTTAAGTTGCATTTCTGGTGGCCAGGCATGAAGAGGCAGGTGGCAGAGTTTGTTTCTCGGTGTCTGACGTGCCACAGGCTCTGTTTTTAAACCCAGATCGGACCGGCCGATCCGACCGGTCCGACCGGTGATCGGTCGGTGGTCCGGTTTATCCCTCAAAATCGGTATTGAATTGACCCAGTTTGAACCGGTCAAAACTGGTCAATTGATCAGTTTTTGACTGGTCGGACCGGTCTGACAATTTTTTTTATTTTTTATTTTTTTAAAATTTTTTTAAATTTTTTTAATATTATATATAATTAAATATAATTATTGCATAATTATTACGTGACACCGGTGACCAGTAAGGCCACCAGTTCGATGACCAGTCCGAGTTTCAGAACATTGCCAGCAGGTTAAGGCTGAGCACCAGGCTCCAATAGGAAAGTTGCAATCGTTGCCCATTCCGGAGTGGAAATGGGAGCGAATTACAATGGATTTTATTATGGGGTTGCCTAGGACGCTGAGGCAGCATGACGCGATCTGGGTCATAGTGGACCGGTTGACTAAATCGACTCACTTCTTGCCAGTGAGAGAGAATAATACTCTCAATCAGTAGGCCCAGAAGTATGTGGCAGAGATTGTGCGACTGCATAGGGTTCCGGTGTCTATAGTCTCAGACAGGGATCCCAGGTTTACTTCGAGATTCTGGAGGAGTTTGCAGTCGGCTATGGGTACTCGGTTGAACTTCAGCACAACATTTCATTCTCAGACAGATGGGAAGAGTGAGAGGACGATTAAGACTGTTGAGGATATGTTGCGGGCTTGTGTATTGGAGTTCAGAGGTGCATGGGATCAGTATTTGGCTCTGGTTGAGTTTGCTTATAATAATCAGTACCAGAGCAGTATTGGGATGACACCGTATGAGGCGTTGTATGGGAGACAGTGTAGGTCGCCTCTTTATTGGGATGAAGAGGGTATGAGGATGTTAGAGGCTCCTGAGCTGATTCAGGACACGGTTGATAAGGTGAGATTGATTCGGAGTCGCATTAAGGCGACTCAGGGTAGACAGAAGAGTTACGTGGATCAGCATCGGCGAGAGATGGAGTATGATGTGGGAGATAGGGTTTTCCTCCGGGTATCACCTTAGAGAGGAGTTCTGAGATTTGGCCGGAAGGGCAAGTTAAGTCCTCGGTATATTGGTCCGTATGAGATCCTCTAGAGGATAGGGCCCTTGGCTTACAGATTGAAGTTGCCGAGCGAGATGTCTCAGTTGCATGATGTTTTTCATGTGAGCATGCTCTGGAGATATTGTTCTGATCCGATCCATGTGATTCCGGCTCAGGAGATTGAGGTAGCCAGTGATTTGAGTTATGTGGAGGAGCAGGTACGGATTATTGGATCGTGGGTCAAGCAGTTGAGGAGTAGGGTGATTCCATTGGTGAAAGTCCTTTGGAAGAACCACTCCACTGAGGAGGCGACTTAGGAGATTGAGGAGCACATGATGAGGCAGTACCCTCACTTGTTCGATCAGTCAGGTAAGAAATTTTGGGACGAAATTTTTATTAGGAGGGAAAAATTGTAACATCCCATTACCAATGTGAAGGGCATATTGGTAATTCGGATGGATTAGGATTGGGTGCATACATACTCTGATTTGCACATGCATTAGCCTCTATATGAATTGATAAATGTTTATTGTTGCACAAGCATATGAGTGTACATGCATGTATGACAATTTCCTGGCTTGATTGCATAAATGGGAAAAATTAGGTGATAATTGTGTAGATTATGTTTTGATTATGAAATAAGAATGAAAATTGAAGTTAGGGGTTTGAAAATTGAAATTGGAGTGTAGGATTATATGTTTTATATTTTTGAGGATTTATAGGAATTTTTCTGAAATTTTTAGAGTTATGGATCCGAACCGGGAAAAATAGCTTAGTGACTGATAAATCGGATTCCGGTTCCGAAATTGATTGACAATTGGTACGAGATACTTGGAGTTATGATTTTGGGAGTTATTATTCATAGTCATTGCGAAATTGGGAGAAAATTTGAATAAGAATTTGATTTTTAGACCCTAAGAATTGGGCATGTGGCATAAGAGTTGCCAAACATGCCCTTAGCTTTAAATCCCTTATATATAAACCCTAACTTTTAAACTTTGCTCCCAAGATCCTCCATTTTGCCTTGAAAGAAAGTTGCATTTCTTCTTCTCTTCGTGGATCATCCTCTTGACTTTGCTTCCTTCCATTTTTCTACTCTTAAATTGCTTCCTTCTTCACCTAAATCTATCCTTGAGCTTGGGTTAGAAGAAGATGATGAGTGGTGAGAAATTGGGTGAGTGCTGTGGGTGGTGATTGAGTTGAGTGTTGGAGATTTGAAGTGATTTTTGAAGGTTTTAAAGCTTGAAACAAGTAAGTTCTCACTTCTTCATGCTTTAGATAGTTGATTTGATCATTGATTAGAATTATTAATTGTTTAAGAATTTATAAGTTTCGGATGATGTAGGTTTTGAGAAATATGTTGATTTTGATTTGGGTATTTAAGAGATAATGAATATTTGATGGATTTGAGGTTAGAAATAAGTTGGGTTTAGTGTTTTAAATTGATTGGGAGTGATCTGAATTGAATTGAATGGATTATATATCAGAAGATCTGGGAAATTCTGGGTTTCGGACGCATTTCTAGGTTCGCACGTTGCGACGTGTGATGAACACGCCACGACGAGCCATCCCCTTCTTGCACGTCGCGATGAGTGTATAATTTTTCACCGCGACGAGCAGATTCGTCCACACGTCACGATGAGCAAAGCTGCACGTCGCGATGAGCAGACGAGATCATGTCGCGGGGAGAGAAAAGGCTTGCGTCGCGACGAGGGAGAAAAGTCTCGCCGCGGCGAGCGATCCTGCGCCGTGGCGAGGGCACCAAATTTCCGAAGTGAAATTAGTTTGTTTATGTTATGATTTTTGAGGTTATAAATTCCTAATAGGTTGGTCATTGATCAATTGTGATTTAGTGATTAAGAATTTCAATTTAGAAGAATGGAAATTCAGAATTTATTTCGGTGGTTCTCGAAATCGGATGGCGATTAAATGGTGAATTTGGTTTCGATTTAAAGATAATTCCTATGGCTTGGGATTTGACTTTAGAGAGTTCAGAATTTAGTCAATTGAATTATGGTATTAGGAATCGCTATGAATTAGAGTGAACGAGCTAAATTTGGAAGATTCGGGAATTAGGATCGGGAATGTCATAACATGTATTATACTCAATGCATTCGTTACATATGCATTATTGGATACTGAAATTGTGCAATTAGTAATAGTTAATTATTCTGATTGTTTTAGAGACTCAAGTGGAGCATCGATCGTTCGATATAGCTGAGACTTCCCGGTAATAGCTCGGAAGTTCTGAGGTGAGTAACCTAGTTGGTTTCTCAACCCTTATGTGTTTAAATTGTGCACTTATACCATGTGGAGTCAAGGAAGGATCTGCGTGATTGCTTTTGATTGATTTCGGACCACAGGTGTCCGAAATATTTGGAATGTGATATAGAAGTGTTATGTGTGCATAAATGGAAATTAATTGGTTTTAAATGCGAAATTGGACATAGGGTGTTTTATTGTGACACAATTATTGTAAATCGAGGCATGTGCATTCATGCATAAAAAGTATGATCAGATAATGACAGTTGTGACCGGTGCAGCCACCGTATTTCAGAGCTTTAAGCTTAACGTATCAGGGCCTCGAGCCCAACGATTTTCAGAGCTTTATGCTCAACGTATCAGGGCTTTAAGTCCAGTGTTATTCAGAGCCAATGGCTCAACGTAAATGAGCTCAGGCGCACGGTCACAACAACGTAATAAAATGAAAGTGTCACATGT
>JAOTIZ010000203.1:35990426-36013929 GCA_027123425.1 Erythroxylum panamense
GAGTTATGGGGATTTTAATGGGATTGGTTTTGGATTAATTGGCATTTGAGTGATTAGGAATTTCAATTTGAGAGTAAAGAAAGTAAGTGATTATAAGGTGATTATTACAAGTAATGAGTTTGAGGATTGATTTCTAATGAATCGTTTCTTAGTGATTAATTGAAATTTGCAGACTAAGAATATTGAATTGATGTGAATGGAAATTCGGAGTTTGAATCAGATAATTATCGGAATTGAATGGTAAACGATTAGTGAGTGTGATTATGAGAGTGATCAAATTGAGGAATTTGGGAATTGAATTGGGAATGTCATAACATGTATAGTATTTATTGTATTTGCTATTGAATATTGAATTTGGTATATTTGGTAATGTGTGGTTATTTGATTGTTATAGAGGCACCGGTGGAGCAATTCCACGGATATGGTGAGACTTTCCGACGGTAGCTCGGAAGTCCTCAGGTGAGTAACCTAGTTGGTTTCTCAGCCTTATGTGTTTATTAATTGTATGCATTGATTTCCATGAGGGAGTAAGGATGGATATGTGAATTGATTTGATTTGATTGATTTCGGACCAAAGGTGTCTGAAATATTTGGTATTGTTATAGAAGTGCTATTGTGTGTAAATGATATGTGATATCAAAATGAGAAATGGAAAATGACTGAAATGGCATATGAATATGTAAATGACTGAGAATTGGAAATGAGACATGTGCATTCATGCATAGTGAATGATCAGATAATTGGTAGTTGTGACTGGAGCACATTCTGATTTGAGGGATTAGTGCATACCCAGAGGGCTCTCCTATCCCTAGTGCGCGTGGGCAGTAGTGCATACCCTGAGGGCTCTCCTACCCCCGAAAACGCGATTTCTGTATGATATGTGTGATGTGCCCAGAAATGGGAAAATTCTGACGCCCAGTCACAACAACGATAAGAATATGAAAGTGTCGCATGAGCATTGCATATGTATATGAGTAACTGAAAAGAATGTGAATTGATTGATTGAAAAGTGTGAATGATGAAATTGCATGTGACATTTCTGTAAATGCTACTGTGTGTATGTGTATATGATTTGTGAATGCATAAGTTGGGTGAACCATCGATGATGGTTTCTCATTGAGTTCGCAAACTCACCCAACATTGCATCTTTTTTTTTCAGGATATGAAGAGTACCCCGTTAGTGAAACGGGAGTATGTCTACTGCAAAGAGACAGAGTATCGGGTCGGGATCAGTGTCATTCACATCTGCATTAGTATAGTGATTTGTTTTGGTGGGCCCCATTTGATTATGTGTAATTGTATAATGTGATTGAAATTGTTTTATATCTGGAAATGTTTTGTATTAAATCGAGCCAAAAATGTTTATTGTTCTGCGCACTCATTGTTTTTGAAAGAAAAGAAAATGTTATACGAGTTTTAAAAGGAAATGTTTGTTCGAGTACGCCACCCTCGCGGGTCACGGGCTAGGATATCACCGTCGATATCGGGTTCGGGTCTTCGCGGGAGTGGGGTGCTACATTCCAAATAATGTTTCAATTCAAAACTCTAATATTCTCCAACATTATCACTACGAAGAACTCAAACATGTGCATTGTACTGAGTTTGAATGATCTTATGGAATTTCTAGAACAATAAATTCACTTCAATCTTGGATTTCATTAACCACAACTAAGTCATCCTCTTACAATCATCAATAAAAGTAACAAACCAACGAGACCTACCTAAAGTTGGAAATTTGGATGGACCCTATACATTAGAGTGAATGACCATAGGGCAAGGGACTCTTATTTAGCACTAAAAGAAATGAGTTTCTATGACATTTTACAAGTTTACAAACATCATAGCAGAAACTAGAGATCAATTTTTTGAAACAAACTAGGAAATAATTTTTTGAGATGCCTAAAAGATGTATGCCACATCTAGAGTTTAACTTTATTTTTCTCCACCTTTGAGTCATCCACAACAAAAACTTGATGCAACTTTTCTAAACTCCATGATGTTAGGTCCAAATAATACAATTTCCCTCTCCTAATACCACAACCAATTGTTTACTTTGTTTAGATGTCCTTAAAGAGGCAAAAGTTAGGCCAAAAGATTACAATGCAATATAAGGCTATTGTTATTTAAGAAACAAACAAGAGGTTATAATCCAATGATGGAACAACTAAAACAAAATCCAAATTTAGAGTATTAGTGAGTGTTAAAGACCCTTATTCAATAATTGGGGCTTTGTCACCATTGGCATTAGAAACAAATTTTTGTGAGGACTCTGTGAGTTCAATAAACTGTCTAGAATCAAAGGTCAGATGATTTGTAGCACTAAAATCAATTATCCATGTACTATTAGAAACAAGTGTAGAAATGTTAAGAGTCTTATCACCATTATTTGTAGTTGCTACGTACTAATGCAGAAGTGTCCTCAACATCATCATCATTGATTTTGGTCTCAAAAATAGCAATAATTTTTTCTTGAAATTCTTTTTTTAGGGTGCTCGATTATGGTCCTAACAATCTAGATAACCTATAAGTTCATAGGAGCAAACTTTAGTATGTCCAGTTTGGTTGCAATGAGTGCACTTGTATGTAGACTTTTCACCACCAACGGTTGTCTTTGATTTGTTTCCAACCACCATAGCAACAACTTCAAGGTTTCTAGATTCTCTTTTCAATGTTTCACGGTGTGCTTGCTCTCAACAAATCAATGCATAACATTCTTCCATAGTCGAAATTGATTCCTTCCTTAGAATCTCTCCATATTACCCTATTCAAACGAATCAATGCATAACATTGTTCCAGAGTCAAAATTGATTCCTTCCTTATAATCTCTCTATATTACCTATTCAAACGAATCAATGCATAACATTCTTCTAGAGTTGGAATTGATTCCTTCCTTAGAATCTCTCCACTACCCTGTTCAAAAACATCAACTAAACTTGTTAGGAATATATTAGTTGTTCAATCAACTTTCTGTAAACATCTTCAAGATCCTTTATGACAATTTTGTCCTCGTGATCTAGTTCTTGAAAGACTTCAATTAACTCTACATAGTATTTAGAGAGAGGTCTTCCACTTTGTTTTGCGTTAACGTCTTTGGTTTAAGGAGAAAACATGCAATTCATCACTTCCATCATGGAAGGCTTTTGCTAGTGCGCTCTAGATTTCATAGGCTGTGGGTAATTGTTAGTATCGTTTCATAATTTCTGGACTCATAGACGTCAACAACCATCTTTAACATTTTGATTTTCAACAAACCACTTCTCATGCGCATCTTCAGCTTCTGTTTAACATTTTGATTTTCAACATACCACTTCTCATGCGCATCTTCAGATTCTGTAAGTGACTTTGTTTTGCCATGGATATAAGAGAGTTTTCTCATTTCAGCAATATGTATCTCCATCAATTGTGACCAAATATCATAATTTGATTAAGAAAGAATGATGTATGCATTAAAAACTCCTTTGAATTTAACAATAGGAACAAAATTTTCACTCATCTTCAAAATATTTTTGTACAATCTAATATCAACTTGAAAGATAAGATAAAGAAGGAAAAATAATTATGATCATCGCTACTTTATCAAAAACGTACTAGTTATAATGTACAATAAGAGAATAAATCTCAATAATTAATCCTACATTTATAATTATCCCAAAACTTTAACAGAGAGTTTTAATTAAGAATCTAAGAATATATTTATAGTTGTATAATTATGAGAATTATCGAGAAAATTCTCAACAAATTTATATTGTCTGTTGAACCGAAAGGAGAGTCATATCCTTCTATTCAATTTCAATGATGCATTTGAACGGAGAACTATGTTTGAAGGATTTGAAAGTCATAAAGATACCACTAAAAGTCCACTAAGTAATCAACAACCCACTGTAAAAATGCTTACGTAGTTAAAGGTACAATGCAGATTTTGATCGAGTTGATACGGGGCAAAGGAACTTTTTTCGATGAGAAATTTGATAGAATTTTATCATTATTGTGGACTAGCATAATTGAAATTATTTTGGTGCAAATCTCGATTAATTAGATGTCAATTGTAATTCTCTCTTTAACGTGTCATTGGGCCTGTGTTCATGGGCTAGCTCTGATGGGTAGGCTTGGCCCATGTATTATAAAGCACAGGAGGCTCTACTGCTAGCCGACTTTAAATACAGTCGCCCCATTGAGAACTGTACGTGTGCTTTTGCTGATTAAGGATTCGGAATAGCAGTAGTAAATCCTCTGCGTCTCTGTCGCTCCACTTCACAGAAAACAATAATGGATTCAATGTTTCTGCAATTTCCAGGTATTTATCAATCCGATGTATATAGTATGTTGCAATTCTAGGGTTAATTATTTGTGTAGATTAATTATGAAATTAATCTAGAATTTCGTCTTTAATTTTCTTTCATTTAGAGGACCAAGAAAAGAAGAAAAAGGATGGAGAAAAGAACAAAGACCCTCCTTATGTTCCTCTTCCGCCTTACCACCAAAAATACCATTCTCACAAAGACTTTATAAAAACAAATTAGATACACAATTTGTAAAGTTCGTGGAAAAGCTGAAGAAATTGCAAATTACCTTACCCTTTATGGAACATTTGAAGAAGACAGCCACATACATGAAGTTTGTCAAGGATATATTATCAAGCAAGCAGACATCAAATAGTAGCCATGACAAAAAGTTGCAGCTCTTTACTTACCAACCACATGCCCTCATAGTTGAAAGATCTAGGGAGTTTTAGGATACCTTCTGTAGTTGAAAATTAGAGATTGTAAAATGTTTATATGACTTAGGTGCAGATATTAATCTCATGCCTTTGTTAATTTTAAGAAAATTGAAGCTAGGTGATGTGAAACCAAACTCAATGATTATTTCTTATGGTGGATCAATCGATAAAGAAATCATTTGGTATGGTGGAGGATGTACCTATAAAAGTGGGCAAGTTTATCATTCCTGTTGTTTTCATAATGCTAAACTTTGAAGATGATCAAAATTGTCCGCTAGTTCTTGACATACCATTTCTAAACACTAGGAGAGCTTTGGTAGATGTCCATGAAGATAACCTCATTCCTCAAATTGGTGATGAACAAATGAAATTTAATATGAATAAGATATTAAATAATCCGAAGGATGGCAACTCATTCATGAGAATTGATGTAGCTGAATCTTTAAAGTAGCAAAAAGAAGAATAGGTGACGATGGAAATAAAGCTTGAAGCACATAAGGAAGTCTCTATTCAAGAAGTAAATAGAAGAAAAAGGGACAAGGGTGATTGAAGCAAAATGGGAGCAATTCACCTTCTTAAAGGACAAACTATTGGATTCAATCGAAGTTTTAGGGAATTTCATCATTCTTTATTTTGTTGGCATTTTGTTACCGAAAAGGACAATACTAAACTTACTAGGTTTTTTTAATTTGATTAATCATGTCCTTATTATTATCTTGCAATATGTAGCTTATTTACAAGATAATAAACTGAAATTGGGTAACTTGGGTGGAAGCAAGTCGTTTATAATAGACCTATATTGAGCATAGAAGGAAGAGTATGCCAAGCTAATGACGTTAACTAAACATTATTTGGGAGGCAATCCAAGAATTAGGATTTTGTTATTTTATTTTATTTTTCTATATTATTTTTGGTTTAATTTGTTGGTACTTTGTTACTATTTTATGTTTATGTTGTAAGGAGTGAAGTGTTGGAATTTTATGGCATAGAAGGTGTCCAAATTTCATTACCCACACCATCACCATCTCAATCTCTTTAATGGGTTTCATGCTCTTAACATTTTATGTTCGTTATTTCTTTTTTTGTCAGTTTCTTTTATATGTTATTTATTTTTCGCACCTTAAGGACAATGTGTTGTTTAAGAGTGGGGAGCATTGTGCATTGACATGTCATGTGTGTGACATTGTTCATATCATATTGTCTTAGTTTTGATTAGGTTGACATTATGTGAACATATATTGAATATGGGTGAATTTTGTGAATATGTCAATGGCAATAATTTGATGGAATTAGTTTACCTTTGAACATGGTCATTTAATTTTTAATGTCAAATTGATTTGTGAATTTTATGCTTTAGTTACCTTTGTTTGAATATGCATGTTAATTAGGATATGATATTCATTCTATTCACTTTAGGAAATTTCTTATATTTCATTAGTAGTTTTTCATGAGGATGATTGACTAAAAGAGATGAGGTAGGCCATATGAAATTTAAAAGAAAATGTGTCTTAAATAAATAACTATTCCTCTAGCCCCTGGATTATAAACAGAGCTAGTAGCTAGTTAATAATTTTATATAGCTAAGTAATTGGGGGTATTAACAATAAAATGTTTGTCTTCATGTAAAAAGGCTAGAATGACATTCAAACTAAGATCAATAATAAAAGCGTGGCCTGGTTGATCATGGCAAGGTGTTTGCCTTAGCTTCAAAATCTAGGTTAATGTTAAAGAAAATTAAAAAGTGATGTTTCAATAAATAAATCCTACTGATCTTTGAAACTGAACAAACAGTTCATGGTTTTAGGGTTCGAGAGCATTTTTGGAGCTAAACAAAAGGCAAAAATCTTAGTTACACCCCCAATACCCTCTGTGACTTTTTAAGAACATGAAAACACTCCAAAAAGGTGGCCACCATCTTGTAAAAGTGGATCAAACAAAGAAGATCGAGAGACACATCCAAATTTCTAGTTTTCCATATCAAGCTCTAAATAGAGTTTTTTTTCTTTATTGCCTAATATGTAAACTAAATGACCATATTAGGTTTTATTCTGTAGTTGTTTTATGACTTTAATCTTTATTGATTCAATACGTAATTTTAGTTGTGTTAATGGTGCATGTTCATACTTAAGCAATAAATTAAGAGAGTGAGTTAAAAGTAATTTTATTGGGACTCTGCCCTTGCGAGTCACTTGCTCGACGTCCTAAGTGATATCTAGATGCGCATCCCATAGCCCACACCAGTCAATCATCAAAAATGAACTCATTTCTCCTATTTTCGAACAGATTTTGGGAAACCTTAAATTGGAATTTCAATTTGGCTTCTTCAGAACATTTATTCCCCATTGTCTTAAGTTTCTAATGACACCAAAATCATTCATTTTGGAACAAAAATCTAAAAGTTATAGCCCACACATTTTCGAACTATTATTAAACTGAAACAGTACACTATACTCAAATTCCATCCAGAAATTAAAAGTCTTGAAGTTTGAATTAAAATTCAATATCTTCATAGGAGTTGTAGCTCCATGTCTCTAGTTTATTTAGAAATAAGAATCATCTCATTTGGAGCTCTATAGATCAAGATATCTCCAAGGTTCTGAAGCATTAGCAGTAAAATATCCAATTCGTACTCTTCCAATCGATACTCTTACTTTGATTCGATCAATCTTTTATGAATTAATACCAAAAGCTATAAATTTTTATGGAGAGATAGAGAAATGTGTTAGAAATCCATTGGTTCAAAACTCAGGTCATTTGGAGGTCTGACGACAAATTTATGGTCAAAAGAGTGGAAGATGTTCAGGTTTGGGGGGAAAAAATGGGCTGGTCGCAATCGTGCACCTACGCGTGCGAGGCCGCAAAGTCGCAATTGCGACTTTGCACGATCGCAACTTCTCCTTTTTTTCTTTTCTTCTTCTGACCTGTATTGGTAAAAATGGAATAACTTTCACCTCACATATCGGATTGAGGTCATTCAAAGACTGTTTCGAAAAGGACTTCTAGACTTACAATTCTATGCAAACCTCAAAAACAATTTTTGCCTCTATAAGGATCAAAATTTCAAAATAGTGTGGCTGTCCCGAATATCCATCCTATGCAACATTATAAACTTCTAATAATCATATGTATCAATTCCAATGTCCAAAATTTCATACTATATATCATTGGAAAGCTAGAAAAATAATCTACAACTTCCAGGAAGATAACTTTGTCCAATTTTTCCTAGATCAATACAGTATTTTCCTTGAAGCCAGAACACAAATTGTCACTCTTACGGAAAACTTGCAAATGCAATGTACAATTTTGGAATTATCATGGGCAAATATAATCATATCTCACTAACATCAAAAGATAAGAGTTTTTACAAAGCTTTAATGGGAATTTCAAGCCACAATACATCAATATCTCAAAATGTTAAAGTAAAAAAAGATACATGAACAGTAATTTGTTCAAAATGCAACTAAAGCCTTGTAGTTACAAATCTAGCTTAAACCACAAAAAGATGCAAATTTTGGAGTGATGCCTCAATTTTCTTTCACTCGATCTCTTGCTCTTTACTTGGAGATGGGAAGGAATGGGGGTGAGCTTAAAGCTCGTGGGTAACTGTTTATAACGAAAAAATAAGCAAAACCTTTGCAATGTTCATTTTCCAATACAAGGTTCTAATTAAATTCATCAAAATATCATTCTCAAATTCATAACCAAAATTCACAACTACAAATCATGAATGCATCAAACTTGTTAACATCTCATAAACACATAAGCACATCAAAATGGTTTGGTTAAATCCATAAACATGATGAAGTACACATTTTTACATAATGGTCATGTGTAGTCCTAAACTTGGCGTACCAACGCAATCCCACATATTGGTTTTGCATAGATGAAAACTTGAGGGAGTCTATGAAGGAGCTCCGTGCCACTAGCGAGCAGGCGGGAGAAGCCTTTAACTTGGTCAACGTGCACGTGAGATACTTGAATGAATTACACCAAACCCACATAACATGTAATTCATGAATTGGAAACCGTTTGCCCAAATGGCACATTCTTGGAAACTTTTTTTCATAAACATGATGAAGTAAATCACTTGTTAGTATAGACTTAATATTCGATATACAAAATGCACAAAAAAGGGGTGGTTGAATTGTGTATCCGTTTTTTTAATACAATCTCCTTTTAAACAAACTTCTTTTTTTTAAAAATTGCTTTCTCAAACGATTGAAAAACAGTATTATGAAGTATTGCACTCTGCTTCTAAGTATTTGTATCAACAATAGAAATTAAAAGTTAAGAGTTGAGAGTAAGAATCGACACAACAATTTTATACTGGTTCACCCCAAACCGTGGGCTACGTCTAGTCCTTAGAATCCTTTCTAAGATTTCACTATACTTCTCAAAGAAACAAGTATTCTTTTCACCGAGCCTCTTCAGGTTTCTTACAACAAGTATTCTTTTCTGACTTAGCCTCTTCAAGCTATCAACTTTTCTTGCTTCTACTAAAAGATGTTTCGAGCTCTGTTATAGATAATAATAGCTCTAAGCTATCAACTTTTGAATCTCTAGCCTTTCTTGGAAATCACTAACTTTTTTTAGTCTTCAACTCCGACTCGTATTTATAGCCTTCGTCTTCAACCGCTTCTTGATAACTGCTTCTTTCTTCTTATTTCTTGATCTTTGAAGAAACAATTATTCAGTTGAGTTCTGTAACTTACTCAAACTGATTAATCATCTGACGTGGTATCGGGTCTTCGTCTTCCATTCTTTCGTCTCATTTTCTTCTATCTCATTTTCGACTTCGCTTCGTCTCATTTTTCTTTTTGCTTCTGTCTCATTTCTATCGTCTCATTTTACTTTTTGCTTCCGTCTCATTTCTATCATCTCATTTTGCTTTCTACTTCTGCCTCATTGCTATCGTCTCATTTTGCTTTCTGCTTTCGTCTCATTTCTATCGTCTCATTTTGCTTTCTGCTTCTGTCTCATTTCTATCGTCTCATTTTGTATCTACATTATTATTTGGTCTTCATCAAAAATTATTAATCGTAAAGTCATTTTGACTTAACAAGGTTATATTACTATTATTTAAAAAATGAGAAAAATTTAATGTGAGCAAGTGGTTTAGATTGAAAAGGAATATTTTTTCCTAATAACAAAAAGAAAATACTCTCACGGACCTTTCAATAAATAGTTAGCAGGCTTTCCTAAAAGACTGAGGTGGTAAGAGAAAGTCAACCCATATACAACTAATAAAAGAAGACATTAAATCATCTTCCAAACATGAAAACAAACACAAACTTAACCCATACACGATAAGCAGAAAAAAAACTCACAATAAATAGCTAAACGTATAAGTAAAATAGAGCATAAGAAGGAGGGTTTGAAAATAGAAAAAAAAGAACAATACCAACACAGGTAAGGATACTTCTTCGATGGTGATGACCACAACACACAAGACGAGCACAAGAGAGGGGACGATGGTCATTGGACCTTGAATGTAGAGGAATGTTGACAAATAACACGAAAATGAAGAGAGGTTCATTTTTATGTTAATAACCTAGTAGAAAATAACGTCATTTGTTGTTAAGGTAAACAATGTCATTTTTGATTTTGTCAAAAGAAATATAGTACAATTTCATGAGGATTAAAATAACCATTGCCAAATAAGGAGACACTGCCATATTCGTTATCACTTTGCCTAACATAATTATATATAATATATATTTTATATGTTATAGTATGAAATTTTTATATAATATTAGATAATTATTATTACACATAAAGTATTGTATATAATAGAAAATGGTAAACAATATTAAATATTAATATAAAATTTTAAAAATAAAATTTAATATTATTGAAAATGACTTTAACGACAATGTCATTTCAAGGATTATTGCATGATGTTAATGTTGTTGATTGCATAGCTGCAAAACAAATTTTGTGAACAAATTTGATCATATTTTATTAATCTTTTTAATATATATGATGATTTCATAACTTTATGTGGTCTCACAAAAAAAATTTATTATCTATAATTTATATCTTGATTTATGGTATGATATTTTAAAAAAATTTAGCAAATTTAAAAAAGGTTTGAAAAAGGTATAGTATTGGTGACAATTTTTGAATTTGGTTGTTAATGTGTTACTGTTGGTGAAGAAAAGGAAAAGGGAGATTTTTTTATTAGTTTTGGTTGAATTTTAGTTGCCTATAAGGTGTTCAATGAAAGTCCTCAATGGTAGCCTTGTTTTGCTTTGATTGTCTACGAGTTTCCTATCCATATATGCTTTATAGACATGTAAAATGCATCTAATAGATTGTCTTTGTGCTCTTATAAAACAGTGTTAGATGTATCAATAAACCTGTAGGCATTATGATGGTCTTTATGCTCTTATTTTTCTCACTTACTTGATAAGAGAAATTTTTGTTTACATACATAAAATCATTTTTGATTTCGATTGATGCTAACTCCTATTTTTGTCTAAGTGTTAAAGGTTTGTGCAAAAACATAAAAGGCTTATGAACTAATTAATTATTGTATATTTTAATTTTTGTCCTGTTCAATTCTGTCAGAATCCTTCATCCTTTTAGATTTAATAATTTCTTGGAAACTATGGAAGGTTTTCGTAAAGCTATATTGAAGGGGATGGAGTATGACTGCTTTGGGACTAAATAGTACATTTGCCTACAAAAGCTCAAGTCTATCAAGCAAGAATTGAAATACCTCAATTCTAAAAGAGGACAAAATCTCTCGCGGGAAATTGATAAGGCTAGAGATAAATTATCAACTATCCAGATTAAATTGGCAGAAAACTCTACAGATGTTTTACTAGCTTCGGCTAAAAAGGAAGCTCTAAAGGAATACTTGCAAATGGTGGATAACCAAAGCTCACTATTGAAGCAGAGACCTAGAGTTAACTGGTTAAAGGACGGGGACAGATGTACAAAATTCTTCTTTAACACAGTTCAATCTAGGAGGAATGTAAACAGAATTGCCTCTATTATAACAGAAGATGGAGAGGTAGTGGTTAGACAAGAAGGATTAGCTAAGGAAGCAATCTCTTTTTACAAGAAACTTCTAGGCATAGCAGATTCCCCTCTAGTCTTAGGAATGGACCTTAGGAAGTTTGTCTCAGCTAAAATTCCTAAACATATGGTCTCTTTATTAATTAGGTCTATAACAGACCAAGAAATAGTGAGGGTGGTGTTTGACATGAGTGGCTCTAAAGCTGCAACATCCCACTACCATAAGGTATATACCCGAACATCTATGGACATTCAAGTACATATCCTATGATAATGGTATGTTAGAGCAAAACAAATCCAACTTACATATGGCATCAACTAAATTATTTAAAAGTCATCAAATTTTAAAAACCATTCATTGCATTCATTCATAAAATCTTACACTGTTTTCCATTAAACAAATATTTACAAAACCTCACACAGGTTTCAGCAAAAACTACAAAATAAAAGATATAACTCTTCTGATGTCAGCTGACAGACCTCTGAGCCATAACTTAGTCCAAAATGTTCCTCTAATCTAGAATAAGATACTAAGTCTCATGTCTCATACCTGAAAAGCCATGTTATAATTTTTATAAGTTTTGCAAACTTAATGAGCGAATCATTATTGATGATTTCACCCAGATCACATACACAATTCACTTATTTCACAAATATTCATTCCGGAGATGTATGTCCAAATACTCACATTATCATTGCACATCATGTAATCATTGCGAATCAGAACATATATATATATATACAGATGCAAATAAGACTTCAGATTCGTTATTATTGTTACGACCAAGTGCCTTTCACATACATATATAGATACTAGCCCATTAGGCTCAGTCAGAACAGAATCACGATGCATAGCTCTATGTGTAGAATCAGAAATCACGGAGCAAAGCTCTATTTGTAAGCACTTTCATACTAGCTACTCTGATCACAATGCCTTTATCTGAGCAGCCATTTTATGAAATGCATCAAATACCGAATATGCCATATATGACAGTCATATATAATGTACAGTCAGAATCTCATAATCATCGGACCTAAGCCTAGCATTCAACTTTCGTTGAGAATACAAATATCATTCAAAATTTCACAACAATTCAGAGCACTTCCAATGCATACCTAACTATTAAACTCTCGGACTTAAAATCCAGAATTCATAACAAATCACAAACAATTCATAATTGGAAGTCAAACAAATTCAATCAATCCTAGGAAAATCATTTAGGATGACTCACAGTACGCTCCAATATGCTATTGCCTAGATGGTCCAGCAATGTCTGACTGGCATCTAATGTGCCCCTCTATATCTTACAAAACACATTTACAAATATCACACTTTTGCACAAATGTATAAGTATTCCTTTATGCACATCTACTTATATAAAATATGCACAATACATGTTCAATGACAATTCTGGGGTTTCTTGTTGTGATCCTTATTACCAAAATCATTCAGATATCAAAGCCCTCATTAATATCATTTGTATTTGTAATTTGGACCATAATAAAACAATGTGAAATCAATTACATAACTTAATTGACCACTTCAGATTTTTCTAACAACATACTTACGGGTCAACTTTGCATAATTAATCTAAGAAGGTAAATGACAAAATTAGGCAATACTTCCTTCTATAAAGTTGTTCTCCAATGTCTTAAGTTTCTAATGACACCAAAATTATTTAATTTGGTTTAGTAACCTGAAAGTTATACTCCAAATATTCTCATAATGTTCTCATTCTGAAACAACATACTATACTCAATTTCCATCTAGAAATTGAACATTTTAGAGACTGAATTACAATTCGACTTCTTCAGATGATTTATAGCCCTATGTCTAAAGTTTACTCCAAATTAAGGATCATCTCATTTTGACATCTAGAGAAGAAGTTATGGTCAAAAGAAATAGGACTGTTCAATTTTCAATTTCTCTCGTGTGCATATACTATCAAAGAACACTATATCATGATTTGACAATTAAACATCGTCTAGCCTTTAACACTCACGGGCATAAGGGAGAAAACTCAGAGGTGTGAGTGACTCACAGACAAGAGAGGATGTGAGAGAGAAGAGTCATGGGTGTGACAGATAAGGACAAAAATATTGGACTATTTGAGAACACCATCAGTCAGACCCGTCCCATGTTTTTCCCTATAACTCTCCCAAACAATTTTAGATGGCTAAGATTTTATGTGGAGATGAAGATCAATGTTGTGTGAATCTATTGGTTTAAGAATCAAGTCATTTTGAGGCCGGATGACAATGTTATGGTCAAACAAAGAAAAGATGTTCAAGGTGAGTCAATTCGGGCAAAGTCACCATTGTGCTTAAGCACGAGGGTGACTTTTAACTCACCCATGCCATGTCACTGTTGTGCTTATACACAAGGGTGATTTTTAACTTACCCATGCAATGTCACTGTTGTGCTTATGCACGAGGGTGACTTCCCTCTTGCCATAGGACACCATTTTCTACATATTTTTGTAGAATTTTTCTCCCTCTCTTCTTCTTCACCGAATTTCTCCAAACTAAACACAACCCTTTTTCCAACTTAAATCCTTCTAACTTATAAATCATGCATTCCTATACTAACCATAACTTGCAAATAATACAGAACAATCCTAGACATCAAACTTTATAAATCCAAACCTTCATTTCCACTGTCTCACTCTACTGTAAAGTTCCAACTCTTATACTATCAACAGACACACAACTTTTCACTTTCACTTCATTAAACTCCTACCACAATTCAAAATCACCCAAAACATATCAAAATTTAGGACTTCACATTAACACCAAAAACAAAGCATATTCGAATAAATGCTAATTCAAGCACTTTCATTTTTCTGAGTTACTCATTTACAACAACTTTGCATTTACACATAGTTTCCCTTAACACTACATCACTTAAGCTTTTTCCTGAAATCCAAACTCATTCAAATTCACTTCAGTTAATACTTCATAAATTTTTCATGCATGAACAGTACCTCACCAATTACGTAATCTTCTAAACCATAACAGAAACATATGTTTCTTCATCAACTTTACGTAAATTTTCATATTTCCTCAATCCAGAATCCATTCAATACAGTGTTAAACAATTCCTAATTCTCAAATTCATCATCAAAATTATTCAATACTGCAACCTCAATTCTCAAACCCATGCATGCATGTATATTTTCACACCATAAAAACATCCTCAAGTTGCTTACCTGATTCAGCTATAAAGACAACCAACAAGAATAATTCAATATTCGGTGAGGGATAAAAATACTAAGCAGAGAATACTTTCGGTGATCAAAAGCTACAGTAATTCTTTTTTCAGAACCAACTTCATGGGTGTTTGCATGTATTACATCTGTCGTAGAACCCAACAGCCACTTATCACCACAAATATAACCTATTTGTCACATTACAACACAGCCATTTGTCGCATATATGCTACCAAGTGTCAATCTATAATTGTCCCATATATCAATATTTTTTTAGAAAAAATCACCGAAAATTCCAAAATACCCTAAATATACTAAAATTGTCAAATCACATTTAATAATTCAATTATACCCAAAAAATGTCAACGAATGCATGTACAATCATATGAATGTGCAAAAATGTGTAGGTCATGTTTAGCTTATGCATGACATGCATTTTCCTAATTTCTCAATACTTTCTCATAATTCACAATTCTAGCCTTAATATGGGTAATGGGATGCTACAATTCTCCCCTCCTAATAAAAAATTTTGTCCTCGAAATTCTTACCTGAATGATCAAATAGGTAGGGGTATTGATTCCTTATATGCTCCTCCATCTCCTATGTGGCTTCCTCACTCAGATGATTCTTCCAAAGGACTTCAACCATTGGGATCACTCGGTTGCTCAATTTTTTACTCTGATAGCCAATTATCTTAACTAGTTCTTCAACATAACTCAGATTACTAGAGACTTTAATCTCCTGAGTCGATATCACATGAGTTGGATCTGATTGATATCGCCTAAGTATACTCGCATGAAACATATTATGTATCTGAGCCATTTTTGAAGATAAGGCTAACTTATAAGTGAATGGTCCAATTCTTTCAATTATCTCATATGGACCAATATACCTCGGACCTAACTTACCCTTCTTGCCAAATCTTAGTACACCTCGCCAAGGTGATACTCTCAGAAGTACTCTATCACCAACCTGATATTCCATATCTTGCCTGTGTTGATCCATATAGCTTTTTGTCTATCTTATTCTATTTTAATCTTGCTGAGGATCAATTTTACCTTATCAATAGTATCCTGAATCAACTTTGGGCCTTCAACAATTCTTAGACCCTCTTCATCCCAATATAAAGGTGAACGACACTTCCTGCCGTATAACGCATTGTAAAGAGCCATACCGATACTGCTGTGATACTAATTATTATAAGCAAATTCAATCAAAGCCACATATTGGTCCTAGGCTCCTTGAAACTCTAGAACACAAGATCTAAGCATATCCTCAACAATCTTAATCATTCTCTCACTTTGACCATCTGTTTGAGGATGAAATGTCGTACTGAAATTCAACTTTGTACCTAAAGTTGCTTGTAAACTACCCCAAAATCTCGAGGCAAATCTAAGATCCCTGTCCAATATAATGGACATTGAAACCCTATGTAGTCTCATAACTTCATTTACATATCACCGAGCTAACTGATCTAGCGAATAGTTTTCTTTCACTGGAAAGAAATGAACTAAGTTGGTTAGTCTATCAATAATGACCTAAATGGCATCATGTTGCCTCGGATTTCTCGACAATCCCATAATAAAATCCATTGTGATTCGCTCCCATTTCCACTCCGGAATAGGTAATGAATGTAATTTTTCAACTGGAGCCTAGTGCTCAGACTTAACTTGCTGGCAAGTTATACATTTAGTAACGAACTCCGTTACTTGCTTCTTCATTCCAGGCCACCAGCAATGTTGTTTCAGCATGTTATACATCTTAGCAGTACTAGGATGCATAGTATAAGCTACTACATGTGCTTCCTCTAAAAACTCCTTCCTCAAATTATCAACATCGGGTACACATAATCTTTGCTTTAACCATAATGTATCATCTCTCACTTCAAAATTAGAATCCCAATTCACTTTCAACTTTTCAATTAACTTTACTAATTTTGGATCTCTGCTCTGAGCCTCTTTGATTCTTTCCAGCAATACGGGTCTCAATTTTAATGTAGCTATCAATGTTTCATTCTGCCCCACATTCAATTCAATATTTAATGTTCTCAAACGAACTAGGCTCGGTAGTCTCGATAACTGAACTTGAGCCATATTGCTATTTGACTTCTGGCTTAATGCATCAGCCACAACATTAGCTTTACTAGGATGATACTCAATGGTACAATCATAATCTTTTAACAATTAGATCCATCGCCTCTATCTCATATTTAACTCCTTCTGGCTCAACAAATACTTCAAACTCTTATGATTAGTGAACACCTAAAAAGTTTCTCCATGTAGATAATGCCTCCAAATTTTTAATGCAAACACTACTGCAGCAAGTTCCAAATCATGGACTGGATAATTAAATTCATAAGATCTCAACTGTCTTGATGCATATGTAATTATTTTACCATGCTGCATCAGTACACATCCTAAACCCTGGTGTGAAGCATCACTATACACAACATAACCTCCAGAGCCAAATGGAATAGCTAACATCTATGATGTAGTTAACCGATGCTTAAACTCCTCAAAACTCCTCTAACAATCATCATTCTATCTAAAAGGCACATTCTTTCTTAGAAGTTTTGTCAAAGGGGCGAGATCAGTGAAAAACTCTCGACAAACCTTCTATAATAACCAGCTAATCTAAGGAAACTTCGGATCTCAGACACATTTCTTGGAGCCGCCCACTTCATCACTGCTTCAAGTTTCTTTGGGTTAACCTGAATGCCCTGTCTAGACACAATGTGACCCAAAAATACTACTTGATTAAGCCAAAATTTGCATTTACTAAACTTGGCATATAACTGTTTCTCCCTTATTATCTGGAAAACCAATCTCAGATGTGCAGTATGATCTTCTCTACACTTCGAGTACACCAAAATGTCAACAATAAAGACAATTACAAAGCGATATAAATAAGGTTGAAATACCTTATTCATCAAAGCCATAAAAGCTGTCGGGGCATTAGTCAATCCGAACAGCATTACCAAAAACTCGAAGTGCCCATATCTTGTTCTAAATGCACTCTTAGGAACATCGACCTCAGCTATTTTCAACTGATAATACCCCGATCTCAAGTGTAACTTTGTGAACACCTGAGCTCCCTGTAATTGATCTAATAAATCATCAATCCTCGACAATGGGTGTTTATTCTTCACTGTGATCTGATTCAACTTTCCATAATTAATACATAATCTCAAAGTTCCATCCTTCTTCTTTATAAACAATATCGGATCTGCCCAAGGTGACACACTAGGCATGATGAAATCCTTATCTAACAACTCTTGTAACTGGGTTTTCATTTCCTTCAATTTTACAGGTGCCATTCGATATGGAGGTATTGATATAGGAGCGGTACCTGAAACAAGGTCTATAGTAAACTCTGTCTCCCTTTCTGGGGGTAAACTTGGTAGTTCTACAGGAAACACATCTAGGAAATCCCTAACAACTGGAATATCCTAAATGGTTTGTTCATTCTGAGTGTTAACTATGTGGGCTAGATAAGCCTCACATCTACCTCGGATCATTTTCAGCACACTCATAAATGAAATTAGTTAAGCTGGGACTACCTGATTAACTCCTCGAAATACCACTCTCAGCGGATTGGGAGATTCAAAAACCACTTCCTTAGTGTAACAATTCATTATAGCCCGATGAGTTGTAAGACAATCTATGCCAAGATTTACATCTATTTCCTTTAACTGCAATACAATTAGATCAGCTTCTAACTCTGCGGGATCAATCCAAACTATACACCTTTTACAAACCTCACCAACCACTATTGTACTACCCACTAGAGTACTCACCTCTAACCCACATTTCAGTATCTCTCTCTCACATTGCAATCTAGATGCCAGATGCGGTATGATGAATGAGTGTGTAAATCTTAGATCTACCAATGCATATACTTCAAATTGAAAAATATTCAACACACCTGCTTCCACATCTGGGGAGTTCTGTCCTTCCTGTCTAGTGGTGGCATAGACCCTGGCCTGAGATTGCGGCTGGTTACTCCGCACCTTGGTCTTGACATTGGGCCTTGTTGACTGATGATTGAGTTCTACCTCTACCTTGGCCTCTTTGTGTAGACTTACCAGCTTTACTCTGCTGAACCGTTGTCTTTTTCATTGTTCCTCCTCTAGCTCCAGACTATGATGCTAACATCTCAGGACAATCTCTGATCAGATGTTCTAACGAGCCACAACAGAAATAAACTCCAGTTTCTCGCCAACATTCTCTACCATGTTTTTTACCACAGTGCTCACACTCAGGTAGCCATTGAGACTAGTTGGAGGACATTTGTCCTCTACCTCTCCTAGACTGAACAAATCCACCTCTTGATTGGGATCCAGATTGTCTCGTTCTAGACTAGAATCGGGACGATCTGTTCTGGTACTTTCTAAAGCTTCTGATATAATCAACTTGAGATTCATCCTGCCTCTTACCTCTAACCTCCTGTCTATGCTTTCCCTGACCATCCTTCAACAACTATTCAATTCTGATTGAGGTCGCTCGGAGTTCTGTGAAATTGCCCAAATTAGAAATGTTTAGTCTGGTTCTGATCTCCATGTTCAAACCGTCCTCAAACCATCTACATTTATCTTCCTCTGTTGGGAGCAATGCAGTTACATACCCCATTAGCTTATTGAATTTTATCTTATACTCTGCCACTGTGAGCTTGCCTTGCTTCAAGTCTAGAAATTCTTTCATTTTACGATTCATATACATCTTTGGCATATAGTTTTCTCGAAACACTCTCAGAAAATCTTCCCAAGTTAAATTACAAGGTCTGGTGGAACTACCTGGAATAGTCTTCCACCACTAGTATGCGGGATCTTGCAATAGTGAGACTGCATAATCAAATCTTTCATCTGCCTCAAAGTCCATCTGATTGAACACTTTTCCAATTCTCTCTAACCACCCATCTGTCTTAGCTGGGCCTGTACTTCCGTAGAAGTCTACAACCCCCTACTTTCTCAACTTATCATATCTTGTTTCTTGCCTTTCTAGAATTCTCGGAGGCATTTAAGCAAACTTAGGTATAGGAGACTCTACATTGGCTCCTACAAACTCCATGTCAGTTAACTCTCCAATATGATCTCCTATGGAAGGTGACCTATAACAAACAATAGTATGATCACTTTCTGAATTTCTCACTATTTATCATATCTCAACTCATATTTTCCCTAAAGATGCTAAACCATACTCTGATACCAAAAATGCAACATCACACTACCATAAGTTATATACCTGAACATCCATGGACATTCAAGTACATATCCTATGATAATGGTATGTTAGAGCAAAACAAATCCAACTTACACATGACATCAACTAACCTATTTAAAAGTCATCAAATCTTAAAAACCATTAATTGCATTCATTTACAGAAGCTTACACTGTTTTCCATTAATCAAATATTTACAAAACCTCATACAGGTTTCAGCAAAAATTACAAAATAAAAGCTATAACTCTTCTAATGTCAGTTGACATACCTCTAAGCCATAACTTAGTCCAAAATGTTCCTCTAATCCATAATAAGATATTAAGTCTCCTGTCTTGTACCTGAAAAGCCACGTTACAATTTTTATGAGTTTTACGAACTCAATGGGCGAACCGTCATTGATGATTTCACCCAGATCACATACATAATCCACATATTTCACTAATATTCATTCTGAACATATATGTACAAATATTCTCATTATCATGGCACATTATGTAATCATTGCGAATCAAAACATATATATACAAATGTAGATGCATATGAGACTCCAGATTAGTTATTATTATTGTGACTGAGTGCCTTTTACATATATATATAGATACTGGCCCATTGGGCTCAGTCAAAACGTAATCACGGAGCATAGCTCTACGTGCATAATCAATAATCACGGAGGAAAGCTTTACGTGCAAGTGTTTTCATACTGGCTACTCCAGTCGCAACGTCTTTATCTGAGCATGCATTTTATGAAATGCATCAAATACCAAATATGCCATATATGACAGTCACATATGATGCACAGTCAGAACCTCATAATCATCAAACCTAAGTTCGACATTCATCTTTCTTTGAGAATACAAATATCATTCAGAATTTCATAACAATTCAGAGCACTTCCAATACATACCCAAATATTAAACTCCTCAGACTTAAAGTCCAGAATTCATAACAAATCACAAAAAATAGTTTATAATTGGAAGTCAAACAAATTCAATCAATCCTAAGAAAATCATCTAGTTTAACTCACAGTACGCTCCAATATGCTATTGCCTGGAGGTCCAACAATGTCTGACTGGCATCCAATGAACTCCTCTTTATCATACAAAACACATTTACAAATATCACACTCTTAGACAAATATATAAGTATTCTTTTATGCACATCAATGTATAGAAAGTATGCACAATGCATGTTCAATGACAATCCCGAGTATCTTATTGTGATCTTGTCACCATATCATTCAGATATCAAAACCCTCATCAATACCATTTGTACTAATAATTTAGACCATAATAAATCAATATGAAATCAATTTCATAACCTAATTGACCACTTCAGATTTTTCTAACAATTTTCTTTCAGATCAACTTTGCATAATCATTTTGATAGGGTAAATGACAAAATTAGGTAACATTTCTTTCTAAAAAGTTGTTCTTTAATGTCTTAAGTTTCTAATGACACCCAAATCATTCAATTTGATTAAGTAATCGAAAAGTTATACCTCAAATATTTTCGGACTGTTCTTATTTTGAAACAGTATGCTATACTCAACTTCCATCCAGAAATTGAACATCTTAGAGACTGAATTACAATTCAACTTCTTCAGATGATTTGTAGCTATATGTCTCTAGTATACTCAAATAAAGATCATCTCATTTTGATGACTAAAGAAGAAGTTATAACAAAACGATTGAAAGACGTTCAGAAATAACAACTTTAGAGAAAATCAATTGAAAAGTTTCGTGTATCCAACGAAGTCACTGTCATACAAAAGCACAATTGCGACTTTGCTATTTTTGAGAAATCACCGTCGTGTTGAAGCATGATCGTCCTTTTCTCTTTTATTCTCCACCAAATTTATTTTCTTCTTTTCCTTCCATTTTCCTTTATATTTCCATACTTACTCATTCCTAATTCATCTATACTGCATTTCTAACTCCAACTACAAGCTCTACACAATCAGATTCAAGTTTACCACTCAAACACCAAGAATCCGAAACTTCATATTCACTCCCTTTCTCTACTGTAATTTTCCAAAAGTTAATTCTCACATCAATTAACTCAAATAACATTCAAAACAATTCTTCTGACTCATTTTTAGCTCATCGACACACACACAATTTAAAAATCCAAAATTCAGACTTAAATATCAAAATCCGATTCTCACACATGCAATTTTCAATTTTTTGCATTTTATTTATCTATCTTTCTTTCATCTGAAGCATTTTTTTCCACCTTTCAATATATCATGAACTTACCCAATTTTCATTCTCTATCATCAAACTCATTTAAATTCACTTCAACCGATAATCAACAGATTCATGCATGTACAGTGACAACAACCCATTATTGGTTTTCTCTAAACCAAAACAGAGTATAATCATCAATTTTCTAGCCCTCTTCCATAACTCATTCCAAACTAAAACAGATCCTATTTCATATTTCTATATCACAAATCTTTCATCTGATTCATTCATCACCAAAACCACACTTCTCAAACAACTCAGGAATAAATTCATGTACAAAATCAACAATAGTAAAACATCATCAAAGTCACTTACTTGATTCAGTAAATAGTTCCAGCAATGAGGGTGAATCAAATGTACAGAATGCTGGATAAACAAGATTGTGTTTTGGTGATGGTGTTTTCGATGGAGAAACCAACAATAGAGAAATGAGAGAGCTGCAGAAATGGTTTTACTTAACATTGAACTACATGGCTATTTTGCATGTATCAAATCTATCACTTAAACACGTTTGCCACTTATCACGACACATACAAGCCATTTGTCATATACATATGTTACCACGTGTCACACTATAATTGGCCCATAAATCAATATTTTTCTAAAATTTACCAAAAATTCCAAAATACCCTAAGCATACTAAAATTGCCAAATCACATTTTAATCTCATTTAATAACTCAATTATACCCGAAAAATGTCAATGAATGCATGTACAATCATATGAATGTGCAAAAATGTGCATGTCATGTTTAGCTTATGCATGAGGTGCATTTTCCTAATTTCTCAATACTTTCTCATAATTCACAATTCCAACCTTAACATGGGTATGGGATGTCACATAATCAGCTTAGTGTAGCAAGAAACAAGTTGGATAGTTGACAGTGGAGCTACTGTTCATATTACATCTCACAGACAATTTTTCTCATCTTACCCATATGAGAATTATGGCGTTGTTAAGATGGCAAATGGAAATCTGTCAAATGTTGTTGGCAAAGGAGATGTTTCTTTAGAGACAGCGAATGGTTCAAGACTGTTGCTGAAAGATGTCAGGTACATTCCTGATATGCGTTTGAACTTGATTTCTGTAAACAG
>JAOTIZ010000203.1:36014029-36038681 GCA_027123425.1 Erythroxylum panamense
GCTAACATTAACATAATAATAACTCCAAAAATTAAGTCCATCAAAACCTCATAATTCATTTAAATCATGCTTAACTAAAGAAAAAAAATATGGGGGCCAACAAGATTAGTAATTAATTGTGTAACACATACGTTAATTGTGTTTCTGCTTACTTTCATAAACTAACCTATTATTCTTCATTTCGAATTATAACTTCGGAAATTACTTAAATACCATCTTTTACCCATTCTAACTTATCAATTTCTTCAAAAAAACTATCTCACCCAATTAATTAACATAACCATAATCAATCTTCAACAACTCACACCAACAATTACACTTCCTCTTAAGGCCAAATTGTTCACTACATATATATTTATATTATCATTTCATTTTCTTTCCATTTTTCAATACAATTTACCGAAGATCCATGCCAAGCATCATCCAAACACATCATAAACCATTTCAACTTCATCACTTGCCACATACACTTCATATAAAAAATTTTCCGAATAATATCATGATAATTCATTGAATAATTCCAATGTCACAAATATACTTAATGACCATCCATAATCACATTCACATGGTCATTACATCATGTCCATACTTTTATACCAAAAATACCCTTAAGGCTAAACTTAACATATTTTACATCAAATTTTTCCGATTCATTTCTTTTTCATTTCTTTACTTCTTAGCTTCAAAACCATGCTATGAACATCATGAAACATCAAAATAAAATTTTTGGATCAAATCACACTAGAATCCCTAGCCATGGTTGATCCTCTCATTCTTGACTTATTGGTTTACTTTCTTGTTTTCAACCCTTAAATGCTTCTAAACTTATTATCTACTCCATGGAAAATCAAAAATCATCATTTATCTTAAATACATCCATCTCACACAAAAACCCACAAAACTGGAAATTAAAACTGAAGGAAAGTAGTAGAAATTAAAACTAGAAAAACTTACTACTTTTCCTTCAGTCTTTTAGATAATTGTTGAGAACCTTTACTTGATCATAATCTCTTCAAATCTTCATCAAAACACATCAAAAATAGCAGCCCTCTTCTTCCTCTTCTCCTTGTCCATAAGTCACCCTTGCTTCTCTTCTTTCTCTTTTTTTTTTATCTCTCACGGTTGTGTTAAAGAATGAAGAAACTGTCTTAAGTTTTGGTTTTTATACTCCCCATTAATGAGACACATGTTACCCTCCAATTGGTCCTCTTCTAATGACCATCAATCCACTAACTTCTTGTAAAAAAGACCAAATATTCCTTTAATGAATTTAATTCACAAACTAACCAAATTAAGTTCAGAAAATGTTTCATAATCATCTTATTATCAAATTGACCATGAAATACTCTAACTAGAATCAATATTTATTGTTTGAATGCTTTAAAAAAAATCAATTGGGTTAATATCATCAATACCCATTATTTTTCAAAAAGGGCATTTTAGTCCTAAACTTTCAAAACTCCGAGAATCCATCCAATCAGACTTATTTTCTATCTGTTTCAGTATTATTAAACGCTAATACTTATTCCATATATTTTTCAATATTTCGAGGTTGGGTTCTCTAAAAAACACTATTAACCCAAATTTACTATTCATTCGAAAGCACTATTCACCAAAAATAAAATTTTATATTCACTAAAAGAAAAGGTTCGAAGTTTTACCCCTCCAATATCTCAAACTAAGTATTATAGGATGTGAACTCTTCCTTTCCTTAAAGAATAGGCCCTACGAATGCCCCCATTTTGTTGACATACACCATTAAATTGTTATCACTGGCCATATCGAAGAGTGGCTCTAATACCAGTTTTTGCAAAGGCTTTTTAAGTACCAAACTTATATCGCAAGTGCATTTACTCCTTTGCACGAAAATTTCACTTAGGTCTGTTTAGGAACGACTCAATCTTTTCCCATATGATAGTCTACAAACTAACTTATTCTCTAAAACCTCACGAACTTTGTAGTGTTTAACTCTCACACTCTTACAAAGATTATTTAGAAAGCACTGACCTAACAAAGGAAACAATAGAAGCATGAAACAGATACAACAAATAGTAACCTTTATTACTTACCTCAAAGTATACAAATGAATGTTTTTTAAATCTATGTTATAAGGAGCAAGACTCAAATGAGCTATTTGTTAACACCTATGGCTTGATGTCCAAGTTACAATTCAGAATCCTAACTAAACTCAACTAGCTAGATCATATCTTATCCTAATCAGATTACATCATACTAACCAGTAGGATGACACTCTCATCCAAATATGACTTTATCTAATAGAATTTATCTATATCACAACTAGCAAGATAAGAGGTTACATTTATCTAAGAATGATACATACATATCTACGAAGATTTTCACTATCTTTAGATGATCCTCCTACATGGTCTTTATCTTTTAGAGTTGATATCTATTTGTTGTGATCTTATCTACCACGTCATCTGAGATTCCCCCACGATCTTTATCAGTTGATGATAAGTAATCCAAGCCCAAAGCCTTTTATAAAATACTGGTCTAACTCAATGCTTACCCATATCAAGTCCATTCATTTAAGCATATACTAAGTTTTTGGTCCATCAAGAACTTAGCCTTAGCCAAGTTAGTCCATATAAGGTCCGAAACTCTAACAAAACTCACACCATACTTGATCTAATTTGCTAAGATACCTTGGAGATTTTGCATGTCACCGTCATGTGTGTGATCCAGCCGACCTTTGATTTAAGGCTCATTTCCAACTGGCAATAAAGTGCCTTCATGTGCTAAAAGGCTAACAGTAGTAGTCAAGCTAATAGTTGGAACAAAGTGATGTGTGTACTACTATTTCTTCCATTTTTAGTTTCCTTTTCTTGTAAGTCATGGAAATTAAATTATTGTTCTTAGTAATAAAAATTATAAACTTAACTAATGTTGAGAAGTTCATTAGGTGATACAAATTACATTTCGAAACTCAATAAGACAACTTGTGGTTGATTTGACTAAAAAAGAAAAGAAGATTCAAGATTTTAAATATTTTTTTTACCTCATTGCTTTTAAATTTTTTATTTTTTAACAAAGAAGACAGAGGATCCGAAGTACTTATTCAGTAGAGAGTCCACAGATTCCCACCCATCTGAACCCACATATCACCAAGAGTAAAATTCGGTTCTATCCATGAAACAATTTGCGTATTATACTTATTGATCAAATCAATATGTAAGTAAGGATAATGTATATATATGTATGTGTGTGTGTGTGTGTAGGGATGTTTTTAATTGAAAAGGAACATGTATTTGTTTTTTTGACAGTGAGGGACATATAGGGAAAATACTCGAATATCTTCACACCAAAAAACAATGTTTTAAATACTGAAAAAGAATATTGTCAAAAGACCAATATTTAGTAGGACACGTCTCTGGAGCTCTATGTATCTTGGACAACCCCTGTGTTAAAGCTAGCAGATGCTCTACCCTCTAAGCGGGGACCAATTTATCGTAGAAGGACTGGACACGTCTCCTGAGATCTATACATCTTTGAGAATCCCTGTGGCAACGTCGCTACTTGGACCAATCTGGCATCCCGAAGAGTTATTGTAGAACATCAAAACCACTGAATTAAATACTAGCTACTGGTCTGGATGCTTACAGTTTAAGTTATAATCAGTAAGATTATAGTACTAGTTAACTAACTAATAATCAAATGGTATCTCTAGTTGTCCAATTGGTGTGCACTATGGGGTTAGGCTGTAACTTTGGAATACAAACATCGATTACTATGTCAAAATAATGCTAAATTTAATCAATAAACATGGTATGTTGGTGGCTGTTGGAAGGATTGCAAACCTACTTTATTGGAAAATCTAACTGGTTTAATCTTGAGGGCCATAAGTTGTGAATGATTTGGATGGATTCTGTTAGATGTGATTCAGTTGAATGAAGTATAATATTATTAGTCAGGAAGTGCCATCTTTTCCACCAATAATTGGAGCTTCTATTACATAATTATTCTAAGAGTTCAATCTAGTGGAACCTTTTCTTTACACGTTTGATACTGGCAAAGCGAGACGTATTTTCAATGTTTTGGAAGCATGTTGGGTGTGCCCCCCTATCATAAAATAATAAATATGTCATCATCAAATTGAGCACTTTAAGTGGATTCCAACTCCTCTTCAACCATGGCTTCCCTTCACCCTATTATAGTGGATATCCTTTTCAACACCTAACCCCTTGAAAATAACCATTAAATAAAAATTCCATCCATTAAAAAAAAACTAAATTTAGATTCCTTTGATTTAATTGTGGGCTCTCTCAAATCTAGGTGTCCAATGGTTTCAGTCTATATTTCTGTTCCTAAGCAATTGCCTTCTTTTCCACTAGATTCATAGGGTCTAATATATAGGTTGAACTTGCACTCTCCGTTGTCTTTGTTTGAGGATTACAACTAAAAAAGATTGAATAAAATATATGTATACACAATACATCAAACATAGAACAAAAGGTTTCACTCTTTGCAATTTAGTTGTCCTTGTAAATAGATGTTCTTATATAGAGTGTCCCAGCTCGATCTGCTCCTTATCTTTTTTTCTTATTACCACTCAAGCTTATCACACTAAAGTTTTGTCACTTTTGTCTCTCTTCTTTATTTGGTAAGTGCTTTTTTTTGCCTTCATTTAATATTTTTCTTGTCTGAGACTGGGATGAAAAGATCATGTATGTAGGTTAAACGAGTGCAATAAGATAAGATTATCCCCTAAGAACGATTCAACTTCAAAGTACATAGCACTTGCAATGTATTTTCATTTGCTAACAAAGGATTGAGGATAAGATGTTTACTAATTTTATCTCGCATGCTTTAGTTGCTTTAAAAATTACTTAAGAATGTCGGCGGCTTATCAGCAGCTTTTCAATTCCTTGAATGGATGATTAATTAATTATTGACCAATTTCTATTAGAAGCCGTCATTAATTTCCATTTAGTTTCAAGAAAGTTTCCTTTCTAATTGGGTTCTTTTTTTTTTCCTTCATTGCCAGTTGTTGGCTTTTACAATCTTATCTTACGGCCAATGATGCGTACAGTAGCTATTATTAATTTTATAATCACAAGTCTGGTAACAAATCTTTGGTTATCAAGTCCGAGGGAAAGAAGCAAGCTTTGCTGTTGATTGCAACTGACGGACATATGTTCACGTTAACATGCGTGTATGTAATTGCTTTGATTCATGCCAAACGTAGCTGTTTTGAATGCAAGCTGTCTTAATACTTGCAGATATTCTGACGTCTATGCGTTTACATTTTACTGTCTTCATTTATGCACCCTTTTATTTAGAAATTGGTTTGATGATAAGGGGGACCTAAAGGAAAAATAATTCCCTTGTATCATAATCTGAAATTTGGTAGGTATATTAGATAAAACATTTATGTATACAAATCCACCGTTAAAAAGTAATTACATACTATATATGGGTTACACTGCAATTACGGATGATTGCAACATCTGTAATTGTGAAAGATCAAAACTGAAATTGCAATAAATCATAACAATAATAAATCTGAACCGTTATCGAGCAATGTTATGATCACGGTCCATGCAATTTAAAATACAGGTTCTCATTGTAATCGAATCAAATCATAATTCAAAACCGATAGAAACAAAGATTTGATCTTGTCATAATCATAAAGGACGTAAGCGGACTGCAATCATTTAACCCTATTTGGATATCGTAAAGTCCTGTAATGCCTATAGAAGCTATGATGTTGTGGGTCTAAACTTCGTAGAGTGTCTTACTAAATATATCCTCAACATCAAACATTAGGCATGCAAAACTTATCATTTCAAGTAATCACGGCCTCTCTCTTGGTATCTTTACAACTGTTGATAATATCACATGGACCTCCATTATTGAGTCTTCAAAATTGTAGTGCTAACTGGGTGTGGTCACCAGGGTGGTGAGACACTAAGTTCAAGAAATTCACATTTCTGTTTGACTATTGACCACAATTCCAGTTGCCAAGGTTTTAGGGCCTCTACCAAAAATCGATCGATTGCAACAATTTTATCCATTCCATAGTCACTAGAGGGGCCTTACTGCACACTTATTAAGGCAAAGTAATAGAGCACGCCGCAAGCATCCCGCAATCAATGACGTCAAGTGGGTGAACAAAACAAATTCTTTCACAAGAAAGCCTCAACTCATCCTATCGACCAATGCACTCTCTTTACTTTTGGAATAATATGGTCTCGAACAATGCATAACAGCTGCTTAACGCTAAAACTCCGAGGTTCGAGGGATATGAGTTCTTACCAACTCTGCATGATCAATAAATGTTTTCATAAGATGTGCCGTTAGGCCTGCATTAAATTACTGTTGAAGATGTATGATTTGATCCTGGAATGAAAGGTGTAGACTATTCGGTTCATAGAAATGAAAACATTACGAATGTCACATGATATAATTCGGATTCAATAGCATACGCATGGTTCCTTTATTACAAAATTAGGACAATTTTTGATATATTTTAAAGAACGGATTTTACGATCAATGGACTGCTAATCCAACTGTAAGAACAGTTTTATTCAGTTAAGTGGTTGCCGCGATAAATTTCTCCTAGAAGACCAAGATCGTTATTTTGATTGTATATACGTTTCCAGAGCCATTTACATGCCTCGGTTCGGTACACTACACGGAGGAGGAGAAGGAGAAGGAACTCTATTTTGTAGTATAGTTTTTGTTGGATGTGAAAATAAAGAACTGTCATTTTATATCTAGAATGAATTTATAATGCCTCCTTCTTTCTACATTTTCAGTATGTATTTATCTGGAGATTATTTATGGAAGTAAATCATCTAGAACTTGGGGTTAGTTTCCATTATTATGTTCCGTTATATAGTAAGTTAAGGACACTTGTAGAAGGCTATGTTCCCTAGTAGCATCACATAACACCTCACAGTTGCGATGAATATACCAGAGATTAGAGATCCCGAATCTTTTTTCCACTTATGAATATTTGGACAAGAAAAATTACATATTCCAATCGACCCTAAACAAATCTAAAATGTAGAAAGTCTTTACACCATGGATCGTGCTTGTCGCTTCCACTCTACCAGTCTTTGTAAAAATTCCCTAACCTGCATCGATATTATTTATTTATTATGCCACATCAAAAGTAGGAACCCCAAAATAAAATTAAGAACCTTGAAAAAAAATTACAAACTTGCCTCTGTTGGCGCTTGTAGCGAATATGAAGCACTTGTTTCCTTGGGAACTTTAGAAACAAGGATCCCAAGTCCTTGTCCCCTATTGCGTAAAACCTGAGTATCGTATACCAATAATTGTTCAAAAGTTACTATAACGTGTAAAGATAGGTTTTTCATATTTTTAGAGGAAATCTAGAAGTTGCACTAAGAAAAAAGGGAGATCCGTTAAGGAACATATAATACCTTGAAAGCATCCTCATCCGTACGATCATCTCCAATGTACACGGGCAAAACATCACTAGAATTGGCATATCCTGAAACAAAATGATACATAATTAACAGGAGTCATCAAGATCTTTCATTCCAAGGATTAAAGCATGAACCGTACGTATGTACATTGAAATAAATTTAATTTACACATGGTGAGAAAATACTCACCTAGCGATTCTAACAGGAACTCCAAAGCTTTGCCTTTGTCCCATTTAATAGTTGGTCGGATTTCTAGAACCTAGTTAAGAACAAAATTATAATAACCATCAAAATATTGCAAAATCTGTTCAATTAATGTCACTATGTTTCCGCTGTAAGTAACAAAATTTTCCAAGTACCTTCCTTCCTTGAGATAACTTGAGTTTTGGATAGTCACTGAGCACTTCTCTAACTTTTTCTACTAGTACAGCCCACATCTGTCACAACAAAGTTGAGATGATCAGTAAGTAATGACTCTTATTTACACCCAGTTACAGTAAAAGTTAAAAAGTAGTACATAATTAGGATAACCAAGTCAAGTACATGAATAGCTAGATTTCACTTAATACCTTTTCTTCTACACATCGGAAGTGTACGGACAGACAAAATTTATTGTTTTCTACTCTAACTCCTGGAACAGTTCTCGTGCGCTCCACCAGAATCTTATATACCTGAAATTCGATTTTTAAAAAAAAAGTTAACTTCTTTTCCATGAATGTAGCTTTTACTTATTTCTTTTGGTAATAAAGGGAATCAAATACCTGATCAATCATGGGTAAATACTCGCTAGCAGGTTGAAAAAGAACTCCTCGACGACCCTAAAAAATAAACGAACAATTAAGTTCAACGAGCTTGTATTGTCGTTAAGGAAAGTGCAAAAACAAAAACAAAAAAGAAAGAAAAGTAGTCGTGTAATTACAAGTTACGTGAGAAAAGCTCACTTTTTTGTACTTGGGGTTGTTGGATGGTCCCTTAATGTCCATGCCATGGCTACCCGCATAGTAAAGTCCTGCCAATCTTACAAAACTGTAGACCTACAATATATATCTTGCATCTGTAAGTATGACAAAGTGGACATATCAACGAAATAAGTGTTAAATTTCAGAGAAAGTTCATTTCGACAATGCTTACCTTGTTTCTACATCTTCCAGTGACAATAGCTGTAGGGAAGTATCTGGAAACATCCCTGACAACTTCTCTCATCTAATAGAAAAGAGAAACACAATGTTAATGACGTCTAAGGTTTACTCAATAAAAGTTTAATTTGAAATAAACATAGCAGAAATAGCTAACCTCATTAGTCATGAATGCTCTGTCCGGATCTTCCACGATTGGCGAGAGCGTGCCATCGTAGTCAAGAAACATCACAATCTGCTTTCCTTTAGAAGTGCTGACTATTTGTTCAAACATGCTTAAAGCCGACGGATAATTAATCTGGTTTTATTGAAAGTTCAGAAAGAAACATCAGTGATCCGTATCGACTGTAAATAATTAAATAAGTATTCAACAATTCTTACAAAAGTACACTCACAATCCATGTTCTTTTCTCTTCGGATTCAGTTAAACAAGCTGCTTTGACTCGGGTAGGTGAAGAATCTCTCATTGAATCAACCCAAGAACTTACTTTGGTTCCACCACCACCTTCTTCATTATCTATCTTTCCAGGAAACGTCGGCCTAGTTACAGTGATGCAATTTCTCCCTCTTGGAGATGGGGCCACAGGTGAAAACAAAGACTTGGACAAGACTACTCTAGTCGTAAAATGATCAATCCCGGACTTGGCATCACATACAACCACATTTTGGTTAGTCATTTTCCCCTTCGAAGTTCGAAACCTCTGCATAGATTCACATAAAGGTTAACGACGCGTAAAGTAAAACTGAATTTGGAACTGCGGAGAGCTTAGGGAAGGACTCACCTGAAGTTTTGAGAAGATTATGCAGGATTTTATGGAAATGAGAGAAGAGGAGAGAGAGCAGACCTGGAGAAGAAAAAACAGGGGAAAGAAAGAAGTATTGTTTTGGTCTTGGGAGGTGTAGGTAAATAAAGGTCTCAAAAAAGTGAAGCCACACACGCACTGAACACAAATGCAACTCGGTCGCTTGGAATTTATAGACTTATTCTCACGGCACACCGAGTCAAAACAAGAGTAACGACTTTGTCATGCCTCTATTCGCCTTTTGACCATTGTTTGATGACTTATTAGTTATTACCATTTGAATAATCTTATGAACATTGAGGCTTCTAATAGTTAAATTTCTAAATATGACTATTCTGATTCTTAATTCTCTAGAACAAAAAATCACCATAACATTTTTATCTTCTATCATAATAATATTATAATAGGTAAAAGACATAGTGTTGCTCTTTAATTTAGAAAATTTTAGGAAAAAATCTTAATTTTTTAAATTCTCGAAAACTTCTTATACTTTACCAACGAAACACACGTAATGAAATGTTTCTTAGATAATGATATAATTATATTCTTAAACTTGAATCGAGCTAATTAATTTTGACATAAAGTAATAATTTGTTATAATTATTTTAAATTATTAATTCAATTCCAATTTATACCAAGTTTAGGAATTAAGCTGAGTTATCATATCGGTAATATTTGATTACTTCATATATGAAATTATAAATATCTGTAATTTTAAACAACTTAATATAAAATGCCAATATTATTCACTCAAATTTGTTATGTTTTGTTATTATAATTAAAACTTTACGTATTAGTTAATAATTGACTCCTTACAACAAGTTCATAAATGGTCACATTATTTTTTAATATGAAGTATCATAATCATTTAAAAGAGGGACTACGGGTAGCATCAACCAAGTTACAAGGGAATTGGACTGTTGAAATAAGAAAATATGAAAATAGAAATAAATTAACTATAATTCTAAAAAATATAAGACTGAAATGTATTATATCAGTAATACATAATGTATAGTATAATTTTATTTTAAATTTAATTAGTTTATTTCAACTTGACTAACTCTAAAACTATATCCATAACCAAAAATACTAATATAAGAAAAATAGAAGCGTAATAATCTGAACTAGAAAATATGAAAGATTTTTTACAAGTGAAAATGAAGTTTTGATACAAAAGAATTCAAAATTATAAATAAATACGTTGGAAGTTCAGCATGTTTCCGCATTTCCGCTGGTAATAATTCATAGATATAGGACCAGGAGGGGAGATGGGATCCTCTGTCTAATATTACCCTGTCTTATTCTGTCCCATGGAATCTCAGCTATTTATTTTGCGGGACCCACGCGGGTCTCACACGGGACCTACATAAATAAATGGCTGAGATTCATTGGACATAATAAAACAGGGTAATATTAGACAGAAGATCTAGACTCCTAGGAGGCCCTTATCGTTAAACTATTATGCTAAAATAAATAGTTAAATAGAACTTATTTTTCTATGTTAAGATAAAAGATTCATGAATATATCATTAGATATACACAAGTCTTTAAGAGGAGTTTTACGATTAACAAAACATTTTACAAGTAAGTTGGGAAAATAAGCACCTCCACCCACGTGCATGCCATACTTAGGGAATGTTTAGTTTGTTGGTATGGAAAATAAAAAAAGATAATTAGTAATATATTATAATTAGATGAATAATATTTTTATATTTCCTTTTGAAACAATTAATAATTCGTACCTCTAATATAGCAAAAAATAGAAGTTACATCTACTCCCATTCTTTACCTTATTTATTATAATTTTCTATTACCGTCAAGCACACCCTTTATACATTTGGCTAGTAAGGAGTAAGGACACCAAAAATTATTGGAAAAGAGGAGAGAGGGACCACTTTCTGATCGCATGCTGCACGTAATATTTACATAGGCGAAATGGAAATACCATAACCAAACAAAATGCGTAGGAATAATACATGGAAGTTTCCTTGAAAGAGAAATTCCATGTGGACCTTTTGATACGAAGGAAATGGTCTTTTTTATTCTTCTCTCACTAGTCAATTCGGTGCATACGTTCAAAAAAGTTACGCTCTACATTGGATGGTTACAATTATGGCTCATCTCCGGTTTTAATATTGAAAATGACTATTGTCCATTAATTCCTCATATTAAATTTATGTTGTGTAAATAGCTATAGTTGACAATAGTAATTTGTGTAAATCAGGGTACAGTTAAAAGATTTGGTCAATTGTTAGGGTTTGTATAATAAAATTCTATGTTGTTAACGGCAATAAAATTAGATAAATGTATAAAATTAATGTGAAAATTTTGAATTTTCATTGATGTTGTAGAACGCTCGCTTTTACACATTATTACTAACATTTATTTAAACTTATAAAACAAAGAAAATATAGACAAGGGACAGAGTTGCCAAGTAGTAACTCTTCTTGCTCTTCTTTTCTTGTGTGTTATTGATGAAATCATCGCAAGTTAGAGGCAATCGAATAGGATACGAGGCTTTTAATTGGTTCCGATATTAAATCCCACGTTGGTTGAAAATTACTATAATAAAATGCTTACATTTCCGACATCTGGTCAAGAAATAAAAAAGAAAAAAGTTGTTTCTTGAATAACCAAGGGAAAGAGAAGTCTACTATTGAATTTGAATTACGACTTAATTCTCTTTCATTGTTGAGTTGCAGCATATTCTTATATATTCTCTTGTTCTCTTTTTTGCTAAAATCGATCCCATTATTAGGTAAGTATTTCCTTTCCATTTCCCCAAGCATTTGTTTTCCTTTCGACTGAAAAAACATTAATTCGATTATTGAATTTTGTTCTGTGCATGTCCGTTGCCAACTATTTTTGGATTAATACATTTGTCGGGCGGCAAGAAAACCGCAAACCGCCTTCTGAAAAGGATTGTGAAACTAGCAGCCATAGCCTAACTTTGCGTAGTTTTCATCAAATATCAGCGGCGTCTTCTGGTTTTGTCCTATAATCTTGGCATGGAGCAAAGCTCTGTCTGTCTTTGTTTCGTATTACTAGCTCGGCCAGTTCTGCATGGCACGTACAGTTTTTCCATCTCCCCATAGTCCGCAAGCAATTAGAGTTAGTTTAGATTCTTAATTCTATTATAATTATACTGTTACTCCACGATGAAAAATAAGTGACTGAAATTTGCATCCTTCCAAACCAAACCAAAATTATTGATTTTGAAGGATGCAAGTTTCAGTAACTTATTTTTCACTGATTTTTTAATTTTGGTTTTGAAGGATGTAAATTTTAGTAAGTTATTTTTCACCTTGGAGTAACAGTATAATTATAGCAGAATATTTGACTTATTCAATTATAAAAATCTTGAACTATTTAATTTTTCAATTCAATTTTTAACTTTCTAGTTTGATTTACTTTAATAACTCTTATCGTTAAAAACCGATCAATTTATTATTACTTAGTCAATTTTCGTAAATTATAAGTTCTTATTAACTAAAATAAATCAATTAACTTTCATTTAACAATATATTTTCCAATCAAACTTCAAATTTTCCGAAAGTTAAGGAAAATATCTTTCAATCATATTTCAAATTTTTTTATTTTATTCAATCTTTAATCAGTTTTATGACGGTTTAATACTGCCTAAACCTTTTAAACCTTAAATGATAGAATTTTATCATAATTGTGGACTAGCATAATTGAAATTATTTTGTACAAATCCCGATTTAATTAGATGTTAATTGTAATTCTCTCTTTAATGTGTCATTGGGCCTGTGTTCATGGGCTTGCTATGATGGGTAAGCTTGGCCCATGAATTGTAGTGCACAGGAGGGCCTACTGCTAGCCGACTTTAAATACAGTCGCCCCATTGAGAACTGTACGTGTGTTTTTGGTGATTAACGATTCGGAATAGCAGTAACAAATCCTCTGCGTCTCTGTCGCTCCACTTCACAGAAAACAATAATGGATTCAATGTTTCCGCAATTTCCAGGTATTTATCAATCCAATTATTGTATATAGTATGTTGCAATTTTAGGGTTAATTATTTGTGTAGATTAATTATGAAATTAATCTGTATTTTCGTCTTCAATTTTCTTTCAAAATTGCCTGCAGACCATCATACATGTGATTAAGTTAGCCAACCTCAAATGGATAGTGTTGTCCCTATCTTACCCTCAGATTTATCAAGAGAGGACTATTAAGAAATTGACAACGATAACCATTATAAATGAACTGCCACCTACGAATTTCAAACTGCCAAACTGTCCCTATCTTACCCTCGGATTTATTAAGAGAGGACTATTAAGAAATTGACAACGATAACCATTATAAATGAACTGCCACCTATAAATTTCAAACTGCCAAAGATCTCTTGTTTTGATTATAGTATTTCTGTTATGTTTTTGTTAAATCTCATTAACATATTTATATAACCTTACGTAAATATATGAATAAGATTTAATATAATATAGTTAGAACAAAATAACTAGAACAGAGGATTTGACATAAAAATATAGAGATTTATAATAGTTTGGGAGATACTACTAATTACGCACTATACTAAAATGTTAGAAAGAGATCATGGACATATATGGAGCCTCAAATGCACTCTTAAGTGCAAGACTTTTTTCATCTACATTAATCGTCGCAGTAAATAATTTGTACCAAACCCTGCCTCCTAGGTCTGTCACAGAGTTTCACACAACATAAGACGTGATTTGAGGTCCATTTCGCGAGTAACAAGCACATGGACTCCACATCACTCTTCGATATAGTCCAAGTACAATAATAAAGTCAAAGGTTTAGCATGGAGGTGACTATTCTATACTTGAAAATTGCAATAGTGGCGATAGCTTATGAGAAGGATTTGAGGAAGCATCTATACTTGAAAATTGCAATGGTGGCGATGGCTTATGAAAAGGACTTGAGAAAGCATCAGCTCATGTGGAGGTCATGGCGAATGGATAGAGCCCAAAACCTTAAAGAAACGCAGCAAAGAGTCCAAAGGTTCATTGATTTGGAGAAATGGGTGAGGCCTCCACAAGTCAGCTCATTGAAGCAGGTTAATAATAGGGAGATATGGGGAGAGGCATCTCGTGCAGTAAAATAGCGAGAAGAGGGGAGGCACAACAAATAGGAAAACATTTGCAGAAAAATGAACCGGTATCTGCTTTAGCTCAATTTATCGTAGAGCAGGATCTTAAATCACATCCAAGAAAAGACCTCCTTAGTCCTCCAAAGCCTCCCTCACAAGTGCCTAGGCACAAAAACATAGACATATATTACAAATTCCAAAAAGAATATGGCCACAGTACGGAGGATTGCAGTGTAAAGAGTTAAGGAAAGTTCTTAATGTTTTATTTCCATTACAATAAAACCAAATTTGACTACCAAAAAATCATTGTAGCTAAAAGTCTCAAAATTATAGTTAATAGTAATTAGCAACAATTTATATTTTTTGCCAAATTCTCGCAACTGAAAATTATAGTCGGCATTTTTAGCTAATCGTCGTTAATGATTTTTCTACACGTTTGAAAACGTAGCTAAATATTTTTAGTTATATTTTGTAAAATGTAGTCAATTTTTTTATATACATTTTAACGAAATGATATACCATATTGAATTATAATTATTTCTAACATTTTTAATTCATATTATTGCATTTAATATTTGGATTTTTTGTTGTTAATTTATTATAAAAAATTATACAAAAATAATTGATAATTTAAAACATTGTATCTAAAAAATAAAATATCATTAAACAAAATAAAAGGCATTAAAGTTGCGTGACACAAAACTTTATTTATTGTTTGAATTTAAGAATTGTTAAACTTCAAATTAGAGTCTTGTATTACTTACCATATATCATTATATTGTATTACTTACCATATATCATTATTTATTTATTTTTCTATAAGAATCATATATCATTTATATTACAAACTTCATGTTAAAACTATTTCAAAATTTTGTGACAACATATAAAGTTACCAAATCATATAATTTAAAAGTGCAAAATAAAAAATAAAAATCAATGTAATATTAATTAATTTTGAGTTTATAGTTTCATACATTATTGAAATGTTTGACAATTTTGTTAATTAAATTTATTTTTATAGTTACAATCATTGTCAATAATATTAAATTTGATTTTTCTCAATATGATGTTTAGTCAAAAAATGATCAAGTCAAAGTTAACCGATTCATAATTATAAATAAGAGGGTTATTTTGTTATTTAAGTTAAATTGTCATGAAAAGCAGTTAAAAAGTCGTGGCCAAAGGATAACCCTTTGACGATGAAAACATTAAATCGTCGCAAAAGGATGAGCCTTTTGCGATGATTCCAAGAAAGTGTCACCAAAGGCTTATAATTAGTTACTCTTTTTAAACATTTTGTAAAATAGAAAGGCTTTGACAAAGTTTTTAAAAATTGTTGCCAAAAGAATGTAGAAAAGCTCAACTTTGTTGTAATGTTTGAAAGGAGTAGCTTGGTTAATTTATCTTGCAGGCCCACGGGGGAAAGCACAAGGGTGTATAGGAGGGTGAGTTAGGATTATAAACATGATAGTTTATAGAGACCTCAAATGAACATGTTATAAATCATAAGATCCCTAAAAGGCCACCTTAATAAAGCCAACATAGTGAATAAGCATATGGTGAAAAAAACAAAGAGTTAAAAAGATGTATTAAACATCATCTTGACAACATTGCAGAACTCGAACAATGTTGCCAAAGTTATTTCAACTACCATCTTAAACCTTAAAGTCAAAAGAATCGTAGTGAGCAATGGCAACTTAATTTATATTCTATAACTTTACAATGCATTTCTGGCTTTGGGTCTATTTGTTAGCCACTTCAGATTTGCACATATTTCTTTTGTCAATTTTGACAGAGGAAAAATGATGGCTGAAGGACAATGACAATCTCCTGGAGGTATAGGCATGCATTATACATGTTAGGATAGTGGTTGATTTCATATAGTGAGGGGACTCAAATATGTCTAACGTGAAATTTAGAAAGACCCATACAATATTATCTTAGGACCACAATATGACCCTATTTTTTAACCATGAAATTTTAAATAGGTTATCAAAATCTGCAAAATTAATATTCGATTCACTAAATTTGTATGATAGTCATAGTCAAATTCCAAGAGAACTAAAAAGTTATTTCCTAATTCAATTGATAAAACAAAATGAGAGGCTTATGATTAATTAACTAATTATCTAAAATTAATGAGGAATTAAATAAATAATCTTAATATAAAAGTGAAAAATGCATTTTTACTTAACTTTGATTCAAGAGAATGATCTCATATAAGGTATAAAAGCCACCTTTTACATATCTTGCATTCGTTATATTAAAAAAAAAACCTAATTTCTCTTATTGCATCATGATCATTCCGCTTATCAAAAGAAAGGTATGTGCCTAGTAAAATAGATTTTTATCTTTGGCAAGTTACATTTAACTTACAAATTTTGCTCTCAAACTTACATACTTATTAGGGTATATACATGATGCTCTCCAAAAGAGTGATCAAGGAGTTGGAAAGGATTATGAAGAGATTCTTCTAGACTGGGAGCATCAACAAGCCTTATGGTTTCAAAGTGAATTGGACAAAGGTATGCTCTCCTACGCAGGAAGGAGGATTGTGATTGGTTTCTTTGAAAAGCAAAAATAAAATGGTCTTGGAAAAAGTAGATATGGAGACAATTAATGACAGAAATAACTTAGGTAAGATGGGTTCTTTTCCACTACTTAAACAAGAATAGTTTTTGGAAGCTGAAAGAAACTAGAGAGCACTCTTGATTATTAATTAAAAGACAATATATACTCATATATCATAATGCAAATAAGAAATGGACAAGAATCTTAGTCGTGGTTTGATAATTGGTGTCGCATTAGCCCCCTTATATCAAAGTCCCAAGCTTAATTCTCTAAGACATAGACTCCCTCTAAACTATAAAGTTTTTGAAATAATTTAGAACAATTCCTGGAATTGCTCCAATAGAGGAATGTCCCTTCTAATTGAAAGCTTATTTAGCTACTATTCCAATTCCAATAATCTTGACTACCCTTTCTGGAAATTGTACAATTTTGATGCATTTACAAATGTTTCATATCTGAACAAGATCAAGTATCATTTCCCTAGGATTAACTAGGATAATTTAATATAGTACAACTCCTTATTTCCTAAGGCAGCTGCAATATGATGGTTGGCAATCTTGGGCAGACTTTGCCCCAAAGGCAAATTTAATTCCAACTTGAATCCTTTATATGTCTTCTGCAAAGATGAATCATAATCAATTGCACATTTATTCTTCAAGTACTTATACACTAATTTCATCTGGTCTAGAATGTAAGAAAAGTTGGAGAGATATTGTGAAAAAGATGATTGGCTTCAAATTGTTCAATGGCAAATAATATTTTCAACGGAGCAAAGTCTAATTCCACTTGGTTTAAGATTGTTTTCTCTTGTTACATATATATCATATGGTTAGAAAGAAATCATCCCGTCTATAGGAAAATTGAAACTCATTAAGTATTTATTAATTGACAAGCTCATTAATTAGATCAAGGCAATTATTAAGGCTAATCAACTCAGGTGAAAGTCACTGATATAGAAAGAAGAAACTAGGAATTGTTGTGAAAGTATTATCCCTTTTCTTTTTAATCTTGGCACAGTTCATACTTTGGTACTTCTTTGTGTATTTAGGTAGTTAGTTAAAGTAAAACCTTTATATGTTTTAACATTTTGTATGGCTCTTCAATAAGCCAAAAATTCTTTTGAATAAATTTATTTACTTTCTCAAAAGAACTTTTTATTTCCACTATAGTGTAAGGAGAAACATTAGTGACAATAAAAGGACCAATCCATCTAGAATTTAACATACTTATCATAAGCTTTAATAAAGAATTATATAATAACACCGTCTTTCGCACCTCAAATTATTTCCTCTAGATCATATTATCATGAAACAATTTGGTTTTTTATTTATAAATTCTCACAAGCGTCCAACCTTAGTTCCTATAGTTCTTGCAATTATAGTTTTGTTGCCTCTCCCATCTTTATCCAAATCCATGTTGCAACAACATCACCTAGTAAACTTTACAGTCGATCTCCAAAACTAAGACATGCTTTGCTAAAAAGCAATCAATAAGCTTATCAATTTTTTGTAGATTGTATAGTAAGCCAAAAGAACATCATCTAGAAGTAAACACCAATCTTTTCTTCTTGGATTCACTGTCTTTTCCAAAATGGATATGCTTGTCCATTTATTTAAGAATAATATGTGATGGCTACTTAATGATGAATTTCATACTTTTTAAATAAAGCCACCATTGCTCTGTCACAAAAATGGCCCCCTTGATCATTAATAATGTTTTATAAAACTCCAAATGCATTAAAAATATTGGAATTTATAAAACATTTTAGTTGGGATAATTGTTCATTAGGAAAAGTTCCATAAATAGATAAAATATCTTCATCCCTCAACAAAATCCATCGCATCAACCTTGGTTCAAACTCCTCCTTTGTCAAAATATTTTTCAATACCGCATGGTCAAAATATATAACAACTTTGGAACCAAGCAAATAAGATCTAAATTTATTTAAAGCAAAAATAATCGTTAAAAGCTCTTTCTTAATTGTAGAGTAATTACATTGTGCAACATCCAATGTTCTTGAAGCATAATAGATGACATGACTTTATTTCCTTATCCTTTATACTAAAATAACCCATACTACTTGCTAGCATCACACATGATCTCGAATGGTACATCCCAATCTAATAGCTGAATAATAGGTGCATTTATCAATGCTTATCAAAAGCTTTTTGACATTCTTTCCTAAATTCAATTGGAACATCTAATTATAGTAACTTTGACAATGGTATACCAATCTTTGAAAAGTATCCAATAAACTTGTGATAACTTCTTACATATCCAAGAAAAGATTACACTTCCATAACATTTTTATGGTAAGATGAGTTTATAATTAAATCAACTTTTGCTTTATCAACTCCTATATCCTTGATGAAATCACATGTCCCAAAATGATGCCTTGATTAACCACAAAATGAAAATTTTCATAATTCAACACCAAATTTGTTTCAATGCATCTTTTGAGAGCCTTAGATAAACGATTTAAGCATTCATTGAATCTCCATAAATAGTGAAATCATTTATAGATACTTCAATACAATTCTCAATATACTCATCATGTACCTTTGAAATGTACTTGAAGCATTATAAATACCAAAAGGCATTCGACTAAGGGTGTATGTTCCAAAAGGGCATGTAAAGATGGTCTTTTCTAATCTTCCCAAGCAATTACTATTGGATAATACCCTGAATAACAATATAAAAAGTAAAAACATAATTCAATAGTACTTATTTATAACATTAAATCTATAAAGGGTAATGAGAAATGATCCTTTTTGGTAGCCAAGTTAAGATTCCTAAAATATATACATATTCATCACCTATTATGCACACTTATTATCACCAACTCATCATTTTGATTTTGTATCATTGTCACTCCGGTTTTCTTTGGCACAATAAGAACTAGGCTTATCAACTCATTATTCAAGATCAGATAGATTGTACTTGTATCTAGAAGCTTTTTAATTTCTTTCATTATCACATCTTTCATTGTTGGATTAAGTCTCCTTTGTGATTTCCTTATTGCTTTAACATTTTCTTTAGAAGAATCTGAAACATGCAGATTGCGAGACTTATGTCTTTTATATTAAGTAAGGACTAATCAATTGTAGTTTTGTACTCCTTTAAAAGTTCTACTAACCTTTCTTCTTACCCGTTAGTTAACCCTTTAGAGATGACTCTTCTTCACCTAAATAGATATATTTTAGGAGATTAGGTAAGGCTTTTAATAGCCTATAAAATAAAAGGCAATATTTTCTTATAAGTTATATCAATTATAACATTTAAATTTTTTATTCTGTTAGCATTATTGATAATGATTTTACAGCTTCACAAGTTTCATTAACTTAGTTATTCAATTCCAATTGTACATTAAACTCTAACTCATTACACTTTCTTCTTCAATAATATCCTTCATAATTGAACCCAAAATATTCGTATAATAGACAAAGTAAAATTTGTTAGGGTACTTCATTGCTTTGAAGATACTAAATTTCACTATCCTTCCATCAAACTCAACAAAAAGGGCAGTCTCATCCATATTAATTTTTGTTTTAGCATCTTCAAGAATTTCCTTCCCAATAAAATTGAAGCTAAATATTCTACATTATCTCCATCCATGTTTAAGAAGTAAAAGCCTACTGGAAATACCAAACTATTAACGTAAACCAAAACATCCTTTATCACTCCAATAGGACGCATATAAGAATGATCAGTTAATTGAATAATCATATTAGTTTGTTATAAAGAATTTGAGTTTAAAGATTGATAAATTATGGTATGACATTAATATATACACCTAGGTCTAGTATGGCACACTCAATTTTCTTATCATAAATAATAAAAAGAAATGTAGACATACCTTGATCTTTTTTTATTAATTTCCTATTTATTGCAGCTGATATATTCTTACCCAAAATTATTCTTTCAATATCCTTTTATTTGTGTATAGTTCTTTCAAGAATTTTTCACATTTTGGAATTTGTTGGATGGCTTTTAGAAGTAGTATATTAATTTTCACTTTTTTGAAGGTCTCTAAGATCTCTTTCTTTCGTATTCCTTTTCTTTTAATTTAGCTAACCTATAAGGGAAAGGAGGTATATGTGCATTAGATTGTACAGGTAAAGAAAAATAAGATTTTATAATAGTTGCATCTTTAGCTAGAAGTTTAGCTTTGTTCACTCATTATTCAAGCATTTCTACCTTCATTGTTAAAGAAGAGCCATAATGGATCTCCTTCCTACTTCTCTATGTCATTCCACTCACATTCTCTTTAAGAATCACCACTAGTTGTAAAGGTAATTTTCTTGAAGTTTGTACTTCCAATTTAATAATAAAGGTGGCTAATTTAGTGATTTAATTTCTTAAATTCCGAAAGCTTCCCCTTGTTTTATCTTAAAATTGTTAAGTGTTAATAGCAAGCACCTTAATAATTTCATCTAAAGATATACTTAAATTTAAGGGTTAAGATTAAAAATGTGTAGGTGTTAATGTTGGTATCTTCTTGATTTTAATAACCAAAATTTGGATGATTCCTTAATTTCAGATTATAATGATTTGAATAAGGGTTATATTTTCATTGAAGATGACCGAAAAAAATTCCCTATTACATTAGCTTCTTGAATAGAGTCTTGTTGCAATGTAGGGAACATATTCGTAGGATGCCCACGAAATAAACATATTCCTCACACTCGTACCAATTTTGATTGACCTACGTCCATTTGACAAACTAGAGAAGTTAAATATGAAAATTAATCCTCAAGGTTTGTAGTACTTACCTCACTCACGCAATTAACAACTCCATTCATCCTTATCATAAATTATTGAGAATTTTTTTACCATGTTTGAAATCAATTGCCTAGTCAATTATGGTGTTTTATTTACTAAAGCTCTTCCATTAGTTGCATCTATCATTCTTCAATCCATTAGCAATAACCCTTTATAAAAATACTGAAACGAAGATTACTTAGGAATCTAATGATGTGGGCAACTAACACATATTCTTTAATCTCTCCCAATATTCATGTGATAATTATCCATTGAATTATCTTATCACAATATCTTCTTTCTGATATTGATTGCTTTTGATGCAAGAAAGAACTTATCTAGGAATAACATTTTCATTTCATTCTATATTGTCACTAAGTCAAAAGGAGGATAATAAAGCCAATCCTTAACTTTATCTAATAAAAAGGATCTAAGATTAATTTACTCTTCTACTACTCTTTATGGCTTTATTCTATAGTAGACATTATGGAATTCTTTCAAAAAAGATAAGGAATAAGTGAATTAAACCAAATTTCAATTCAAAATCTACCTTAACATCTGAAAATCTTACACTTAAGGGTTACTGATTTAAATTTGGTACAACTAACTCTCTTAACATTCTAGTGTTAGGATTTGTCATATTTTTTTCAGCTTTTTGAAAATTAAAATCTTCATCAACTGTTAAATCTAGCTCAACTTTTACCTTTGAAGGTGAATGACTTCTTCCTTGCTTAGTCTTTTTATTTAAACGATGCATTGTCTTCTCAATCTCTAGATTATACTGCAATTAACTTGTTTAAGAAGAACGAATCATATAAGATAAGCGATTAGTAGTAAACTATAAAATAGGACCTAAAACTAAGAAACTAGTTAATCAAATTATCGATGCCCTTAAAATTAATCTCTTATTCACTAAACTTTTATAATATTTATGTAACCAAATCAAATCTCAAAAGAACAAAAAATTAGTTTCTTAATTTGAATTGATAAAATAGAACTAGGGTTTGTGATTAATTAACTATCTAAGATTATCAAGGAACCAAATAAATCAAATTATTATAAAAGTGAGAAATTCAATTTTACTTAACTTTGATTTAAGGGAATTATATTATATAAATGTGATTTTGATCATTGATCTAATTTTTTTCACAACTCAAGCTATTAATCTAAAACCTATTAGGATAGTCATAATAAGTTTTATTTTCTTAAATTTATTGATTCAAACCTACCATTCAAATCAAAACTTACCATTAATTGATTGAGTATAATAACATTCTATATCAATTAAATAATAGCAATAAACTCAATGGAAAAGGCTAAATCCTAAATTGAATATCTAAAATTTTTAATTTAGTTTTCATGTTTATAATAAGTAAAAAATGCAAATAAATAAAAAACCTACTTGTTACTTTTTCAAAACATTCATCATAATTATGGATAATTGAACTAAAAAACAGCAATAGAATAATCAACATCGAATTAATTTGTTAGATAAATATTAATTAACCATGAAATAAAGGAACACAAAAAAGAAATACTTGACAATCATCCAGGCCACATGGATGGTTGAGATCTTGAAAAGGAGTAGTAAGGGGAACCTGTGTAATAAGTTTTGAGTATCATAGTAATAGGTCACTCAACCTTGTAGGTTTCTTCAAGCTAGGAAAAGCATAACCCCAAAGAGAGAAAAATTTTAGAAGACTTATTGGCCAATTGCAAAGATATAGTTATATGGGAACCATTCAAGTATGTCATGGATTAATTAATGTTATAATTAACCGATGCCATATTTAATTATGGTCAATATTAGGTCCCATTTAATTTTTTAAAATTATAAAATAATCTTTGAATTTTTAAAATTACGAAATAGTCCCTCACTATATTGTGCTACATAATTTTAATTTATATTAACCTTATCTCAAAAAATCATAATAAAATAAATTTAAAATAAAAATTATCTCTTTATTTAAGTTAATATCACTTTTCATATATTTCACATATAAAAAGTAATCATAATTAATATAGGAAAATATTTTTTAATTATCTTACAGATATAAAACTAATAATAATGCAAAGTATTTAAAATGTTATAATTTACATAATATAATAAAGAATAATTACATCAAAATATCATATATTAAGAATAATAAAAGGTCTATTACTCCATAAGCATTAGAACATGACTTTATGTTGACGAACATAGCCAAGTAGAAGTGAAAAAACTTAGAAATTTATTTAATTGAATATCTATCTGATTGTATTGACCCTGATTTTCATTTGGTACAAATTTCTCATTATTGAGAGGAGTCCTCATCATCACTATAATTCAAATTCATCGCATCAAATAACATGTTATCACTTTCTCATTCAATATTATTTTCCAAATTCCCTCATTTACGAAACTTGGTTCCTCAGAAACTCAGTCTACTAAAAGATCGATATAAGGCAAATTGGAGCTATATAATTACTTATTCTATTTTGGATCCTAGTAAACAAATAAAATAAAATTATTAAGAAATTTTATTCAACTTAATAATGATAATAACATACCTTTCTCGAAGCTTTAAATGGTATCAATAAAGACCAAGTCATTCAATCTTTTGTGTTTTAATATATTTCTTTTCTTGTAATGGATAAATTAAAAAGTGCTCTAATTCCTTTTGCATCTTATTGCATTCGCACATTGACTCAAAATTTGAATTGCAAAACTTTTTCATTTTGGAACATCACTTTCGAATTAATTCCACCAAACATGTAGCACCCCACTCCCGCGAGACCCGAACCCGACATCAACGGTGATATCCGAGCCCGTGACCCGCGAGGGTGGTATGCTAGAGCAGTCAAAACAATTCAAATACTTGGTATGAC
>JAOTIZ010000203.1:36043363-36055837 GCA_027123425.1 Erythroxylum panamense
TAATAATAATAATAATAATAATAATAATAATAATAATAATAATAATAATAATAATAATAATAATAATAATAATAATAGTAATAATAATCATAATCATGATGATGATGATGATGATGATGATGATGATGATGATGATGATGATGATGATGATGAAAAAGTTCGTTTTGAGTTAAATTATGGAAGGAAGTCCAAGAAAAAATAATTTACAAGATTCTATAACATCCTGATTACAAGTTTAAGGCATGAGTATTATTACAATAGACTATAAGGCTGTACAATTTTCTGTGTATAAATATTCACACACTCTTAGATTTATTTGTCCTTGCTCAAGAACCTGGTTAATGATTTGGTTTCAGAATTTTCGAACTGATCATTGCTTCTCAACCCCTGTTGATTTTACTTCTTCCCCAAAGATGTTTCAAACTTATTTGTTATGTTGGTTTCTGAAGCTATTGGTAATCACTTGGCTTGTGAGAATGTAAGTTTCAGGTATTGGACTGATGAGCATAAGCTACATGGAAGGAAATTGTAGGAAGGACTGTTTATTTGTGTACTCACATGGTAATGGAATTTGTATACTTGCCATTGCCATCAGCTATCAATTTATTCACCTTTTGGATAACCAAGTAAAAGCAGCTTTAAATCTCTTATGCAATTATACTTTCCATCTTAACTCTTCTTTTTGCCACTTACAATGTCATTTCTAAACAGCAGAAGAGTTTTAACAGCACCATTAACCAACTTTGAAACACGTAAAAGAAAATCCTAAAACAAATTTTATCAACAACGTCATTACCTCCATAAATTCTAAGTGTTACATGATTGGACTAGTAATAAGTATTAAACCCTTGAATGGCCTATATCTCCTAAATCATGATCCGCAAGAAATTTCGTTATTTTTTTACACAAATGCTAAAAGATCATAATTTTCATATACGATCTACTCTGCAATATTCCCTGAAGCATGGTTCCTTAGTATATGGGCAGTCCATCTGCAAAATGAAAGTAGCAATATTAAAACTATAGCCACATTCAGCCTCCGAATCAATAAAATTAGCGTGAGCCGTGAAAAAACAATTAAAATAACAAACTTAATTGGTAGACAATAAAAATCAGTTCTCTCTTTCGTGATTCCACAGCAATCCATACTCACAAGGGGTAACATGCAACAGGATTGTTTGATCACAAAATGTGAAATTGTAGTGTGGTTATAAAATCATAGACATATCCAATCACCATTTAGTTGGCAAGGGCTAGAGGAACTAGCACACATAAGTGTAATTAATGACTGGCAGACATCCAAGTCCACTAAACTCTCACACTAGTTATTAAGTCATAAACACTTGAGACGGCAGTATTCTTTTAGGCAGTTATACTGGTCAAGTAATTCCAGCTCACTTAATTAGTTTATTAAACCATAGCTACCAGCTATATTACCAAACTTTCTGCCGCCATCAGTATGAATTGCAAGGTTCAAAAACTTGGTAAAGAAGTCCTGTAGACTCGGTTAAAACACACTCGCATCACAACATACACAGCATATCTACCAGAAGGTTTCATTGTTAGAACTGCAAGCAATTCAACTAAATAGAGAAAAAGAATTGCAGAAAATGCAAGTGTCCAACACTTCCGCACAATCACCAAACACAAGAGATTTTATCCTATAAAACAAGGATTATTCATTACATAGTTTTGTAAATTTTATTATCAACTCGGGAATATACACAGAAAAGTAAGCGTTAACTACTCCAAATAATCAGATTTTCTTCACTCTCCCAATTCCTAATATATACGAAGAGTGTCTTCAACTAAGATCCATTATCAATCATACTACCGACAGCAATACCCATTTATCACTATTAAGAATCATATAAAAATTAGTTTCAAAGTTAAATCTTTCTTCACCTATATATGTATCCAAAGACAGACTTCAGAATCTATATGTTGCAAAACATCCAATCCAACTCTAGCAAGCACTAAAAAGAAATCCATAAAAATCCAAACATTAAAACACGAAATAAATATCTCAAATGCGAGAAACGAGACCTAAGGTTTAAGCGACGGCGACGGTTTGCTGCTTAGAAGGGGCAAGATTGGACTTCTTCTTGGACTTGTCGTCGGCGAAATCCTCGGCGTTATAAATGACGGTAATGTAGAGAGAACAACTAGGGCACCTCGCAATCTCCTCGCCAAGTCGGAGATCGTCCTTGGTGATCTGAAAAAGGTCGCCGCATGGACAGGGGAACGTGTAGGCTTGGAGCTCCTCATTCCACTCCATGTCCTCTATCTCTACGTCGTCGTATGACATCGCTAAAGGACTCTTATTGCTCGGTGAAGATGATTGATCTGAGAGAAATCAAAAGCTGGCTTGGATAAAGTAGGGCTTCGTTCGCACCGCGTCTCTTCCTAATCAACCATAAGTCGGTTGCTGAAATTAGGAATTACAATAGATCGACCCTGGTAGGTTATCTCGGGCTCGGGCCTGGGGATTAAATGAGATTATTCAGGGATGATAATGAGTTATCTGGGACTTGGACCTGTCTGAAGCTCGATACTTAATATTAATTAATTCATATTTAAATTTATGTAATTTTTAATTAATACTAAAGATAAAATTATTAAAATAATTACCACAATTTAAAATTTAATAAGAACATAATTATGAGAATTCAGATTATAAGTATACACTATTCCTATTTATAATTGCATAAAGTCAGGATATTAAGATAATGGTAAAATTATTACAAAAATAGTTCTTTTTTGAAAAAAGTAATTTATCTCATAAATTAAAATATTAATATATTCAAATAAATGTGTAGGTATTTATTAAAGAACAAGTTTACTTAAGTAATTCGATGATAAAAATTTTGAATATGATATCTTTAAACCTCTTTATTATTATGATTATATAATGGACCTTATATTCGGGATTATTAATGTATCTCATATGAGAAATATAATATTCTAATGCTTGTAAATGATTCGCTACATTTAATGTAATTATGTAGAATGTTATATTATTTTCAATTGATAATAATTTTAGAATTCTTTGACTAGAGCGAGTTTAGATTTAAAAAGTTTGTTTCTAAATATAGATAAATTAGTTACTAATTTATAGTCATGAACTTGATTGAATTTTAGTATAATAGACACTAATTTCATATTTTATGTCTAATTAGAATATTGGATAACAAAAAAATAAATTATAAATTGTAACCATGCATAAATATATTAAGTTAAACTCCAAATGATCATGATGTCAATTTTAATATAATTATAAATTGTTTAGTTGGAGATTACAGATAAATAAAAATATTTTAATTTATTTAATTCTAATTAGAAATTGAAATTAAAAATTGTAATTATTTTCAATATATTATCAACACATTTAATTTAAATTAAATTTTACTTCACTGGCATATTTAAATTTGATAAATTTTAATTTTAATTATGTAATTAAAGCTTGCTTTATTTATAATATATAATTTAATTTTAATTAGATATGTAAAATCTAGTTTTTCTCTATGTAAAGGGAAGGATACCACAAAAATTAGCACTTCATATGAAACTTGTTTAAAAAGAATTCTTTAGTTTAGTTTAATTTAATTTTAAATATATTTGATAAAATCTATTCTTTCTCTATATAAAGGAAAGCATGTGTAAAGAGTTAGTATTTTTTGTCAAACCCTCTTCAAAGACTTTCTTTAAAAGTTAGATTTTTCTTATTAGCTTTATAGTCCCAGCACCAAATAAAAAAAAAACTTTAGAAAACAACATGCTTGTACCATTTTAAAATGTATTGCTTAAAATTAGCAATGATTTTTAAATTATTACCTTTAATAACATTAAGAATCAACAATAATAATAGATTGTGATCTCATATTGAAAAAGGTAATAAAACAAAAAATTGTTGCATTAAAATCCCATATATGCAATAATTAATAAATGAATGATTTTTAAGTATTACCTTTAATAACATTAAGAATCAACAATAATAATAGTTTGTGACCATATATTGAAAAAGATAATAAAACAAAAAATATGCAATAATTATGATCGTTACTATTTATATTAACTTTAAGCAACAATCAAATTATTATATATAGATGAGTATATATGGGTATATATATAATTACTATTTTAAGTTGTGTATGTGTACCCATATATATATATATATACACACATATACATATATATAAATCATGTATATACATCAAGCACATTCTTTCTTTTTCGCTTTTTAACTTCCCTCTTTTTTTACACAAAACCTAGTCTTCCATCTCAAAAATTTCTAAAAATTCCCTTTGTTTTGTCTACTTATAAAAATGATCCACTATCTCACATCAATCTCTTCTCAAGAGTTCACTTCCTTGGCTACCTAATCACTATATTTGCCATTACCCTTACTAAGCACCACCATTGTCTTCTACTCTAAAAAGCTAATGTAAAGGCATTTTGGAGATAGACGTAGGTGGGTTCGTAAGTTCGCCTCTCATGTTTTCCTCGTTCTTATGTTTGATTGTTGTTTTTTCTTCTTAAGTCTTTTTTGGCGAATATGACTTTTGGAGTGTTGCATAAATATTTTTCTTTTTTCTTTTCTACCTTTGTTCTCTTCTTTTCCATGTAATATATTTTACATGATTGTTGAATTTTGTCCGATATTTTTCCTCAAGAATTAATTAGGAAACAAGTTCAAAATTCTTATAATATGATTCTTTTTTATGAGATGGCAATAATTTGAGGTTTTTTTATATTATTCATTTTTTTATTTATGATTTTTTGGTTTTCTAAGCTACTTTGTTATGTATTTTGCTTTTAGTAATTCTATCATATGCAGATTATTTTTATAATACTGATATTATTACAAGCTTTCTAGATCATGGTTTTCATCTACGGTTTGATCTTTTGTTGTTATTTTTCTCTTTCAACAATTGTTTTTTTTAATTGTATTTAGTTTATGATTGAAAAGTCTTTAAAAAATTTTACAACTTTTAATTGAAAAACATAAGGAGAAATTGTTTATTCTCAAGGTATTACATCTACTAAAGGAGAAAAAAGAGGTGGTAGATTAATAACATTTATTTCTAAACAAACAAGGTTTTAAGAGAAAGATATTAATTCTTGCTTTAATGATTCAAGATTTTGATTGATAAACAAATAAAACCAATAGAAATTTATTTTGCCATTTTGTAAATGCAACTTTTTTTAATTAAAAACCATATTTAAAGGAAGTCCTCTTGGATCCTTCACTTTTAGAAATTAACTTTACTAGCTTAGAAGAATGGAGGAAATGAGAAGTATTGAGTCTTATTTGTTACTTGCTTTATTTCTTTGCTATCTATTTACTTTTCAATAAATGAGCGGATATGATTTTGTTCTTATTTTTACTAAATTTTAGCTCACTTATAGAAGCTGAGTGAAGTTGTTTAAATTTTGTTACACAAGTTGGACAAAATTTGAGCTGGACAAAATTTGAGCTTTATGTCGATATTGCATCTATCCATTTTGATTCATGTCACAAACATGATTGATACAACTTAAGATTTTTAATTTTTTATTATCCTTTATGCAACCTATGGTGTTGATATGTTGAATAGAAGACAATATAAGCTTAATGTGCCATTTGTTATTGAATGGCTTAGAAACAAAGGCCATTTTGTTAAATCCTTAGTAATTGGCGAAGTAGTTCTATAAAGACCATAGCACTAACTAATAAACATGTACTATGTGTAGCTGTCTTCTTAAAGGCACCTTATAACCAATCTTTTGATTTTCAATTCCAAAAAGGTTGGCTCCTTAACTACTTTATACATAGGTGTAATAAGAACGACTATGACTATAAACCTTCTTCATCCTCTAAATCTATATCCAATCATATTTCACAAGTTTTAAGAGTTTTTGGCTCTAAAACTCTAAATGAGTTCGTAATAAAATACCAATTCTTTTTACCCTTGCTACTCGTTTAGTTTATGAGCCTTTTCTACCTTCGACATTAGATGTTGTTAATATGTTTGGATTATTTATAGCTACTTTCTCTCTCACTAATAATATACCAATGCTAAAAATTCTTTTTTGATAATGTCAAAAAAAATTCTTTTTTGATAATAAAAAATAGTATAACCAATAATAGAAAAAATAAATCACAAGTTCCAACTGAATTATCAAATACCCTAATGAACTATCATAATATTTAAAATAATATAGGACTATAAATGTTACTTTGCCTATGTTTCTATTGCAACTTCCCAAGCAAAAACAGTTACTTTCATGGTAGTAATATCGTATATAAGTTATTGCCTATGTTTTTTTTGTGTTACATAATTACTAGCAAATAATTTTGATTTGCATCTAATTGAAGCAAAAAACTAGAATTGACAAGTATACTCCTATTGGGAAACTTCAGATATATTTCTCTTAGACAATTTACTAACAACTCTTATTATGTTACAATGGTATTTTCCTAACTATTTATTAGAAATCGTAAAACATTGTAAGATTATTAAACTCTTGAAATCATATTAATTTGGTTTTTTTGAATTATATTTATAACTGGTCATAGTTTCTTCATCAAAGTAAAATTTCAAGCATTTATACTAGTATTAATTCAAAGAATGGTTTCCAATTTGTTGATATTGATATTGAAACTTATTGCAAGAGAAGATCTTTACTTGGAAAGTTTACTTATATATTCTTTAAAAGATTTTATACGTTATGTTTCTTGGTTGATTTACTAACATGTTTAAATTATCTTATCAATATATTATTTAACACCTCAAATTCGATTTAATATTATTAGTAATGTTTCATATCCTCTTCTACATTTAGCAAAATATAGTATTAAATAGACTTTTTATACTCTTTCATAAACAATTTATCGTACATAGAAAAGGGAGATAGGCATTAGATGAATTTCCCCATATGTAGTGATGAATATATAAATGTGGTTGATCATTCTTTTGAAAAGGCTTTTTCTAAGGTGACTAATGAGAATGCAATTTCTTGTTCATACAAGAAGTCTTGTAAAATTATTATTAGTATATAAGAAATATTACTTTTGATCATTTAATTGTTGATAAAGTTGCTACAAGATATGACAGTTGGAAATTTAATAGGGAGTGATCAATTAATGCAAGTATGGATGTGGATGTGGTTGATCATTATTTTGAAAAAGCTTTTTCTAAGGTGGCTAATGAGAATAAAATTTCTTGACCATATAAGAAGTTTTGTAAAATTATTATTAGTATATAAGAAATATTACTTTGATCATTTAATTGTTGATAAAGTTGCTCCAAGATATGACGGTTGGAAATTTAATAGGGAGTGATCAATTAGTGCAAGTATGGATGTGGATGATAATAATGAATTTTATGGAAGGTCTATGAATGATAGTATAGGTGATGTATGACACATTTAAAGATAGAGATGGAGGCAACAATAATTGCATAAGAGTTAATAATGTTCTAAATGCTAATGCTAAAAAGTCCTTTAGGTTGGTAGAGGAAAGATAAGAAGACTTTTATCCTACTTTCCAAAGTTTTTTTTTTAGCTTTCTTTCACCGTTCAACTAAATCTTTTTAAATGCACCCATATAATTAGTATTGTAACATATATTGATCTTATGAGGATGCTTAAAGAGCCCTTTCCTACTACAAAGATTCCTAAATCTTTTACCACAACAAAGAACTTGTGAACTTGTGAAGGATTTAGGACTTCACTAGTGATTGTGTTATGTACAACTAGAAACAAAGTTGTAGAGTGAAGATAATGGAGATGATAGCAACCTTAAAAGTGAGCCAGATTCTAGCTGAGGAGTTCAGATATTTTTTTAAAATTAAAATTAAGGTTGCAACGTCTTCATATATGTCTACAATTAGCTAAATTCATAAAATGGCATGGTAAGAAGCATATTAAATATGGTAATTGAAGGCATCCTAACAACGACCAAGCTTAGAAATACTTTGACAATTTTGCACGAGATCCTCATAGTGTCATATTAGCTCTTGCTAGCGATGAATTTAATATATTTTACACAATGAGTATTTCACATATTATATGGCCCATAATCCTAGAAAAATATAATTTAGCAATATAGAGATGGATAAAATTACAAGAATTTGATACTGCCTTCAATTATACTTGGCCCAAATTCTACTGAAAAGGATATTGATGTGTTTATGCAACCATTGATTAAAGAGTTTACATAGTTATGGGAGTTTAGGGTAGAGCTATATAATGCTTCAATTAACCACTCATTTAGCACATGCGAAACCTTGTTATTGAAAATTATTGACTTTTCTTTTTAGGATATGTAATGGTATCTGGATAAAGTATAAAGGGAAGTTAACATGCATGCCCTAATTCTCGTTATAAAACTTGCTCTTAATATTTTAAATAGTAGGAACACTTGTTATCTTAATTATCAAAGATTTTTGGATATAAATCATCTTTGGAGGTACGATAAGAGATCATTCAAAGGTGACATAGAGTTGGTAGAATCACCAATTTCTTTGTCAAGACTTGAAGTGTTAAGCTTATTAATGGGTATCATATGTATTTGGGAAGGCAAAAAAACCATGTGATATTGGAGGAGAAGATCTATATTTTTTGAATTACGTTATTAAAAGCATAATGGTGCCGACATAATTATGAAGTGATGCATATCAAGAAAAATGTATGTGACAATGTTCTTAGAATTTTGTTGAAGATTCTAGGCAAGTCAAAAGATCATCTTATTGCATGGTTGATTTGAGTGAAATAGGGATTAGAAAATACTTCTAAACTATCAAAGTAGATGGAACTTATGTGTCATTAGCTTGAATTTGCTTTTACACAACCTCAAGAGAGAGAAAAATTTTCTTTAATTATGAAGAATTTAAAACTACTAGAAGGTTTTGCATCCAATATTGCACAATATGATGATGTTAGTAAGAGAAAAATGATAGGATACAAAACTCAAGTTGCTTATATTATTATGCAACACTTACTCCAATTTATTGTCAGGAAAACACTAAAAAAATTTACAGTTATTTTAAGTAGGTTAGGTGTTTTTTTCAAAGGGGTTATGGTATAGTCATTAATCCAAAGGATCTTGTGCATGTGGACAAAGGAATTATGGAAATATTATATCAACTTGAAATAATCTTTCTACCTTGTTCTTTGACATCATAGTCCATTTACCTGTTCACTTGCCAAAAAACTCAAATTTATTGAACTGGTGCATTGTCACTTTATAAACTTTATTGAGAGGCACTTAGGTAGGTTTAAAAGATTTATTCATATCCAATTGAAAGGGTCTATAGTAAAAGGATACTTAGCTTAAAACTGTGCAAGTTTTTGTTATATAAGATGAGAAAGGATATAATATATATATATATATATATATATGGAAGACAATAGCATTGCAAATATAATTAAAGTATCATCTTCATTTTTCTAAAAGTTGGGCATCCTATTAAAGGAAAAAGGCAAAGAAATGGCAAATAAGTCAATTTAGAATGAAATATATTACATCAAGCTCATTAATACATTTTGTTTAATTTAGATGATAAAGAAGTTGAGAAGTACATTATGTAAGATACAAATACATTATTTATCTATCTCAAGATCAATTTATTATTCCTACCATAATAATTAAGCATATCTTTCCTTTTAGGGAGGATCATGATTTGGAAGAGACAAATGGTAAAAGTAAGTTGACGGGGAAGGGCACAAGATCATTATAATGAGTTTCCATAATGGTTTTAAGATAAAGTGATATGTTGTGATGACAACCCAAGTCAACATTTATGTTGTTAATAGATACAAGTTTATGATAGAAATATAAGAGTCAAAATAGTGGAGTTTCTTTGACAATGCTAACTACAAGTTTTATAAGTCCTAGTTACCAAAAAGCAGTACTTAGAAATATGAATTATTATGATGTAATATAAAAAATTATTGAAGTAGATTATTGGACATTTTAACGTAGTGTTATTCAAATAGTGTTGGTTGTAAGAAATGAAAGATGCCTATATGCTTACATAAAGAATCCTTTTGTCTTAGCCAACTAAGTACGTAAAGTATTTTATATAGTTGATTGTCTTGAGAAAGGTTATCATTATATGGAGAAGAAGAGAAGGTACCTAGGTATTATTTATTTGATGCATCTTTGGATGATAGCAAAAATGTTGAAGAAACATATTAGAGAGAACCAAATTACTATATCAACGATTTCTTTAGAAATGATGGTGACATGGATCCTGAAGATGATTTATAGTTTGATGGCACTGACTATTATTTGGTCTAAATTTTGTTACACAAGGTCTTTAGTTATTTTTTATTTGAAAATTTAATTCCATTACTATATGCTTAAATAACTTTACTAATCTAAATATTTAAATATGGTTATTGACAACAACAATGTTTATTATTATAGGTCTTCACAATGAAAAAAGAAGAAGAAGCAAATATGTGCGATCAAGTTTATTAAACCAGGGTATATAATAAGCTTTTTGAGAAAGCAGTAAAAGAAGACCCATCCTTATGAATTTAAAAATTCACATAAATTATAGCATAGAGGGTAAGACAATTTGTAGGAAAATAAAGAGCAATGCTAGATCATCGAATAAATATAGTAGCAATAATTCTAATTGTTGCTTATAAAGAGGAACATTACTTTTAAATCTAATTTTCAAATAGTCGTTTTAGTAAGAATGATTTTTATTTTTCTTGTCATTTTTCTTTTTGAATAGATTTTTATTTTTTTGATTATAATATAGACAAATAAACTTATAATTTATTTTTGAATTGTCACGAATTTTAACAATGAGGGAAGGACCAATCCTCTAAAAAGGATGAAAGACCATAACCTTTATGTCCTTCAAATAGTGTTGCTGACTTTTCAAAGTGGAAAAACAAAAGAAACTTATTGAAGAATAGCTATAAGTGAAACAAGTAAGTAGAGGGGATGAACAAGGCATTCATCATGATAATCTTGGGAATCAAACTTTTAAACGTCCTAGAGGGGAAGTGACTGCTCAAATAAAGTCTTCTCTTGTAAAATGACAAGAACTACTAATTAAGATTATGGAAAAACAATTAGAAACACATGAAAATATAACATAAGGCCAAGCTTTTAATATTCTTTTAAAAAGGAATGCAGTATAAGAAAATAGAAATGATATAAGCATGGATGTAATAGAAATTGCTACTGCTCAAAGTGAAGGTCATCATGTCTTATACAATTATTTAAATGATTTCTCTATTGTATACTGACATTAATAATTGATTTGAATATATAATTTATGGAGAAAAAGGAAGAGGTCCAACTTTGCTCATCGCAAAAGATTTATAAAACAATGCAAACTATTTTTTTTCAATGCTCTTAATCAGGCAACTGGTCCTGATGAGAAGATGGTAACTAAATTCACACTTTTTTTAGGTACTATGGCTTGTAAACAAAATCTTGCACGACTAAATCATTTTAAATAATGTAACGTTCTTAAAGAACCTATATGGAAATATGCTAATGTATAAAAATATTTTGTTAATACTCTTTTCAATTTGATTTATGAAATTTAAATAAACACTGATTGCATTGCAGAAGAGATATATTCTGCACTTAAAAGTTAAATAATGGAATTTGAAGATTGTTGGGGATGCACGGAGAAGTTGCAAGTGTAGAATAAAGCGAGAGCATTTCAATTAGTATAAACACATGCAGGAAGAATAGCTGATTATCCTAAACACATAAGCAAAAAACTCTGTAAGGAACTTATTGCTTATTAGAGCCACCAAGATGTATTAATACATTTTTACAAATTAGTTTCATAATATCTAACCAATATAATGTTTCAATATGTTGCAAATTATTGGAACAAATATTCAAAATATAAAACAATGAATTGAAATACATATAGCTAGTCCTAAGGATACGTTTGGTAATTAGGAATGAAGTTAAAATACATATAGCTAGTCCTAAGGATACGTTTGGTAATTAGGAATGAAGTCGTGAGAATGGGTATGCAACTTACATTTTTTAATTTTTGCTTGTTTGGTTGTTAGTAATGGATAATATCTAGAATGAATTTTAAATAATCTTGAATTTTTATTTTCAAGGCAAATGCGGGCATAATTTGGGATCAAATATCAAAATAACAAATAAACGTGAGTAACTGAAACTCTTTTTTTTCCTTCTTTTTCTTGGTGTTTCATCTCAATTGAAACCCTTTGTTCACTTTTCCAATTTGGTTGCCTTATTTAAATTAGTTAATAATTATTTTATTTTATTTTATGATTTTATATCATAAAATAAGATCATTATGATTTTTTAAAATTTTATTCTCATAAGAAAAATATAAACAATTATTTAAAAACTTATAATTTATTAAATCATTTAAAATAATGTTAATTAATTATTTGATAATAATAATAATAATAATAATAATAATAATAATAATAATAATAATAATAATAATAATAATAATAATAATAATA
>JAOTIZ010000203.1:36076257-36089629 GCA_027123425.1 Erythroxylum panamense
TATTCTACTCTACAAACAATGGAACTATTACTATGCTACTGGTCTATGTAGATGACATCTTGATCACAGGAAACTCATCACAAGCCATTCATACAACTATTAGTCAATTGCAGTCACAATTTGCATTGAAAAGGCTCGGAAGTATAAATCACTTCCTTGGATTTGAAGCATACAGAAACACAGAGGGTATCTACCTTTCACAAAAACAATACATTGAAGAGCTACTCACCCGAACAAACATGTCCACGTGCAAGCCCTCATCAACACCCATCACTCCTGCCACCAAATTGTCTCTTCAGAATGGCACGCCTTTTGAACTTCCAAAGCTTTACCGAAGTACAGTAGGAGCCCTTCAATATCTGTGCAACACAAGACCAGACATTAGCTATGCGGTAAATAAATTGAGTCAATTTTTACAGAATCCACTAAACACACACTGGATAGCTTGCAAAAGAGTTCTGCGTTACCTGAAGGGAACCTCTAACCTGGCTCTGCTCTTCAAACCTTTATCGTTGCCTCTTGCTCTCCATGCGTACTGTGACTCAGACTGGGCTGGATCTCTCGATGACCGCAAATCCACAACTGGAGGATGTGTATTTTTAGGAGACAATCTAGTCTTCTGGATCTCTAAGAAACCACGGTAGCTCGATCTAGCACAGAGGCATAATATCGAGCCCTATCTCAGGTGTCAACAGAAGTTTTCTACCTCACCTCACTACTGTCCGAGCTCAGCTTTACTCTCTCTCACAAACCCATTCTCTGGAGCGACAGTAATGGGGCCAGATCTCTCGCTCAGAATCCCCTTTTTCACTCGAGAATAAAACACATCAAGATCGATGTCCACTTCATCCGCGACAAAGTAGAGAAAGGAGAAATAGAGGTGAAATATGTGAGCACTGACGACCAACTCGCAGATCTGCAAACAAAACCCCTAAGCACCACACGATTTCAACTATTAACAAGCAAACTGAACCTAGTTCAAAGCCCTAGGTTCAGTTCGAGCGGGGGTGTTAGAGAAGAAGATTCGAGAGATGCTATAGAGAAAGGAAGATATGAAATCCCTTAGCTCAGATCACGTGCCTCTGCCAAATTTGTTATAACTAATTAAATCTCTACCCTTCATTACGTTTATACTATTTAACAGATGTATGGCTCAGATACATTTCGTTTGTATATAAAAATAAGTCAAGACAATAATACAAGTGCGGAGGAAATATTATTCTTTCAAATCTCTTACTTTTACAATAATACCTCTTGCCCCTGCTTCACTGGGGATGGAGTTGAAACTGAGAGATCTTTAGAGCCTTCTGGCAAAACAACCTGCAACATAGAAACATTTCAGAAGTTTTCTTTTAGTATACAACTAGGCTGCAATCTGCATCAAGTGGCAGCTCATATCCGGACATATACTGACCATTTGACCCTTGATCTGAAGGAATTATTTAATTACATCAAGCTATACCTGCTACAGGAGGCCGCCAAAAAGCCAGCGACTAGTGTGAAAACTCTATGTAACACGTCTAGGTCTAAAAGTAGAGAAGCAGTGTATTACTAACCTTCACAACTAAATTATAAGTGATTTGTTCACTAATTGGGGAACCAAATGTAAGGTTCAGGAAATGTCTCCCTTATGATTGAAACAAGAAGCCCTGTAGGGCAGTCCGTATGCAATGGTAAAGGCAGTTCTCCAACCACCAAATAGAGGATATCCAGGTTTAACTAAAAGTTCTATCTGCAATTCATGAGTAGAATCCAGTCAAAATCAAGACGGATAATGTGCATTTCATTAGTTTATGTTATCAAGTCAAATCATTCACCTTTTTGGAATCATCCCACGGGTAAGATGTTGATATATTTCCAATTTCATAACTGTAATAAATGGAATTGGCCCTTGGAAGCAATTTTGCAAGAAAATGCCTAAAGGCTGATGCACCCTGGATGCCAGGCCTGACCTAGTAATCAAGCCTTCAGAGTTGAATGAAAAAAATCAATTTCAAACATTGATACAACATACAAGCAGGGTTAAAAAATCATAAACAAATTATCACTGACCTGGAAAATTTACCCTTGCTTCTAGCACCTCCAAGAGAAATAAAAGCTTTGCAATGAAAGGCCGATGTAAGAAGGTTTCTTCGATAAATAAAATGTCAGGAGAGTGCACTATAGGAACTTGCCAACAGATACCGTAAGTTCACAATAACCATATAAAACATCATGTAGAAACACAATAAGCACGCAGATCACACAGATCACACAAATAAAACCCCCAAGATCACAAATCAGAAATGAGACTAAGGTTCTAATCCGTGAGGAACTAACGAATACAAGGCTAATTATCAATTTGATTATTGAAAAGGCACATAACAGAGTCTACAACGCCTTCACAAAGGATAAAGAAACATAGGAAAATGACCAGAAGCAAGAAATAAGCTTTCTTAACAGGTCTTCTTCTCTAAAGCATTAATATGATACCGAAGGGAACGATAATTCATCTGCTTTTCATGTGGGTTCTAGCAGCTATTCATTCATAATCAAACAAACCCCACGTTCATAAATTGTAAACACAAACAAGAAACTTAACCTAAAGGTCTATTTCAGGCCTTCTGCGCTGCGGATTCTCTCCTTTATCGCTCTTCTGGTGCTGGTTAATTTCTAGACTAGTTCCAGCATAATCTGCATAGAAGATTGATACTTTCAGTGTGTCACTGCCTGGCGTTTTTAGCTCAAAAACACATACATCGCCTTCCTTCTGATTATTGTCCGTACAGAATTTAATACATCCAGCCGCCAAGTGTATAGATCCAATCTCTCTACGATAAACACGAACATGTCACTCTCTTCCATGAGAAACCTGGAGCGTCAGAAACTCCACTGGTTCTCTCAGATACTTCTTAGCAAACTTAACAGGTACATACTACATAAAACAGAGAATTTCAAGCCTTACACATCCCAGTGATCATGGAAATGACAAAAAAAAATTGTTAGTAAGCACATGTAATATAAAAGCCTCACCAGCATATTTTGACGCATGTTGTACGATCTTATGACACATGTGAAACTAGGATTCTGCGCCACGTCGTCTGCATCATCCACGAGATTAATAATCTCTACCTCATCTTTCATCTGTCCGGTCTCCTCTCCCCTATTTACATTCACTGTATTTGGATTGTCAGTGGAAGTATAAAGTTTTTGAAGCTTGTTAGTTTGCAGACTAGACTTGATGGGAAAATTCTGAAGAAGTTTTTTGGAGATTAAATCAGCTTTCTTTTTGTTTGGACGCCGGAACTTGAGATCTCAACCCTGTTATCCTCTTCAATTTCATCAACATTTTCTCTGCTTGCCTCATGTCTAGGATATTGCACCTCGCAAACAGTTTTATCGAAGATATTAACATCAAAAGTGGAACCTCCGTTGTATGTAAAAACTAGAAAATGTCCTACACGGATTGAATTGTTCTCTAAAAATTCAGTCCAACCATTGTCAAGCCAAATGGTTCCCTGAACTCTACCCAATCCCACTCGCCAAACACGAGTGTTGGGAAGCTTGAGTGCAGCAACATCAGAGAGTTCATGTCCATATTTCCTAACAAATTTCTCCGGAATAATCTGCAAGAATGAAAACCACTCAATGATATTAAAAATGAGAGGTGGAAATGTACAAAACCGAAGTTATTGTTATGAACTAATCATCGCGGGATCAAAAGTAAGAGTTACGAAGTAACGCGACTTACCAAGTTTTTGTCTTCCATTGACGGTTGAAGAATGATCTTGAAGAACCTTTTGAACTCTCCATTCACCGTAGAATCTCTCGGGTGGCAATGGCATTGACACTCTTTGGTTCCCATATTCTCAAGATAGCTAGCATGCCAGGTTCAAGTATAAATTTATGGGTTAAGGGTTACAAGATGCACATCAAAAAGTTGCGATCGGTCCATTCTCTGTTAATGTATTCATGCCTACATATTTGATTCCTCCTACCCTAGACCTGTACCCCTTTCTATCAATTTTTTCCGTTCAACAGAACTTTCCCATGTAACTAGTTTCTTTTCTGTTTTTGTTTTCATTGAAAAATGCAAAGTTCATTTAACTGGTTCCACGCTAATAATTCTGCGGCAGCTGCACACGGCAACGGGTACAGCAGAGCAGATCTGAAGGCCTCTAGTGGTCCTCCATACTTCGGCGGAAAGTGTCGATCATAGTGAATATAATATGAAATTTGCAATAGATTAATATTATATATTATTTTAAATAATTTTTATATATTATGTTATATATTTTTTAGTTTGTCGAAAAAATATAATAATATAAATTTACTATAACAAAATTTCACACATTGTTTGTATTGATTTATATGTATTACTTAACAATAATCACAATATGGAGTCTAAAGATTAGATCATTCTCCACTTCAACTTTCAAAGTTATTCTAAGAACCACGAATCTGTTAAAGACAGAGTTTGTTATTCTTATTGGAGATGCGCCAACTTTTGGTTTAATAATTGGTTCTCCTGTGACCCTTTAAACAAATTACATTAAATAGAAGTCTTTAAATCCATTACTAGTCTGAGGTTGATAGTTTATGAAGCATTGGTTGGCATACAGATTTTCACACAGAGTTCCATTTCAAGATCTCTTTGTGAAGAGACTACTCAAATAAGCCTACTTAGAGGGAAAGATAGCATCATTTAGAAGCATACTAGAAATGACAAATTCATTAATCAATCTTGTGCAAAGATCCTTCAAAATCATAATAACAGAATACCATGGACTCAGGTTGTTTGGTTCAATCCTAGAGCATCTGTTATATTATGGTTAGCTATGAAGAACAAATTGCTAACTGTTGATAAGCTGAAAACGTTTCTTAATATTCCTAATTATTGTATCTCTGTCGAAGTGTAGAGGAAAGCAATGATAACCTATTTTTACAAGGTGAATTTTCTCTACCATTTGAAGTTCTGTATTGCATAAATGTCACATTCAGAATGCTCTAGCAGATTGGAATTTTGTCAAGGCATGGTGTGGTGCAATTAAGCACCTTGACACTACAATCAAGTGGTGTTTCTACCTAGCTTTGTCCTTCTTTGTTAAAGCCATTTGGGATTAGAGGAATGCTCACATATTTCATAATAGAAGTTTAATCAAGGAACAATTCAACAACAGAATTCTCCTACAGATCAGAAGATACCTTAGCTTATACAAGTCCGAATTTCATGATGAATATTTTTGTACTAGAATGTGGAATGTGTAGTTTAACCATCCCACTATCTAAAGAAGGTTGAACATAGGATTACCGTATAGCTTTTGCTTTACCTAACAAACCATGTATAGTTCTTCGTAGCTATTTTATAACTCTTGATTGCCTTTACTAACTTAATTTATTACCATTTTCTCAAAAATAATCACAATAAATATAATAAAATTTTATTTAGTTCCCATACAATTACAAAATTAATAATAAAATAAAGTATTTAAAATATTACAATTCATTATAATAAAATATCATATAATATTGACATCATAATTAGTCCACAAAAACAAGAATTCGTAACCACAAATACAATAAAATAAAAAGTGAAAGCTGAAACAAAAATACTTAAAATTATAAGTTTGATATTTATATTGCATACGTAAGATTTATCATATGCATTAAATACAAGTTAATTCAAAAGTCAAGACAAAAAAAGAAAAAGAAATTTCAGTCCATGATATATATACTTAAATCATATTTACGCCACCTTTCATTGATAAAAAGTTTTCATCATTAAGGAGATTCTCGCATATAAAAAGTTTTCATCATTAAGGAGATTCTCATCATTATCATTATGCAAGGTTAATACATCAAATGACATATCAATACTTTATGATGTAAGGTCGACTTCCAATTCACCCTCTTCTATAAAATTTAATTCCTCTAAAACTCAATCCTTTAAGAGATTGATATGATCAAAGATAAATTGGATTAATAAAACTACATTTTTTATTAAGAGCCCTAGTAAATAAATGAAATTATATTATTAAATTATTATGAAAGTATAAGAAATCATTTTTCAATTTGATAGTGATAATAAAATCTCACTTTCAGATTGGTTTCACTAAACAACTTTGAGACAACCAAAGAAATCCCATAAATAAATTGAAGTAATGATAATTTTTAAACCTAAACCCTAATGAAGAAATGTATATATAAATTATCTCTTTAATGTATTCAATGGACATCTTGCACCATGGCATTTGAAACAATTATTATGATGGTTACGAGTATTCTTATATTAATTTTTATTCTTATTTGTAAAACTTGGTATAAAATAGACATTTAGAGTGAGAAATGCACCAGTGGTGGACTCTCGTATGTGATATATATAACTTAACTCCTATAATCTATAAATTGTCCAAGGAGAGTGCATATATCGTTCTATATTATAAGTCTAAGAGTACCAAATTTTCAAAAAGGAAAAATAGGCTAAGAGTAATAAGTGTCGATTCCACAAAGGCGACGAGTATTAATAATAACTCTTTTCCCATTAGCTAACCTACAATTTAGGTGATAGTGATAATTTTGATTTAAAATAATACAAAATAAACTAAGAACAAGTCAATATAATCAAGAAGATAAAATAGAAAAGTGTAAAAAGTCAACAAATAAAATAATTAGCATATGGTCTCAAGCCTTCTCATGCAATCAGGATTTCACTAATTAATTTATTTTCAAGTTCATCATAATGTAGAAATTTCTTAATTATGCTAACATCTTTCTCAAGACTATTAATACCTAATTATATGTTGATTAATTGAAATATCTTTCTAATTAAAATCCTTAGAATTACACTATTGATTTATGAATTTCACTATTAGGTTTGATCATAATCTAGTAGATTTATATCAACCCATATCTAGATTTACACGTAATTCCTTTCATTTATTTTAAGTCTATTCATACATTAGATTTCTCGATCTTAATTACATGAAATTATATATAAATCAACATACTGACAATATTAATTCAAAAATAAACAAGAACACGTAATTGAATCTCAATGAAATTAAAGAATAAAATAAAATAAAATAAAGTTACTACAAGATCCATCATAGGGTTTATCTAATCTAGGTATCATAAAGGGTTTACTCATAATCATATCTAACAAAGCACAAAACTAAAAAAAAAGCTAAAAAATCAAGGATAATATGAATTAAATCTTTAAAATCTTCAAAAAGAAAATCACTCTACGTTAATGAAAATCTGCTCAAATGGAATTCTTTAGCTATTTCTCTTCTTTTATGTCATGATAGGGTTTCTCCTTGTGTTTCTTGACCCTCTTCTTCCTTTTGTCACTAAATCTTGTCTTTTTAAATTTGAAATTTGAATCTAACTAGATATAGAATCATCAATATGGGCATGTTCTATAAAAAACAATCAACATGCTTATAAACTATCTAACAAAGCTATGAACATTGTCTTACACTCCATAACTTAATTTAAATAGCTTTAAAATGCTCCAAACTTGTTTAAATTTGTTCTTTTTTGCTCTAAGTGAGTGAATTAAACCTAGAAAAATATGAACAACTTAAATACCAAAATTGATTAAAAAACTCAAGTTAACAAGCAAAACGCATTAAATATGAGACAAAAAATATAACTAAAACATTGGTGATCAACTTCCCCACACTTAAGCACTTGCTTGTCCTGTAGAAAATAATAATTCTAATTCAGTAACTCCTCTTAATATCCCTTTTTTCTTCATCTCATCCTATCCATTCACATTTCAAATATTATGCCTCAAGAATTAAATCAAATTACAATTAAAATCAAACAATCACATAATAATTTTTCCATAAGCCAAAACTGTAAATGATATTTCTTTTGAAAGTTAAATAACGTCATTAGATAAATAACTGGCTCCAATAACAGGAGATTAAATAACAAATAACAAGGATATAAGGCATCTGATTCTACTAACTATTGAACATGGATAACATCATAATGAACACTATTACTAGCATGCAGTAATCACTAATGTGCAAAGGATAACATTAGGACAAACACCAATTATTGCAGATAGAGAGGAACAGTGAAGCTAGTAGGTTGTAAGCAATGGTCTTGGCTCTAATCCATTGAATGAGGATACAAAGACAAGTTTCTGCATGAGCAGCAGTCGATCCAAATAATCTACTGTTTCTTTCATGCAAATGTGATAGACGAATGCACCAAACGCAGCGTTGAATAATTTAAAATATCCTTTATATTTGAATGTTACATAAGAAATCCATTCTGTACTATTTGGATAACCCTCGCGAAATCAAGTGTTATAGAATTTAACATTCTCACATTAAAGATTCACTTAACTAACTTGAAGTGTTTAGGGTGATCATCAATGAAACTGTTGGGCCTCGTTTCCGGAATCAAAAAGCGTAAACGGGTTCCTTGTAGGGTTATTTTCAATGAAGTTTCTTTACCCCTGTTGGGCCCCATTTCCGAAGCCCAAAAATCGATTCGGAATCAAAAAGCATAAGCGGGTTCCTTGTAGGGTTATTTTCAATGAAGTCTTTTTAACCCTCATCGCTTCATCCCCGCTCTTATAGCATCTCAAGCCACAAAGTCGAGCCCACACAACGAAATCACAATAATCACAATTGACTTCTTCAAAATTGTAGCTCTTAGTCTCTAGGTCATTTAAAAATAAGAACCACCTCATTCGGAACTCTATAGCCCAAGATATGCTTAAAAATCCAAAGTATGTTCATAGCCCAACCATGATCTCTCAACCACCCCTCACTTCCTTTCTATCAAACTTCTTGAATTTAACTCCAAAGGCTATCAATTTTTATAGAGAGGTATAAAAACATGTTAGAAATCTAACGCTTTAAGAATCACCTCAATCAGAGGTCAGACGAATGAGTAATGGCCAAACGAATCCATCATGTTCATATCCTTACTCCTATTGAACATGCTATGGCGCAAACGCCATAACTCTCACTATAGGTGTCGGATTGACTTTGTTTTTAGACGGTTGGAAAGAAGACATCTAGGGTTAAAACTTTCATGAAGACCAAAATTGAAATTCTGTCGTTTGGAGGGTCAAAATGCACGGATTGTGTCATCTAACATGATCAAGTCGTGTAACCTTCGGGTGAAATTGTGTCCCTGCGCTAAAAAACACACGGCCCTTGTAATTTTACAAGGGCAGGTTGTGTAACCTTCGGGTGACACGAAATTTCACCCTTCAAGACCCTCCAAAAATTCCTAAACCTATCCTAACATTCCCTTACCTCATATTCTTCTCCAATACCGAAAAAACTACTTCAAATCCATTTAATAACTACAAACATCATTGAAACTCAACTCCAAAGGATTCATCACACACATTCTTCCCAATTTCAACAAGCTATTCTAACACTAACAACAATTGACAATCTCAACCAAGGATAAGCACGTCCATAATTCTCAAACTTTAAAGAAACATAATCATACAAGAACTTCTCAATTCTTATTCTCATTTGAAAACAAAAACAATGTTTGAACAAGCTTTACTTACATATCAACACATACATCAATTTGATATAAAATACAAAAGATGCTCACGTTTGATATGGTTATAAAGCTAGCCAAAAGTTACTAACTTAATACAAAAGACTCCTAGCTATCTTGGAGTTTCCCAAATGCCTTGCAAGGGTCGTTACTCTTCTCGATCTGCACCTGAGGAGGAAAATTATAGGTTGAGCTACACAGCTCAATGGCTAACTTATTCATAGCCATTGGCGATGAGCCACACAATCAAACATATACAAATATCCATATAGACCAACAATGAAATCTCAATATTTACAATTCCAATAAACATCTCATAAATTCAACACATCTCATAAATTCAACACATCATTCCATGGTCATATTGGATGAAAGTCACATCTAGGCATAACAATCAAAATATCATCATAACTTAAGACATCAAAATGCAAATGCACACACAATTTGGCTCGAGGGTTCCATGAACAAAACAGAGAAACCGAAGTTTACTCCGTGAATGAAACAAGTCCACTTTTTGGATCTCGTGGGCCACAAGCGGGCAATCGGGAGAAGGCTTAATGTCTACATGAACGTGACTACGAAACGATTCCTCTCTCGCCCAACCACAATGAAATCGCATACTTAATTCAATCATTCACAATCTCATATTCTTATGCTTAATTCAATCATTCTCAAATTCATATTCTCATGATTTTTCTTCTTTCCACTCAATCAAAATGTCATAATAAAAGGCATAGCATAATCATGCTCAAAATTCAATCTTTATCACAATGTCATACATCTTTCAATGCATAAAATAACATAACACACATCATAGCAATTCACAATTTATCAATTCAAGCACATACATACACATATATGCACACACAAGGCATTTTGTCCATTACACAATAACTATAAATAAATTACCCACCTTATACTCTTGAAAATCCAATTTCAATGGTACCCTTACTCTTGCTCTTGGGTAGGTTCTTGATTTCCTAACACAACCAAAATTCCCATTTAATTCCAATTCAAATGGAAATTTCCCAATTTCCATAATCACAACAAAATGAAATTAACCCTAATCAAGCTCAAATTTAACCTACCCATAATTCATATAGGTTAGAAAACCCAAAACCTAACTTAGAAACCCATCTTCTTCCTCCAATCCAACACCCAACACAAAAACTCTTTTCTCTCTCTAAACTTCTTCATTCACACACAACCAATTTCTTCAACAAACAAGAAGAAAAGATGAACTTACCTTTAGAAATTTGATTCTTCTCTTCTTTTCATAATTTTTCCTCTTTTTTCCCTAGTTTTTTTTTTATTTTTCTTCTCCTTCTCTTCTCTCCCTCACATTTTCTCTCTTTTCTTCTCCCCTTTTGGCTGCCAACGACAACTTCCTTCCCTCTTCTAATTTTAAGACACAATTTAATCTATTCTTCCAATTATGCCCCCCACTTACAAGGCCTTTCCCAATTTGCCCTTCTTTTGTCTTTTATGTTGATAAATAACCCATTCTCAGGCTGTTCCCCTTTCTCCCCACTAATTCGATCAAAGTTTTAGAAACATACGTGAACATGTTTGGCTTATGTTCATGATCGATGCACCATAATAGAAACAGCTCCTTCCTCGAGTATTTTGTACTTTGTCGTTTCCCGAAAACAACAGCAAATATGAATTTATGCAGCAGCTTCAATTCCGGGTTAATAATTTGTGCATTAGATGCAATGTGTGGATCATACTCATCCAAGTCTGTTAAATATTTCCAATATGAATTAATTGTGAAAGACTGATGTCCATCATCAATATCGTATTCTACAAACCCAAATATAAACCGTAACATTCTCTCATCCATAACACATGCTTGCCCTCGTAATCTAAACCACAATTTCTTCGGTATGCTCGAGACAAACCTCACAGATGTGAAAAAATCGAGTGCCAGGTCACGGTAAACAGGGTAATTAATTCGCACAAAATGTTTCCATCTACCTCTCCGACATAATGTCATAAATATATCTGTCAACCCTATTTGATCTAGCACCTCAAAATTAAAATACGTTGGAACATCAATGCTCTTACTTTGGAGTTTCCTGTACCTCTCTCCTTCTGCCTCGGAATAAATGGGAAAAGGGGCATCATACACACCTGCAATGTCTGCAGGATTGTCCCCTCTCACCTCAGCTTCGATGTTTTTCTCTGACTGTCTAGCTCTTCGAGGGGGCATTGTCACTGTAGAAGCTGCATATGTGAGAAATAAAGAACCCAAATTATTACGGTTGACCCGGTGTGACGTCTAAATTACGTTAAACTTAACTTTAATGATATATAATAGTAAGGGCATGCATTAATCATAGTAACGGCTAGCATTAAGAAACTTGAGTTACCGGATTCAAAATTTAATTAAAATGAGAATGCAAGTAGCAAAAAGATCACTTACACATCTTATAGGTAGTAAACAATAAATTTTGACTAAGGTTGATACGTCTATTTTTCCTATGAAATGTTATATCCTTAGCATGGAAGCGGATAATGAATCATTTCTAATCTTAGCCAGGCCTTTCTTTCCTATACTTGGAGCAATCATAAATTCTAGGAAAGTTTAATCAATCCTTAAGATTAGAGAAGAATAAGGTTTGATCTCAATCTCGATCTTGGATGAAAAAAAACAACAATTTTTGCTTAATAATGAATCATTAAAGACTGCACTTTCTAATGTTTTTCATTGTTGCATAGAGCAAGAAGTTAACGTACTAAGGCAAAGGAAAAAAATGCCAGAACATGAAAGCAAGGGTAACATTAAAATAGGAGAACCTTTTTCAAGAATCCAGCAAAAGAAAGTTGCAAAGGCACTACCTCATCAACTAATCAACTTTAGGAAAGTCCACGGAACAGACTGTTACAGAAGCACTTTGTTGGGGAGGCAACCCAACCGAAATCTTCTTAAACTTCATAAATTAAACATCAATTTTCACCCAACCTTTTAGCTTTAACTCATATTTCTTCTAGCTTTTCATTAACTCGGTGGGGCATTTCATCAAACAATATAGATGCATTCTTTCATATTACCATTGTTAAACATACAAAGTTCACAAATTACCTAAATAAGTTTCAGCAAACCGCAATCATGCTCCAAACAATCAACTATTACTAATAAACCAAATTTGAGAAGAGAGATTGCCAGTTTAACAGAAAAAAAAACGGCAGTCTGTCGTCCTTATCCACAACACAAACAAGAAGCTACCCACAAGAAGCTACCGACGCCTGAGTGAGAGAAGCTATCCCCAACGTGAAAGTACCCAACGCATACAACTAATTGAAAATGGCAAAGGCACTTGAGTCGGTGAGTGTAATCCCGTCGATGTGCACTTCAGACGTTCAGTGATTTCTATTGTGTTTTGAATTACGTTTAAACAACGTTTTGTGTGGTTTTATTTTTCAATGTATTCATTTGATATAAAAGTAATTTAAAAGTTAGGTAATTATATAGGAGACTGGCAGATATTTGACTAATAATAAATTTGATTTATATAATAATAATAATAAGTATAATTATAAACAACTTTGAATTACAATAATTACACATAATAATTATATATTTGAATTATTTGTAATAAAATTTTTAAACAATAATAAATAAAAATTATATTATAGTAATAATTATAATAATAATAACATTAATAAATTTGAATAATAAAAATAAAAATTTATAATAATAATTACACTTAATATTTATAAATTTGAATAAATTGTAATAATAAAATTTATTATAATAAATACAAAATATATTATAATAATAAAATAAATAATAATAAGATTTAGATAACTGTAATAATAATAATAATAATAATAATAACAACAACAA
>JAOTIZ010000203.1:36108932-36122763 GCA_027123425.1 Erythroxylum panamense
GGTGGGTTGGGATTTGGGACAGCTTTTCTTGAATGGGTCGCTTCTTTTGCTGCAATGTATGCATCCCTCTGAACGCTGAATCTTGTGTGCTTGTGTGGGTCAGGGTAATTTTGCTGCTATGTTCACGTGTTTGACCTGTGACCAAACGTTTTCATTATGTTTTCTTCTCCCATTTTGTGTCAGGGTAATTTTGCTGCTAAGTTGGGGAAAGGCAGCAAAAAACTATTCAGTGTTTGGTTGCTGCTTGAGACATCTTATTGTCACCGGCAAAAAACTATTCAGTTTCCACTTGTCCTACTGGAGTGGCAAAAGAAATTTCCAACTAGGGTGTCTAGGTGATTTGATCTGAGATCTAAGCAGTAAATGTACAGGAGAACTAAAATGCAGAGACAGGACCTCTTGGATGGTTTTAACTCTTCTTAAAGGATCTAATGCAATGCAGATGCAACAGCTTCAGCACAATTATGCTCAATTTGCAGGTTGCTTAATACAACTTCCATTAGTTTATGAAAACATATGAATTTATCTAAAGCCTGGTTTTATGTTTCACACTTTATATATAAAGTCCAAATAGGCCGGAGGAATCACAGAAGGCAACATATAAGCTGGCAAGTACTTCTGAATGCAAGCAAAAGAATGATTTTCCTATTACAAGAAGTTGCATAATCAGAGTTCTTGTCAACGATCTTTCAGCTTCTCGAAAGACATGAACTCCAGTTGAAATTGCTGGCAAGACAATTAGGAATGACAGCTGAATCACAACGTATGCGGGATCTGAGAAGATTGGAGATCGTGCGGGATTAAGCTTCATAGGAACTGGAGTTTTCTGTACTTGGTTAAGTAGGCCAAGTTACGAAATTCCACATTTAGCCAATCTGATCTTCATTCTTCTGAGCTATTTCGAATTTCCAAATAGTGTTGAAATCAACAAGGATCTACCCGATTGACCTTGGAAACATTTTTGTGATTCATCAGTCATTCCACATTTTGACGCTAAAAGCACTGAAAAACAAGATGGCAAACAGAACTCCACTGTAGCTTCACTGGATGATCTCCCACTTGGAACTAGTGTGATCAAGAGACTAATTCTCTGGAAAGCAGGTAACGGAAAGTGAAATTGTGTTGGATCCAGTCAATGGTCTTCCCAAATTTCCTGTCTTTACTCTGTTGAATGGTCTTCCTCAAAGAAGCAGGTAGTAAATGCTCTATCATTTCCAACAAGCCAGAAGGGCAAAGATCCAAATCCTTGGCAAAAGTGTCAACAATCTTAGGTAGAAGGAGTTTCTTATCTTTGTGTACAGCAAAAGTTGATTGAATGTATTCTTCTTTTGCGGCCTCCAGATCATCAAACACTCTCTTGGGAGTGTATACTCGGACCTAATTAATTGAATTTCATTAGCTGCAAGTGACAAGAACTGATGAAGAAATGAAATGGAGTGTACGAAGATTTTTCTTCTAAGCAATCTCGTCATGCTTATATTTTTCTGAAATGAAATATATCTTGAGATCAATCATTTAATCTGCACGTTACTAACTGGTTTACTTGGAAGATTTATTTAGCATTTTAAGAAGTTCAAAATCAAAATCATGTGCACTGTAACATACTGCAGGATCTGAATGGCTTCCTGAACAAAGTGCAAAATGCAAGCGAGGTTCAGGGTGATCGATCGAATACCCCGCTCTTGCATCTCCAACCTTGAATTTTGATCTCGAAGAGAGCAGCTGTCGCAGCCACTAAAAGCAAATATATGGAAAATTAGATGTTTAAAGGGATAGTTTATTCCTCATGATAATATAGTTATAATATCTAAGAGGCTGCAAAGATAACTGAAGAAAGGGTTTTTCATTTTCGAACTCAAGTCGCACAAAGAGATGACAATCAAGTTTCAGAAAATAAGATTACCTGTCCTGGACGAGGCAGTCGACATCTCAGTATCTGACTTTGTATCATGTCCACATCAACCGTGTAACCCCCTATGTTGTACGCAGCCTGAAACATAATAAATTTACTTAATATGGTGCTTATTTTTTTCTCTGAAAACAGCTGAGTTTCGTATCACCTTAAGCACCAAGGATACTCTTTTTGTATTATTTTGTGGAATCCCATAAACAAAACATGCCTGCAGGAAAACACATTCAGATTTAGGTCCATTAGCAGCAAACGACAGAATGCATTAGAAAACGAATGATTTGATTGATAGTACTTGGTATAGAAATGTTACATGCATCACCAGTGCATTGTGCACATTGATCCAGAAAGCTAGCTTTTCTTCATGTTTCATCTTTCTGGGATCAACTTCTTCCAACCGAGATACAAGTGACCTGAACCAAACTTAAGCAATTATGATAAAGAAATGTAGAGAATTCTTTCTTTTATGAGAAATAGCCCTGCGATCCTCCTTAGGTCTATATAGCACTCGCCATCACAAAGTTTAATTATGCTTTAGAGAGACGTTAACCTAGGCTGAAAATTGAAATTCGCTTTACAAAGATGTTAACATAGGCTGAAAGATGGTGTGGATGAAATATATACTTCAATCGACATTCATGCGCCTTTGAATCATACAACCAAAACAGGAAAATGTTCTATTTTCAATTTACATCTACTTAATCAATATTGATGCTCGATAATAGCATAACTGCTAGATGTTTAAGAAAGTTATGTTGCTTTCCATGTTGTTTCTGAGTTTGAGGGTGACTTAAGCAGCTTCAAAGTCAAAGCAAGTAAAATGTGGTGTAAAAGTTGAGTCTGTTCACACCTAAAGTAGTGGAGCTTGTTCTGTATTTCTCTTAGCTTCTGATCATCTCTGGAAATCCAATGTACCTCTACCATTGTGCAATATGGTCCGCTGAATTCTTTCGACTTCCCAATATGAAAAGCGTTGTCCAGAGAAGAATTAAAGGATGAAAATTTGCCATAGCTGGGGCTCCAAATGCTACCCTGACCTTGAGTTGGGAACTCGCTTGGTGATGAAGAGAATGAAGTAGGTGAGGAAGGATAATCAGGAATGACCAAAGGTGGGTCTGAAAGTTCACAGTATATGGTTGAGATAGATTTTATCATCTCCTCAGAAAGCCAGTTTGGTGTCTCTGTGGCTTCATCATTTGCACGGATTCCAAAATGATCTGCCAGACTGATTACATTAGAAGCGTCATTCTGAGCTTGCTGAAGAAAACACAAATTAGATATGTTACTGAAGGACCATTACAGGAACTATCAACAAGAAAATTCTCGTTCAAACAAGCTACCTCCAGCATGGACAATGGGAGAGAGTGGTATGAGTCTAGAGCTCTAGCTACAGATCTCATTGTTCGAGAACTTTCGGGCAAATGCTGAGACAATGAGGAGTGACATCGCTGAATACCAGAATCAGAAAGCTTTGCCAGTCCAAATATGTCATTGCTTTCCTTCTGATCATTTTGAAGACTTGACTGATTAGCTGAATTATCTTCATGTTGCACAAGATCATGCTCGTGAATTACTGGAAACTTATCTTCATGAATGATCGAATTCATTTTAAGCCCTGCATCCGTGGATGATATCATTGATACTTGTTGATCAAACATCTTTCTATACACAGAAAGGAGATATTTTTCCAGATACACGACTTCCAACTCCAACACAGCAACTTCGTTAATCAGTTCCTTAGCAGGCTGCAAATCAAGTGGATAGTAAATAGAAGATAGAATGTCAATCAACTTCCCAAACTTTCTAAAACAGACAACAGTAGAACAAGGGAAAAACAGAGATGCCGAGAAGGGGAAGCATCTAAATCAACAACGTCAAAGTATAACTCAGTGTGGATCCATACATCAGTTCTTTCAATTTATGAACACTTACCTTGGGAATGGTTTTATCGTTCATAATATCATGGGAAACTGTCCTGTAACTTAGTGCCTTCTCCAGTGCACTGCGTACCATAAACTGAGCCTGCAACTGGTTTTGAAGCTCTAGAATCTATATAAGACAACCAAGGATGGGTGAGATAAATTGAATTACATAGCCTCAGCATTTGAATTGACACATAAGACCTGTAAATACTCTGATTGCTTGGTTTACATGGGAAGTGTGAACAAGTTTAAGTTCTTTCCATTATGAGACAGAAAGCTCCACAGACTTGGCTTAAAGAAGGGGATGTTAATTCTAAATTCTTTCAGACTTCTTTGTTGGCTCGGAGGAATACTAATACCATCACTAAATTGAAATCTTGAATCCTTGCTTGGCAGAATAGATTCTTATCTTCAACTGCTAGAGTCACTCTTATCACTTCTGTATTGAATAGCATGCATATTCAGTGGGCAACCCATATAATACTTCCAAAGAAAATGATTAAGGACATGGAGAGGGTATTAAAATCATTCCTCTGGTCTGGAAAACCAAAAATAGCAAAGTGGTCAAAGTGAAGTGGGATGAAATTTATCCTTCCTAAGAAGAAGGGAGGTTTGGGGGTCATTTTGATTTCTCAAATGCAACGGGTTTTGCTACTTAAGAGGATTTGGAGATTATTTATGGATAAGGAAGCCTTATGGGTGAAATGGGTGCAGATTTTTCACCTTCAAACTCGAAGTTTTTGACAGCTCCGATGTAACCATTTTTATTCATGGATTTTTAAAGTTATGTTGAATCTTAGGGAACTGATTTATCTTTATTCAACCCTCTTTGGTTGTGTGATGAATTACAAATGTTACAGAACAGGATCCCTAAGGAGGTTGCGGTTGCATGGCTCATCTAGGAGTGGGATAGACTTCATACTCTTGGTCATTTTCAATTACTAGAGAACTACTTACCTGAGATGCCAAATGTAAGAAGAATAAGTTGATATGGACTTTACATACAAGTGAGATGTTCAATAACAAATCTAATCATAATCTACTGGTAGTGCCACAAGAATCAGTCTCGTGGGTAGAAATAGTGTGGAAGCAAGTTTTGTGCCCCAAAGCTGCCACTTTCTTATGGTTGGTGATTAAGAACAGATTAAGAACTAAAGACCATTGATTTGGGTCTTACGATCTTTTATGTGTGTTATGTAAACTTGTTAATGAGATGAGAAATCATTTGATCTTCCAATGTAGTTATAGCAAATTTATATAGAATAGAATTTTGAATATGATTCGACTCCCAAGGTTCTCATTTGTATGGGATGAAATGTTGGAATCCATCATTCGATACGCCAAACCGGAGCACAAGGATGGATTACTAATCAAGACTTCTTTCCAATTGATAATCTATTATATAGCCACAATAAGACTTCTTTTCAGATGGTTATCTAACGGGAATGAAACAGGAGAATCTATAATAATGCAGAATAGCACAAGTCTGAACTTGCCTTCAATTTCTAAAAAAAAAGTTTTAACTTACTTTAAGTGTTTAAGGTATATAATAAAACAATAAAAGAAGTCAGAACTAAGCACTTCTGCACTTAGTTTACAGCACAGTGACAGCTATAGATTGCCAGGAACAGTGTGTTATGCTTGTGACCATCTTCAGATTAATGTGTTTCATACTGAATCCCTTCATGCATTTTACAGAAAGCAGGAATAACGAAGGGTCACAGACTGAACTTTCAGAATGCTAAAAAGGAAATATAACTGCTCTCCCCTCTCAACACATGGACATTTAGATACCAACCTCTTGTTTTAGAGAATCTTGAGCTCCCATGTAAGGAGGTTGCCTCTTCTTGCCTTCCGCAGGGCCGTCCCTCTGTCCCATTTTCTGTCAGGGAAGAAAAACTAACAGTAAAACAGATGGAGTGGAGACACTAGTTCTTTCGTACATGTTTATATGTCAAACTATATCAACTGAGGTTGCTCCCAGAAATCATATAACAAAGATGCAGGGAATAGCAACACATAAGTACTCTTACCAATTTCAGGTGGTTAGAAGCTCCAAAGATGTTGTCTGCTTCGTGTTTTTCAAATTTACTTTTAACTGGATCACTGCAAAAGCAATAAACAGCTGAACCAACGCAAAAGGTGAAAACAACGGACATTAGGCTGCAACTTTCAGTCTTACATAAGTCATAACACGCATGTAGCAGCTAATATCTATAAGTAGAAACCTTGAAACAATAGTTTCTTCGTTAACATCGAGGATCAATATAGACCTATAAAGGGAACAGGTTAAGCTTTAGTATCAATACTCACCTGTTGGATCGTTTGTGCTTAGAAACTGTTGCCTCCATGAGCTTGAATGGCTTTAGTGTTAACTATCCCGCCACTTTACTTCATGCATGGTGGCAAAGAAAGATATTGTCTTCAGACCCCACAATTGAAAACTGGGCACGAGAGCATTAAATGCGGCAAATACTACCATAAGATATTGACAGGCACTAAGCAAATAAAAAAATACACTACAGAAGGGAAAAATCCAAAGTCATTAAATGGTAACAGAATAAACCTGGTTATAAGAAACAGAAACAACAGTGTGTGGAATGAGACTACTCACAGTCACAGACGTTGGTTTTTGAAAAGGGTGAACCAATTAAGAGGCAATTCGATTCTTAGACATATCTAATGCGAAATCCAACAACCCCATTGTCCTTTTGATAACTATCTATTGTATACATAGTGCAAAAGATAAACATTCTTACACTCTTATATGGAGTGTCATAGTGTGTAGTGCAAGAAAAAGGGTTGTCAATTTTTTTGACTAGTCCCTTGTCTTAGAAAGCAATGCCACCTTTCAAGCTTTTGGAACGGTGGGCTTTTTGCATTGCATGAAAAGGAGCAAATCTCAGTTCTTGGCTTTTTGATTCAATGTGATTGTTAAAAGTGGAAGTCAGGCATTTAAAAAAAAAGGAAGAAAAGACAAAAATTAGGAGGTGTGATAAGCCAGAGTTCATGGGATTTGGATTGTACACTTCATATGGTTTTCATGTCATTTCATTTCGGAAGCATGAATAACAAACAATACTATCCCGCCACCACCCACACTCGCAATGCATAACGAAGAGATTAAGAACATTGTAATTCGTGCCAATGCATTTAGGACATTGTGCCAATAAACTCACTTTTAGGACCTTTGTTTATGCCTTAACACACTGATTTTTTGGGTCAACAACGTCAGAACCACCACATCTAGGTTTGTTTGAACTACCATATAATGATGTCTTCTGTTGGTACTTCTAATTACTATAATTTCAGTAGAACCAAGTTCGCATACATATATCTACAGCAATCAAGTCGTTGGAAAGACATAAATATGTGAAAGTTGGGATTTCTATAAAATCAAAAGCGAAGCTGATCTTGCTTTATCTCGCTTTATCATAAACATTCTTTAATGCCTGAGGTTTTCCAATCATGAAGTGTAAGGTTGCTAGCTAGCAACACTGCCAAGGAAGAAGCTAATAGTGGTGGCCCCCAAATAACTAAAAAGAAGGAAGCATTTACAAAAGATAAAGCACCCTCAAAAGGGCTGAAAGGAGGAAAACACAGGAGATTGATATGAATTGACTGGTTTTTGTGGGCTTACCGATTGTCTATTCCTTAGATGTATCAGGATACAACAATATAAGGTCCCTGTGTCCGGTCAAAAACCTGCTGGGAGGGAAAAGCTTCTCCCCTTTTCATATTGGTTAAAGAGCTAAATTGATTAGCAAACAATAAAATTTAATATAAATATGTTAGGATCACCAACCGATAACACCACTACAAAGTCAAAAATTTTCAAAGACTTTCGAGTTGCACTTGCACATATAACTAGGTCTGCAGGTTATGTCTACATTTTGGTTACATAGGACTCCATATTTTGGTTTCCAGGAGCATTTTGTAAAATGCACATGGCCATTGATATCATTTCTTACCTTTAGTACTTTAGATAAGAGGTCAAAAGAACCCAAAAAAAAAAAAAAACACAGAGAGAGATAGAACAGGATCATATGTGTGGGTCTGTATGAATTAGTAAAAAATTGGATCTCATGGCAATTGAACTTTGTGATGGATATTCATTTCTTAGTTACCGAAAATTTCCTCCTTTGTTTTTTTGTTGCTCACGAGGTGTCTTAAGAGAGTTCCAATTATGAGAAGGTACCTTTAAACCATCCACATCCAGACTAATTCCCGTTCGAGCAGAATAGGTCCCTTGAAGAAGGTAAAACTCTACCCCAAATTTCTTCTTTTCACATTCTAACATTATAAAAGGTAGTAGTATTTTCAAGCCTATCGCAAATTATGTACTTGAACATGCTTTTACGAAACAACCATGAATTACCTCTGTCATCATATCAGAGACAGATTATTATAGCTTAATTATCATAGAAGGTGGGACTTTAGAATAGCAAATCGAGGTCCGGTCGTAAATGAACTCGGTGAAAAACAACCTCGTTCTTACAACAACCAATCATCAAAATTGAAGCTGAGAAGTTGGCCTGACATGCTTGTGGTTCTCAGAAAGTCACAGACATGCTTGGTATCAGACTTTCTCGGTTGACAATTTGCAGACACATTTTCCTTTCACAAACAAAAAGAAAATATATGAATGTTGTTAGAGACCATCTTAATTTAGGTTCCGGGTTTCACTTTCTTATTGTTACCACCTTTTGCATGTTGATTCTGATATTATTGAAGCATTTTCATTTTGGCTACAGGTTTCTGATTCAGCTCAAGTTAGCAATTATCACGAGCATCAAAGAAAGCTACACAAACCGAAAGTTTTGAGTCGAAGCATAGGAAACTGACAGACATGCTTCGTGAGACAACTTTAAAAGCTTCAAACAGCATTTATGAGTTTTGTCTAAGTTAAAAATGAGCACAAACTTTACAAGCTCCTATGCCATTTGATTTAATGCAAAACATAGTAATTAGCGTCTTCGTAAGATCAAGATGAGATTACACATTAAAAGCTCCCGTACTTCTATAACTTTTGGAGGTCAGGTAGCATAGCACTAGCATGTAAAAAATTCACTTAAAGATCTAGTAGACTTGAAAGAAATGATAAAATTCATTAGCGTAGCATTAGCATTATCTCATGCATTCGTATTATAATGAAGCGATTAAGCAACCTAAGGTACGGATGACGAGTTTATCTTTACATGGAATAGCAGTGTGAGTTCTGATTGTATCAAATAAAAGAAAAGGCCTTGCTTGTTTTATATATAAGCTTGACAAAGAGTAGATTGCATTAACTATTAGCTGTTTTTATCAGTGATTAGTTGATAGCTGATTTTATCAACTAATTTAACATGCGGATAACATCAGTTGTTTATTAAAGATGTTTGGCAAAATTAGTCATTTTAATATTAGTTGATGATATGTAAAATAATTTATAAGGACATGATTAAAAAAATTATAAGGGTATGAATATTATATTTCTTAGCATTTAATTGAATATTCTTATAAGAATTTATATTTAGATATTTAATTTTACAAAAATTAAGTTTATAACTTTAATAAAACATAATAATAATAATAATCACCATCATCGTAATCGTCATCATCATCTAATGTTAAATTTTTTATTAATATGAATGATGCAGGGAGCTACATCATATTAGTATTTTTCATATAATATGTATAAATTTTATTATTTAATAAATTAAAATACCTATAATTATAGTATGACACAGATACGATATATAGTAGTTATATACTAAAAATATTAATTTAATGTGACTTTTTATGTTTAAAAACTTAATAGTATGATATTTTTAAATGTAAACTATTATTATAAAATTAAATAAAGATTAAAAAGTTTAATTAACATTTTATTATATTCTTCCAAACTTCAGAATATAATTGTAGTATAACTTTGAAAACACAGCAAAAGTAAAAAAGTAAAATGGAGGATAATACTGTTATTAGGCAAATAACTAACTTTAAAATTTCTTTTATGGAGTTTTTAAAAATCAGCTTATTAAGATTAAATAAGCTAATTAATAAATCATTCACTAAATACATCCATAGTTTTTTAAAATAATAAAAAGTTAACTTTTAATCGATAATCTAAAAAAAAAAAAAACAGTTGTCCGTTTTGAACTTTCTAATGCAAGCGTAGTAGACATTAGTCTTGTAATTTGTAAACATATAATTGCGCGACCCGAGAGGAAAGAAGGTTCTCTCAAGAAGACCAAACTAATTTTACGATCAAGTGGGCTTCAGATTTATGAAAAACTAATATCTACGGTCAAGAAAGCAAGAGTCTCGAGGAAAGAGGCAAAATAAATTAGCATATTTGAATCAGTCAATGCCAATGATAAGAGAAAAAAGGAATCTTTTTCTTGGTGGGTTTTGAGATGCATCCACAATTTCTGGGGCGTACAATATTTAACGAATACTTCACTGCTTTTTCTTCATGTACACTGACAAGCCCACAGCTCTCTAGATGTGAAAGTCATGCCCGAGACAAAAAATAGCCGATAATATAAAATAATACAACAATAAATACAATATCTTGGTAGAAATTCGCTAAGACGTAAGATTTAGACGGATAACAAAATACGAAGATTTGTTCTAATCAATAGAGAGACACTTTTTGACAGAACTATATGAAATAAGAAAGAAAAGTTTTGAAGTACTCTTTAAAGAGGATAAAAATAAAAAATATATACAAACAATGACTTAAAAAAAATAAGAATAAGAATAAATCTACAATCTAAAATAGAAAGATAAAGAGATTGATAATTTTAATAATTAAAAATAAAAATAAAAGATAATACTAATAAATAATAATATATTAATAAAATAAGTACATAATAAATAATAAAATAAAGAATACAAATAGAAGATAAAATATGTAAATAATAAACAAAAAAAGAAGACAAATAAAATAAATATAACAAACAAACAATTAAAAAAGCTAGAATGATTACGAGAGAAGTATTACAAATAAATACAAGATTTAATAATCAAAAAAATGGTGCAAAAGATTTATGAAAAAGAGAAAGATCTCTCTGGACCTTTTACATAATATCCTTTATTCATATCTTAGTTTGCCAAAATTTCTTATTAAGCGCTAAGTTATGAGATAATGATAACAAAGTCATATCTTTTCTGATCATCTCTCTTAGCTCTTTTTAGGTCTTCCTCTTTATTTTTTTCTTATAATCCATAAGGATAATCTTTTTACATCTTCTCACTAGAGCATCATAATGTCTCCTGTTAATATGTTTAAACTAGCTAAACTTGACTCTCTTAATTTACCCTCAATGTTAGTCACCCTCAATTTTTTTTACCACTACATTTATAATTTTATCTCTTCTTATAAGGTTATACATTTAAAGGAATATCCTTATCTCTGCCACCATTAACTTTCGACTATGTACTTATTTGATGGACCAACATTCTGCGAACATGGTTGACCTAATTATTAAATGGTAGAATTTACCTTTTAGCTTAAGTGATATCCTCTTTTTACATAAATCTCCTAATACACCCCTCTATTTAAACTACCCTGATTTGATACGGTGAAATATGTCTTCTTTTATCTTGTCATTGCTTCAGATGATAGATCCAAGGTACTTAAAACAATCTTTTTGTGGTATAACTTTTGAACCAATCTTTATGTTAAAAGAATTCTTTTGTGATATAACTTTTGAATCAATCTTTACCTCTATATGAGATTCCCCCTATGACCTGAAAAATTACACTCCAAGTACTCAATCTCAGTCCTACTCAATTTCAAGCTCTTCAACTCTAACGTATCCCTCTAAAGTCTAGCTTAAAATTGACATTTTCTTTTATTTCATCCATTAAAATAATATCATTAGCAAACAACATAATTCATGTCACATTCCCTTGAATATTCTTGGTAAGCTTATATACCACAATTGCAAGTAGGAAGGGACTCAATAAGGATCCTTAGTGTAGCCCTATATCAATAAAGAAATGCTTTGTATCTCCGTTTACTGCCCAAACTCTAGTTTTAACACCTTCATACATATCTGTAATAATATGTATATAGGTCATTAGAACTCTTTTAATTTCTGAACACCTCCACATAACTTCCTTATGTTGACATAAGTCTTTTCTAAGTCAATATAAACCAAATTGGTTCTCTGATGTAAGTGCTCATTGGTATGATCAAGTCTCCTACATCTGGTTAAAGGCCTAGTAAGATTGAATTTTTGTTATAATTCATCGGATTTATGAGTTTTCCTTCCTTTGTGACTTATTTTACAGTATGATTGCTTGGGCACGTTAGAGAGAACCCAATGATCTCCAAGAGTAAAAGTACTCAAGAACTTTTCTAAAAGTACCTGCTATTATTGTTGTCTTTAATTACCTTTAAGGTTTACAGATAAAACTGTCAACAACTAACCCCCCTAAAAATAGCATATTTAAATGTACAATAATTCAAACATAATAACTACCCTGCTGCATATAGCAGTAACTAATAGTAAATATATAAACTGAAGATAGCCATAAACTATTCATCATTCCTTCTTCTACTTTTGTTGCCTTCGATAGTAAACTTTCAAACTTACTACTTTAGCAACCATGTTTGATTCTGGTTGTTTAATGACTATAACATTACTCTCCCCTAGGAATGGCACTTCCTCAAGTGCAAAATTAGGATAACCAATTTTCATGTGATCAACAGATTTCTAAATAATATCTCTAAATCCGAAAGGATGTAGTAGTTTCACAAAAATTCTGGTTTGGTAACATCAATTCCCCTTGAGAATGGCACTTGTCCTCAAGTGCAAAATTAGGATAACCAATTTTCATGTGATCAACAGATTCCTAAATAATATCTCTAAATTTGAAAGGATGTAGTAGTTTCTCAAAAATTCTAGTTTAGTCGCAGTTGTTTCTAGCATAAACGGAAGTAGAGAAATTAAATGTAAAATAACAAATCAACACTGAAAATTTGTTAAAGCAGTTTGACACACCTTGCCTATATCCGAGGGACCCTCACCAGCTTAATTACTTTCACTTATGATATAACAATAGTTTTACTCAAGACATTACAGAGCTGACTCATCTAACCCTTGACACTCCCTTGTCCTCACTACTTGTGAAAATAATTCACACTCAATAATATGACTACCTCGTATTAACCTCAATAGAGGATTTTATCAACAGTATTTGATAATAAAGGATGAAAATAACATAACTCAAGTGATTGAAGTAACAACGAACATAAACACAGACACTTGAGAAAGAAAACAACTCTCCTAGCAATGTAGTTTCTTCACTGAAAGATGGAAAGTTGTCTACCAAAAAATAGTTGTCAACCTTCGATAGTGTCACTGAAATATCCCACGCATAACAGCCACAAAACACCTCAAATAAAAAATGTTTCATCATTGAAACGTCATACAAGAAAAGCTGCAAAAACACCAAGGCTACTGGAAGTTTTTCGCATGAACACCACTATCATCGACAACCCAAAAATCCCTCACAATAGATAAAAAATGCAGCTCCTCCAATCTTGAAAATTCACCAACAAAATAAACGTTTCTTCACCGGAATGTTGAAAAAATTTAAACTGCAAAATCCACACTAGCTGTTGGAATTTTACACACACCACCACCACTATCGACAGTCATCGAAACTCACACTATCAATAATCAATCAGCCCAACAACACTCATGCACATACCACGAAAACTAGCTGCTAAAATTTCCCTTAATTTTTGTTCAACAATAGAAAAGAGTGTAGCTAGCCATCAATAATTATTGAGCTCACTAAAGTTATGCTAGAATAAAAACAAACGAAGCAGCAATGATCCCATACACACTTACCAATAGTCCAGTTAACTCACCCAAGCACCAATAAAACAACACAGTTATTGAGACTTCAATCAACAACAAAGACAACCTCTAACTAGGTCAATTTTTCAATCAAAGTTTCTGCCCCTAAACATTCACCCTAAACCACATCCAACTTCACA
>JAOTIZ010000203.1:36123952-36140608 GCA_027123425.1 Erythroxylum panamense
AGAAGCTTGTAGAAGGAGGAGAAAGTCACGAAGAAGAAGGAGAAGTAAGCAAGATTCAGAAAATTAAATTGTCTTTCAATTCTAACCGTAGGAATAAAGAATGGCAAATGACATTTGTCACTTGCCACATGCCCAATTCCTATGAGCTTAAATTAGGTTCTCTTATTAAACTAGTCCAATCAACTCAAATATTTATTTCAATTGTTTCTCAATTTTCAATGACATTTGTTAGTAAATCTCAAAGTTATTTATAAAATTTTTCACAATCATTTGACTCTTATTTTTACTACCATTAATTAATTATTTTGTCACTTGACATTTTTCTTACCAAAAATACCCTTAATTTGAGAAAATTCTCATATTTCACCGAAAATTCCAATTCTCTACTTATACACACTAACTCAATTTTAAGACACATAATCCGCAATTCACATTGTAATTGCATTAAAACAATCATTTATACCCAGAAAATGTCAAATGAGTGCATGAAGAATTCATTATAATGTGTGCAATAATCAAATTCATGTATATGTATGCTAACATTATGCATGAGTATGAAATGCATTTTTCTAATCTCTCATTACTATTTCTCAACTATAGAAATCTAGGGTTCTAACTCTTACTATGAAATGGGATGTCACACCTACATGACTATGTTTCATTTATTAACTACTATGTACAATTTTACGTCACATAATACTTCTTTTATTCATTAGCTTCTCTCCTATTACGGTGACGTCTTATTTATTTACTAATTATCTTCAATGCTATGCCGTATCTCTCTTCTTCTTCGGTCATCAACTTTCGCTCCTATCATATCAAATCTCAGATCAACCTCGAGGGCTATTCCTCTATCGAAAACACTATGGAGTCAAGACTTAGTTGGAGTTGCGAAATTTGTTCCCATCAACCTCAAAAGAAACGCAAAGAAAAGAGAGAAAAAAGAAGAAAACGAAAATAAATAAAAAAAGCAGCTTCATCGACGAAGCAACAACTGGGAATGTACACAGTGAAAGTAAATTAGTTACGGTAATGGCAGTATCATAAACAGCAGAGACGAAAAGAGGCGTGTTTAGTTTCCCAGAAAGTGAGAAAGTAAGATGAATTGACAAACAAGCAATAAACAAAAAAAAAAATATTCAAGCGAAGTTAATGACGCAAAAGAATGTTCCTGAGATATGGTCTAGGAAAACGAAGACAACCCAGAAAGCAAAAGAATGTCTCGGAGATGTGTCTAGTACGCGTGATGTATGCTGAAATACACCACATATTTGAACCCTATGAAATGCTAGTTCTAATGCGTCTGTAATCAGATCAAGTTTTGATGCCCACTAATTGAACCCATAAAGCCAACAGGTTAGCACTTGGCATCACCACCATTGCAGCATTTGGCTCCATAACCAATTTCATCTTTTATTTGTCAGTTGATTCAATAAAATAATATTAAAAATCTAAAGCAAACGGGAAATAAGTCTTTAAGTACGTAAATATATTAACTTGTATCATTGCAGACATCTATTCATCAGGCTATTAAAACCTTATGTCGAAAAGAGAAAAAAAAAAAGTTCACGGAAGTCTAGTTCAAGTTGTCAGGTAGAGAATTTACATATGTATTGCCCATAAATGACCAACAAAAAGATATATGACATCATAAAGATACAAGGCAAATGCAGTAACCCAAATTTCTCCTCCAGAGTATGCCGGCAACAACCTCAAACTCCGGATAAAAGGTGCTGATGGTAGAAGAACATCACTTAGTGCTATCTTCCACAAAAGACCAATCCCTATGAAGAAATGAAGGTCTTGAGGTTAGAGCTGTACACCTGTATTCGCTATACTTCAGTCTCTTCGAGTCTGAGTTCAGCTCCTATCTACAACCTCTGCTGGCAAGTTCAGATCAAAATAGCCACCATCTTCCTTTCTAGCACGTTTCAAAGCAAAGCATCCACTATCATCTGAACTTCCAGAATCTGAAGGTTTCTCTTGCTTTGATGTCCCACCTAAAAACAAGAAGTCACTATTTTAAATAAGAGATTTTGGTAGATGAATCATCTACTTTCCACTTCACGTTGAGTGATTCTATCCCTTCTATTAAAAGGCTTCTAAAAATTGAGCTAAAATAACAAATTTTCATCAAGTTTTTCAAGCATAAAGTTGTGCTCTTGCATATAATTGTCTTCCACTGCAATTCAAAGTGCTTTTGAAGTGCGGGAATAAGATAAGCAAAATATGGCCATTCATGAATCGGAAAAAGTTTCTTTGCAGTAGTACAAGAGAAATTCATGTCAAACCACAAAAATTTACAAGAAGCAAAAACTTTAAGCTGGATCAATGTTAGCAAAATCTAGGAACGGCAGATGGAGAGTACCAAGCTCGTAATTTCAAGGAAACGAAGTACAAAACCTTCTATTGCAGCAACTGCTGCCTAAGAGTTATGTGCTAGAACCAAAAAAATTACTTCAAGAGTAATATTAAACTTCGCCCACCACTTGATGATAGAAACATATTTGTAGCATTGGTTTTGGAGCTCCAACCAGTGGTAAGTTCTGATGCCTTCTCAATGCCCTTTGACTTGTATGGAGCTATGTTATGCATACCCGGTTGGAGAGAACCCAACAAATCATTCTCAATGCACTCGTACCTGCAAGAAAATTCGTTACTTCAAGAATTTGGAAAGTCCAAGTATTTTCATGTTTTTGCAACAACTGAACTCACATTTTCTTACAAAGTGAATCAGTGACAACAGAAAGATTAATGACTTGCATTCTTATATCCATTACTTTATCATCACTGTATTGTTCAAAAGGCTTCCCCAGAAACTTGGAGAGTTTCTCAACATTTGACTCAAGCTGCTGTTGTTGATCCTCGAATAAACTCTGCTTTATCTCCATGTCCACCTCTGTCATTCCATCCTCCAAAAGCTCCTCACCAAACATATAAAATGCAAATGGGTACGAGTATGAAAGAACCCGCCGTGATCTAAAAAGTCTCTGAAGTCCATTTGTTACCCAGCTGAAATCTCGGAGCCTTGATTCCTTCTCTTCTGAAATTGACACCTTACGCATAATTGTCTTTTTAAGTTTACTTTCAAGTTCAAAGGAGTCCGTATGAGCTTTATAACGATTATGATAGTGCATGTATCGGTATAGATCCCGCTTTGCCCGCTCAGTTTTTTTCTCTTGATCCTCTTTATATCGACCACAACTGTGGCCAGTTATCCTTGACCACGTATGGTCTCTACCAGTAGCTCCACCGCACAGCCAACTGAGTGAAATGAGAAATGACACAAGTATCATGTAAGCCACCAATATGAAAAAACATTAGTATGAGACAGGAAGAAGTGGCATGAAACATCAAATCTGAGATGATATATCCATTCGCAGATAATAGTCAGAACAAGCTAAGTCAAGCCTAACCATCTGACTGTTCGAAAGAGCAGTAAGCAACCACGTGTGACTCATGCTGGCTATGTTTTAAGAGTAAAGAGACATTGTTAGGATTATCATGCAGGTGAGAAACATAAAATCAATATGTCAAATTTTGAAACAAAATGCCTTTTTATGAACATACTGACTACAGTTCCTTTGCTTTCTGTTCTCCTTATGAATAAGAATTAATCATATTGCATGTGCAACTATCAGAGTATGACAGAGAGTCCTCACCAAAATGCTTGTCCACATACACAGCTGACAAGGTTACAGCCACCATTCTTCTCCACTGGTTTGTGACACTTGGGACAAGGTTTTGTATGAACCGTGATCCAGTTAACGGTTTCAGATTCATCTCGGCACTTTTTGCTCCAGAGCTCCCACATCAAACATGAACAAGGCGAGTGCGTTTCTGACAAGCAACTAAAACAAAACTGCATGCCACACGAACATTCTACCTCGCAAAATTGGTCTTCCTCCACTCTTATAGCATTCCCACAATGAGGAGTGCTTGGACACCATTTTACCATTTTGTTGTCCTCAATATATGACTCAAGGAGAAACCGCTCAAATTTTTCTGCTAAATCAGGATGCCTTTTGCTTACTAGGTTTCTAACAACAGCCTCGTCACAGATAGCATTGCATTTGTATGCCATGCAACGAATGCGCTTGCTCTGACCCTCATTTATTTTCACAATAAAGTGCTCTGTCCAACCTTCAAATGGAAAAATCAATATAAGAGATGCCTTCAGCGATATTTGCTGCATTACATAAACAGTGATGGAGACTAAAAGTTCAACCCATATTGGCGAGGAGACAAAAAAAAAAAGAAAAAGAAACAATAGAACATTTTATCACAGGGCTTGACCTTTTAATAAATAAATAGCATGAAATTCTACAAGTTTTCAGCACGAATTTTAAAAGGTCAGCACTAATAAGTTAATATCTTTCTTATTTTCGAAATGCACATTCAGTACCAATAAACTTAAAATCATACTAAATTCATCTTTAGCCAAAGTTCAATGTGTTTATGTAAAGATAGAAAAGCAAACCCAAGTTGTCATAAAGGGCATGCTTCAAAGGGAAAACTGATCGAGAATGGTAATAGCACTTACAGTCATTACAAAATGAATGGCCACAGTCCATCCTAGTAGCCTTATCACGAGACAAATCTTCGATGCAAATATCACATCTTACTGTAGAGCATGAAGTCTGTTGTGAGTCATTATCCTGACTTTCAATGATAGTAACACCAGCTTCAGTAAACAAGAATGATTTCCCTTTCTCTACAAGAACAGCAAATAGCCTCTCAACATCCCAACGGTAATGGATCAACAAAGTTCGAGCATGATGTTCTCTTAGTGATAGCAACTCCATTACTCTACGTAAATCCTCCCTCTTTGTACATGCATTCAAAGTCAGGCATCAGTACTTGCTGCATTAGAATATATAGAAGATAACGATTCTAATGATCAGTTTTCATTTTCTGGGTTTACCTGAGCTGCCAATAGGGATTCTTTTCTGATCACCTGCCAGATGGTAAAGAGTTGAGTAAAACGAAACCAAATCTCTATAATGCAAGAAGTTTGGGTACCAAAAACAACGTCTTCAGTAGTTCACATTGAATACCCAACAAATAAAAACAAACACTTTGTTCCAAAGATCAACATTTTGATAAGTTATACTCCAATTAGTCAGAAAAGATAATTTAAAAAGATCTATTAAAGAAAAACAGTCCACGTTGGGCAGAAAACAGCTGAAAACTTCAAAAAGATCAACTTGATAAGCTATCTCATAACATTGACAAATTCATGAATCAGATGAACCAACAAAACGGACTCATTGAACCAACCAACAAAACGGACTCATTGAACGAAACCAAACCCTTCCAATCAACCCCGTAATTACATAGAAGAGAGGAAAAAAAAACCCAACATCCGAAAACGGTCGACTTTAAAAAGAAAAGAGCAAGGAAGCCAAAATCTTGAAACAAACCTGGCGAGAATTACATAAATTTCCAGTCGTTACCATCGCAAATCCACATACAACCCTGATTATATTCATTAAAACACGAACAGAAACTAGGGCAAAAAGAGACCAAAAAAGAGAACTTTAAAATGAACAAATACGAAAAAAGTCGAAATTTAATTACCTTAGGACCCTTGGGGGTAACTCTCTGGAAATGGGAATCTTCATTATCAAGACCGTCGAGAGACTCCCGATCATCGGAGTAGTAGCACTCCTCGTCAGTGTCACCGTAATCCTCCATCTAAAATCAAATTAATTAAACCAACCTATGTACAATCTAATTCCTTTTCAATAACTGTGTAAAAATGTGATAAAGGAATAGAATCTAATCCCCTGATCCGAGGAGGTTTCCGGCGATATAGAGGATTGCCGGCGACGAGAGAGAAGCGAACAGGTGAAGAGTCTGGGGGAGAGAGAGAGGGAGAGAGGGGAGAAAAGGTTGAGCGTTTGTTTGCGAGGCGTATTATTATTTGCGTGTAAAGGACATTGGCTGCGCTACGCTGTCGTTTCAGTCTGTTCAAATAAGATAAAGGTCTGCGGTGAATTGAACTGTCATTAAAGGGTTTCTTTTTGTTTTTTAATTATTATTAAACATTTTCTTTTGGTTATCATAAAACGGCTTTTTGAAAAAAATTATAATATTATGTATTTTATTAGGTAATAAGGGTAAGTCAACAAAAAAAGATAATCTCTTATATCAAATTTCACATTTTATTTGACATTGAAAAAATTAAAAGTTTGGACCTAAAATTGAAATTGTAGTAGACAATATTGTACTATAAGATGTAATATACAATATACAAAGACTCCCCACTTTACGGTAATTTGAATAAAGTCATAATATACGTAATTTTATAAAAAAGCCTTTTTTCATAAATTAAATTTGTAACCTTATAGTCACATGTTACTTAAGAATGTTTTAGTTTTACGTTAAGTGGGAGTTGGAGAAGAGCATGTATTTATCGTTTAATTAATTTCGTGTTTAGTTTCAAAGGCATGTATTGTTGCATATAAAGATTATTTGTACTATGGCATGTTCCTTGTTAGTTCTCGCATTTGCTTTTGTTTCATTCCAAAGACATGTAATGTTGTTTTATAGCGTCTTTGAACATTCAACTAGTTTGACCAAAATGCATCACCAAGGAACCATCCAATCCAGTGAGATGTTCTAATTACACCCTTCACCGTCCCAAGATTTCCTATCTTGAATTGGCAACCACATGAAAATATTGGTTGGTTAGTAGCAGCTGCTCAAAGCCATGCATAAAAGTTCTTACAACTTCCAGTTATGAAGTTAAATGAATCATAGATGCAATAACCATAACAAGAATTGAGAAATTGAAGTTTACAGGCCTACAAAATATAATCCGCCCCGTCTAATTCTTCTTCAAGCAGAGATGTAAGAAGCATACCAAGAACATAACTACTTGAGAAAATGAAAGTTACTACCAGTTCTAAGGATCTTCCCCGATGCTGGTTCGGAAAATATAATCCTCCCCTTCTAATTCTTCTTGAAGTAGGCGTACAGCAGGTACCTCATTTTTTTCACCACAATCAACACAATACTCGTCCTTTGATGCTCTCTTTCCCTGAGAAATGTCATTTTAAAAAGCGTAAATAAATGATAAAAACTTAAATACCGAACAGCCCGTAATATCTTTATCTTTTGATCTCCCTCTCCAGATCTCAAGATATCCTCAAGTTAGAGAGAAAATCCCAAGTCCAATTTCAAAGAATTAAAGGAAATGTTGTGGAGTAACATGGATTTAAATCAACAGTCTAACAAGTTTAGCTGATGAATGAAAAATCTGGAGGCTAACCTTCCTCAAGACGTAGAAAAAATAGTGGAATCCATCACCAAAGGTGCACCAATCAACAGACCACGTAAATTCAGGAGAGTTAAATAAACGTCGTCGGAAGTGTGGCTGCACAAGATGAACATAAAATCAGAACAATGGCACAGACAATTCCCATCTCCAAGACCCTAGATAATTCTCACACCTAAAACATGATCGCTCTTAAAGTGATAAATTTTGATTTTGAATCCACCTGACCAAAAGAAATTGAGATGAAAATGCCATCAGATTTTAGAACTCTGTGAACACCTTCCAGCATTGCTTTCATCCTAGTTAAAGCTTCACACCTTGGGTTCCATGGGTCACCACTATCGACAAACAATACGTCCTTCACAGGGAAAAAATATTTATGCTTGTTAAGCACAAAACTCATCTTAAACCTCAAACATTAGGCAATTGAAAAATGACAATTGTGGTGAATAATCTAAAAGAAGTTTGAAAAGAAAAGAAAGTAGCAACAGTCTTAAGCATCTATTTACCATTGTTCCTTTCTCAACAACCACATCAAAAGACTCGTTGCTAAAGGGCAGGTCTAGCATGTCAGCTTGCAGCACTTTTATTTCTGATGATTGAGGTGACAAGAAAGAAAAACTATGAAAATGCTATTTAATGTTTAATGTTTCATCCTAAAAGTAAGTCCTCGTGCAGAAACGTAGCTTTGAATGTCATGTACCGACATCTCGAACAAGGTATCAACAAACAGGAACTATATTTTTGGATCTGTGAAATGGCAAACATCTAATACGGTTTTGCATAAGTAGGAAAGATGACTCCAACAGTTTCCAACAACAAATACCTTCATATCCCTTGGCCAACAATCGTTTCTGCATCTTCTCCACTGCAATGGCAGACAGATCAATGCATGTTATCTCAACGATTCCATCTTTGTACATCTCTTCAGACAACTGTGAGTTGCCACAACCAAGCTCCAACACCTACACCATCCAGCCATCTAATCAACGAATAACTCCCAAAACGTATCTACTGGCCAACAAAGAGCTGAAACAAGACGGGACAAAGCAACCAACGTAGGACAATTTGAAAACTTGCAAAATTGAGTTACCGTCCAACTATCCCAACATTCACACAACTAGAACCCATTTTGTTAATTCAAGTAAAGCAAAAGCAATGAGCAAACCACAAAATTCAACTTTCAAAAATACCCATCGTTTAAAAAAATGGAAACTAGTATTCACCAGTGAATCCCTCTCAGGCCCTAGATTACAAAACAGTAAAAATGGTAACTTTGATCTTTAAAATGAAGCAGTTTGATCAATACTCATATACTAAACGGTAAAAAGAGAGGGATTAGGACAATACGGAGGAGTTGGTGGGGACATATGACTGAATGAGATGACGAAAATGAGAATAACCTTTGAACCACTCGTAGTGCTCTTCCTGAGAGAATCTTTCATCCCTAAATAAAAAATAAAAAAACATCAAAAATTACCAGCATGAAAGAGAGGTTCCAAGTTAGAGACAATTCGAAAAAAAAAAAGAGAAAGAGAGGCACAAAGTTGAGATTTTTTCAAGACGCTTTGTTACCAGTACTGAGGGTCAAGGTAGGACAGAACGTTGGAAGGAGTAAAGTCCCGCTGTCGAGTCCGGTCTTGGGTCGGATCCATTTGCCGCACTGATCCTCACTTTGATTCAACTTCTCGACTTTCTTCTACTATTCCCTTCTTTGCAGCCCTAGACCCAGTTATAAGAAGACTGTCCAATTTTTCATTTCAGTAAATCAAGTATTTAATTAAAATATTTAATGAATAAATGATTCCGAATTAGATGAGACTTGTAGTATAGTTTATTTTTAATAAATTAAAAATAATCATCTTTTAAATTTTAAAATTAAAAGAATCATTTTAATGGCTTATTTTTCAAAATAAATCTATATTTCTTAAAAAAAAGAAGAGAAAATAAACTTATCCCATGATTAGGACAGGGCCACTAAGAGACCATCCTCATAAATAATAAAAGAAAGTTTATTTTTATCCTTATAAAAAATAAAAGAAAATAAATAAGGCCTATTTTTGACCTGAAAAAGAATAACATTATTTTTATTTTTTAAAAGAGCTAAAAAATAGGTAAAATAGAAATTCTTTTTTACTTTATCCGGGCTAATAAAATATGAACAACGACCCAACCTGTTACAAATACACTCTTATTATTAATAGATCATTTATCTAGTGCATATCTTGAGGAAACTTAATCTTCCGCATAATAAGAATTAATATAACAATAAATTCAATATGTAGCAGTTTACATCCTGCACACCATACTGCAAGACTAAAGCTTTCAGCAACAAAAACCTTGTCTGGACTATACAGCAAGACAATGCTTGTACTTTGGTTCCCGCAATTTTCACTTGCTAGTCTCTTCATAGTATAAAAGCTGGCATGAACAAGATGATTCATATTTTGCTCAAGGAAAATCCCATCTTTCTTTACCTCTTCAAATGCTCAGGTAATAGCTCTTCTTTCACCTCAATTTCTCCGGGGGGGGGGGCTTGGAGAAGTCGGGGGCTTCAAGTCTTCATACCTTTGTTATTAGAAAAAGCAGAGAAAACAGTTAAGCCTGGGAGGTTTTTGGCAAGTTTAACAAGTAAAAACAATTTCTGTCGAGAGCATGATAAGCAGCAACAAACCGAACAAAATGAGGAAGAAGAGCCAATAGAAGTCTAGAGAACCATGAAAGACTAGTTAGTTGATGCTGCACACTCGAACAACTTGAGGATGCCAAGTGGATCATATTCATAGCAGCTTACAAATAGGAATTCTAAGATATTTGTTTTTCACTTTGCATTGGATTAACGTGGTAGAAATTGCAGGGGCTCGCATCCAAGCAACCAAGTATCTTGTCGAGCGAATGAAACTGAACTAGGTTATTATTTGGTCACCTAGATTAAGAGTTAATTAGAAGCTACTTTATTATGATATTCTTACACCAGGAAGGGTGAATGACGTGAAGCAAAATCTGGCATAGGATTACTGTTAACTATGACCGTTGCTAAGTCATTGCCTCCTGTAGGTGGTGAAGCACCAGTGGCTACTTCTTTGGGGCCACTTGATGTTGGACTTGGAGAGTTAAGGGGCTTCAGATCTTCATAACTACCAAATAATGAACTATGAACAAAACACATGCAAGCTAGAATCAGTGGAGTTCATTGAAAAATTTTCTTACACAACATAGGGAGAAAGAGGCCTTCCTATCTTTGCTGGTTTTGTCTCTGTAATCTCAGATGCTGTCTCGGAAGAGCTTGTCTGAGCATCAGAAGAAACCGCATCTATAGGACTGGATATTATTTGTTGGCCAGTGGGCGCACTTGGAGTAGGAGAAGTGGGTGGTTTCAAATCTTCATATCTGTCAAGGGCATAACATAATATGAATAACACTATAACAAAGGCAAGCACAAAAGCAATAAAACCTAGCAGCAATAAGTCCATCAGATACCGCATTCATCTTTAGATAAGGCTACAAGAATATGCAAAATTGCTTCAGCTTGGATTGCAGTTGCAAGTATACAATACCAAATTACTCTCCTTTCAAACTTCTCAGTGACACCACGCTATTGACCTTAACTTGTTCATCTATTTAGATAGCGACTGAAATTACTAACCCACTTTAGCAAGAGGCCATACAAAGCCTGCACATGGTTTCAAAAGGTTCACTTAAAACCGGCTGTGACCTTAGAAGAACCTAACTTGGAAACATTGAAGCAGATAGAAGATAAGAACATTTGCTATATGCTTCTGCCTTCCATTGAGTTTTCAAATATTGCAAGCTTAGGGATATTGCAAATCCTTGAATTATAGAGAATCATGGCATCTTGGCCTTACGCAGTATAAGGCGAGAGTGGACTTGACGCCTTAACTTTTACTGAAGGTTCCTTGGAAATGGTAGAGCTTGCCTCTGTTACAATATCCTTGGTAGGCTCAACCATAGGCATATCTGCTGAATCTGATCCCTGTGGATATAAGACATCTCAGTTTCGGGTCCTAAGAGTTTCTAAAAGGAAAATGCTCAAATTCACTTGGAGAAAAATTACTTTGTATATGTGTGTGTCCATTATAAGAAGGCAATGATCTAAATTACTGCCATCTATTGACAATTACACTCCAGGGACACCTGCTCCTGAGGAACTGCATCCTCAAGCTGGTTGGCTTGAGATGAAAGTTATGTTCTTGAGAATACTAGAACAGAGGCTCTTCATTCTTTGAGGAAGAAAAGAGGAGGGTACCTTTGGACGTGTGCGTTGGGATGGTATCTTTGCAAGAAGCTTATCCAATGGAGTTAGTGGTGCAGTTGTCTCAGCAATTACTTCCACCACTTTGCAGTATGACAGGCCAGAGTGCTTGGCCATAAATGCAATGAGTTCAGCAACCTGCAAATTTTTTAATAAATTGTTCTGTTAAAAATGTCAATGAGACCTTGAAACTTTTCATTATTCAAAGGATGACATATATAATCAATGGACTTGACAAGAAAAACAGGAAATTCTCAAAGGATGACATATATAATCAATGGACCTGACAAGAAAAACAGAAATTCAAAATAGACAAATTATGAGCCTAGCATAAACAATTATGTAAGTGAAGCAATGCTCAACATTTTGGAGCACGAAACTCAACTAAATCTCAAATCGAAGACCCAGGAAAGAAAATGGTGGAAACGACAATTGTGATTGTTGTGGAGAAAATATGAAAAAAAAATACCTGAAGATTTGACACCTGGCCACCAAATAGAGTATCTTCTTCTGAAAGGGTAATGTTATGAGTTTCCTTGTAAGCATCAGTGGGCCGCTCCATTCCTCCAGGTCTTACTATCTGTAAAGCATTATGAACAATAAAGTTCAAGCCTGCAGCACATATTTATAACTTCTGCGTCCAACTAATAGATGATCATTTCTGTGCCTACTTACAGTGTAGGGAAGGCCACTTGCTATGAGTGCTTCTTCTGCTTTCCTCTTCCATATCAGAACTCCCCAAAACAAACTATAGTAATAAAAGCCAAGAAATATCAAAAGATCTTGTTGCTAATAGCATTGCTTAATATGTTAATGCTCCTTCTGTGTCACATTACCACTTACTTTAGAATAGCAGCTGGAAATCCAATTTTGTTTGTCCCCAATGATGAAACCATGATAAATTGGTTTACATTTGCAGCAGTTGCTGTACATGAAGGGAAGTGATCAACTTTCGAAAAATGCTTAGTACAACAGCATTTCTATCTGCACGGCACAGTATCTTTTACCTGCATCAATAAGGTTTTTGGTAGCCTGATAATCAATTCGATAAGGACCTGTTATGTCAAACACTTCCTTCTCACTGGCTCCAATGCAGCATACAACTATAGATGCATTTCCCAGTGATGGTACAATCTGATCTTGTTTCTCCAAATCACATTCCACAATTTCAAGTCTCTCAATAGCTGAGTTAATCACCAAGACTATCTGTTATTAGATATACATAGTATCCCTTCTTGCATATTAACCTAACCTTTTTACACTGGAAAATGCCCTTGAAACTCAAATCAATAAGAAGTTAGCGTGGTTTCTCTTACGCTGAGCTCCTTCAGGACCAACTTTCAGGTTCTTGACACTCTACAGCTAAAGCATCCATGTCAGTAAATGAACATCAAAAAGGGAATAAGAGATCAAATGAAATAGATGAAGAAAATTTGATGAAGAAAGTTGCACCTGCACGAGGGTTTCTGCTCGCTGAGCACTTCTCACAGCAGCTTTAACTCGAAATCCAAGTTTTAGAAGCTCCCTAAAGTAATTTATATTTGTTTAGAACATGAACCTCACAGAAAAGTAGAATGAAACAATTACAAATGCAAATGCAAACAATACGCCTATTTGAACTGAAGTGATGCTATGCTTGGATGACATTCATTCATAAAATCCAATCTTATAGAACATAAATTTTTTTGAAGTAACCTCACTGTTCGTGACCCGACTCTGCCAGTAGCACCGGAAACAAATACAAGCTTCTCATCCTTTTGTCCTACATCCCCTGGAATTGCCTCCACCATTTGTGAGCTAAATTTCGTTGCACCTTAAAAGAAATCCACGAACATCAATTGCAAACCAAAAGGAGACAAAGAAAAGATTATCAATCTTTCTTAAGCCCAGAAACAGAAATGGGAAAAAAACAAAAACTATTCCTCTGTTGCTGGTAGTATATAGTTCATGGTTTTCACTTCAAAAACTAGTGCAGAATTAAAGTCTAGATCTCATGATCAACATCAAGCTACGCACCATTTGCAAGTCGGATCGCTCTCGGCTTTGCATTTACGCTGTCAGAACTTTAGAGGCATATTGAATGTCTGGAAGCAAGCTTTTCTAACGATCTTTCTACGCTCAAATGGCTTACATTGTAAACTTTCTTACGTTTTGCCTTATATACTAATGTTAGCTAGGCAAACTGAAGACAATTGTTAAGAGCTTGGTAGGGGAAGTTCGTTCAATTTAGTAAAAGGTGCCTCCGGAAAAACATAGTGGCAAAATTTACTTTCCCTGAAGCTCACCTTCCAAGGAAAGACGGGAGATCAGAACTAAAGAACCGAAGACTTCAATGAGTCAAATCACAAAGACCCAGTATTTGTAAACTAAGAAAGAAATCAAATTGATCAAATATAAGAGACTAGAAATCTACCTGAAGTCTGAGCCTTTACAGCAAAAAGTTTGAGCTTTCTGGCATTTGGGTGCCTAATGAAATTAGGAAACCGAAGGAGCTGACCATGTAGAGAACTTTTCTCAATAAACCCAGCTTTAGCTTTTGTTAAGGAGGTGACAGTGGTGGTGACAGATGATGGCTGCAGAGAACAAGACTCCATTTTTTAGGAGTGATGATGTTGCAACTACAGCCTCAAGAAAAAACAGACAGCGTTATATCTTGGTACTTCTGTTTCAGCAGGGCAGTTGTGGCACTCTCCATTCCATGCGGATGTGATGGGTCCCATATTCTGACCATTTTGCCATATACTAGAAGAATATATTTCAAAAATGCATTCTTTTTCTTTTCGGATATATTCAAGGGACGCTTGAGATAACACCCTACAAGTAATTTGTGAAGATGGTTCAGAATTGAAATAATAATAATAATTGTGGAAATTTAAAAATATCCTTTACCTTATTAATTTAATTTTACACACTAAAAAAATTAAAAATTTATATATCTTTATAAATAAAACCTGCATTTTCCTTCTTAATTAAGAGTGAGTTTTATCTTAGAATTATTAAATTTTAACATATCTTCTGTTATTTCTTTACTATTGTTATTATTGTTAACACTCACTTAAAGTTTCATTAAAATACTGAAATATCTGATAATATCTAATCTTATCCTTACTAAATAAAAAAATCCACGCGCAATATAACTTATATTATCTCCTCAATAGAAATCACTTTTTCTTCGGCCTTCTCCAAAATCCTGATAAAGCTTAAAAGTTAAAACATGAACTCGTCATTCATAAATTAAATCGTGCCATAAGACTAAGGTAAATGGTTAATCATACTGTTGTTTAAGACTATTTTGACTTCAATTTTCTTTTTTCTATTGTTTTTCTAGTATTGCAATTATAAGTTCCATTAACTCAACCAAGTTAATTTTTTTCTTCTATCTCAAACTAATTATGTAGTAGACATCTTGTCATTTAAGATAAATCCTTTATTTTTATTAATTGTACAACCTATAATCTTATCCATATTAAGTTAATAATGAACCTTTTGTTTAAGTTCGTCTTATTTAGTGCAACAAAAATAAAATGTATTTATTTTTATTAATAAGAGAATCTTTAATTGTTATTCATCAATTACATACTTGTTGATATTTAATTATGTTTTACTTTTTATTTATTCTTTTTTTATTTTATTTAAAATATCATCTATCAAGTTTATTTTAAATACACTCATATTTCATTGTATTTAATTTATTTTAATAACATTTTTATTATGGTCAATTCACATTATCTTCACCACGTTTAATTTTTTTACTATTTTTAATTGTTTGCAATTAAGACTCAATTAATCATAAATAAATTTTAGTTATGATACTAATAGATAAGTATCATAACCCAATTAATCATAAATAAATTCCATTCTATCAAATTTATTTTAAATATACTTGTACATTATTTCATTTAATTTATTTTAATAGCATTCTTATGATGCATAATTTGCATTGCATTTCATTATATTATGTTTAATTTCTTTTTACCATCTTTAATTTGTTCTTTTAAGACTTTAACTACATTATAATTACTGATACCTCTCCATTATATATTTTAATTAAAAATTAATTTCCTATAAGTAAAGATTTTACTTCTATATTAATTTAAAGTCAAATAGGTTTATTAGGACATTTTCTTTTTGAAATTTTGGGTAAAAATAAAAAACGAGGAAAATTGATAAAGACATTCGAGTATTTTCAAAATTTCTAAGAGTTTCTTGCTAATAATAATAATAAAGGAAAATTTTTGTAAAATTCTCTAATTAATTAAAAAAAGACATGACAGTTGGAAAAAGAATATAAAAATTAAAAAATTGAATTTTTGTCAATCATCAAATTTTGTGAATGAATTAAGTCCTTTGGGACACCTCTTTTGGTATTTCTCTATAGTTTTTTTAAAACCCTATATTTTGTTTAGGTTAAAAGAGTACTCCACTGAGGGGACGTTTGGTTTATAAAGGACAATGAGAATGAGAATGAGAATGAATATAGTGAAGAATGATAATGGATATAATCATTATAATTATGATGATTGATTAAGATGAAGGAATGATTACCATTACCATTGATAGTAGTTGGTTTATTAAAAATGTCAAAACATAAAAAATTGTTAAATTTTTGTTTTATATCAAATTTTAAATATATTTTAATTGATTTTTTTAATTTATGTGCCCTATTTATAATGATAGAATGTTTAGAATCAAACATATTGCGGTTTTTCCTTTCTAATAGCTCTTGAAGAAAAAAAATTCTCTAGTATTTTCTTGCATTAACATATCATTAGTTACATAATATCCTCAAAATATAGTTCAATAATCCAAAATATTGTGTAATTCATCGACACAATCATAATTCATTACTATAATAAAATCAAGTAACATAGTTTAATACAATTTACATTCATCTGATAATACAAATGATGATATATTTTAAGTAATTAATGAATAATATTTTAATTAATTACAATATAATTAACTAATTAATTAATTATATTTTAATTAATTAATTAGATTTTAATTAATTAATTAGATTTTAATTAATGACATCTTAATTAGATTTTAATTAATTAATTAAATTTTCTCTTGACTAATTATTTTATTTAATTAATTAATT
>JAOTIZ010000203.1:36154838-36169095 GCA_027123425.1 Erythroxylum panamense
TTTGTCTTGAAAGTAGGCAATATGTGCAGGGTAAATAGTCATGATTCTAACATTGAAGATTTGTGACCAGAAACTTTAGGGAATTTTTCTAGGCTAAAGTAGGCAGGTTTTGGGAAATTGGTCTTCATGAAGGTTGAAGATTTTCTTGTTAGCTTTCTATCTCCACTAAGTATGACATTTTTCAATTTTTAGGTTGGAAGTTATGACTTGTTAACTTGCAGATGGTAATTCATGTATTAATGTGTTTTGTGTGTAAATGTCCTTAAGTGTATAGGTTTTGTGATTTCTATGTTCTGAAGCCACTTCAGGACTGTTATTGTTTAAATTCGCTCAAGTAGTCTTAGGGAAAGTTGTGGAGGAATGTCTTATGTATGGAATTTTGGAATAATGGGTTAGGAAGTTATGATTTTTGGAAGATTGTGTTAATGTTAGGATGACACTTATATGGGCAGAAACTTTGATTGAAAAATTGAACCATTTAGAGGTTGAATTTGCTTCCAAGTTATCATGAAAGTTGTATAATATGTTTTGATCTTTCTTTTTATATAAAGCTTGGAATTTTTGGTAAAGGGAATGAGAAGATATGATTTTTGGAAAAATGTTGCACTATTTTAGAAAATATATGATTAGGCAGAAACTTTGATTGCATTTTTGACACCCTTAAAGGTGAAATTGGTTTTCAAGTCCTCATGAAACTTGTAGAGTTTTCTGTGATCTTTCCAATGAGATCTTATTTGTGATTTTTGGATACTTGTGGGAAAAGATAGGGTTTGTGAAAGGAGAGAAGGTTTATGAAGTGGAAAATAATTTTTTTTAAAAAATGAAAATGAAAGGTGGAAGGGCGACGCCTCGCGAGGTCGCGAGGGCGAGGACACCCTCGCACTCAGCCCATTTTTCTTTTTAATTTATTAGTTTGTTATTTATTTTGGCCCAATTTCATTCTTTTGTGAATAACTTTTCCATTCGACCTCCGATTGACCTGATTCTCGAGGCATCGGATTCGGGAAATATTTAATTTCATGTCTATGTGAAATTGGGAATTTTTAGAGATGAAATTGACGTGGATTGATTAGGTCAAAGTGAGGGGACCGAATAATTATTTTTCTGGTCCGTGTTTTATCAATAATTGGACCTATAGAGGTCCGAATTGAGTGATTTTGGTGTCTATAGATTTTTAAAATTTAGAGAAAATTTTTGTGATGTGAATTTTTGGAATAATACCTGGAATGCCACGAACATGCATTGTACACTTTTTAATTTCTACATGTGCATTATTAAATATTTCTGATTGTACATTTGGTAATGTTTGAATATTTTAACTGTTATAGAGGCGCTTCTGGAACGTCAACCCACCGACGTTGCCGAGACTTCCAAGCATTAGCTCGGAAGCTATTGGTGAGTGACCTATATGGTTTCTCAATTATTATTTGCTTATAATTCTATGGTTAATAATGGTGAGATTGTATTCTGATTATGGATTCCGGACAGAAGGTCTGATGTATTGGGGAGCTATGATATAGAAGTCCTACTTGTTTGTAAATTTGTGAACTACTTGCTCGAGATGTGATAATTTGTGACACATGTGTTGATTGTTACATATATATTGCTTCATTGTGACATATGTATTCCATGCATGAATGCATGATCAGTTAATAACAGTTGTGACCGGAGCAGCCACCGAGAGCTAGAAGCTCAATGTATTTGGACCTTGGGCCCTACAGTGATTCAGAGCCTCAGGCTGAACGATTAATGCGCCCATATTGTGACAGTTTAGGCATTCGATCACAACACCGTAATAAATTGGAAAAGTGTCACATGCGCATTTCATATGCATTTGCTTACATATATTTGATTGTGTGAAAGGCAAAATGCCTTATACTTATGTGACAATCATGTGGTACTTCTGAAATGTGTGAAATTATAAAATAACTATAATATGCTTATTTGTTGCATGAATTGAGTGAACCATCGATGATGGTTACCTCACTGAGTTCGCAAACTCACCCAAAATTGCAACATATTTTTCAGGACCGAGAGTAGACTCCTAGCTCCAGAGGGACTTTTCCTGCCGTGTAGATTGTGTTGGCGAGAGAAGTCATGGCTCACAGGTCGGTCAGCTGGGACTTTTGGGATGACCTAGATAGATCTGTTGTTTTCCTCTTTCATGTAGCATTTTGTCTTAGGATTTTTGGGATTTATGTACAGACAGTACAGAATGACAGATGTATAAACTCCTTGATTTTGATGAATGAAATGAGGAAAACTTTGGTTTAAAAAATTAGTGATTTTTATATTGATGTTTTATTATTATGATGCCATGTGAAGTACAGCAGTGATTGTTCGTAGCTCACCCTTATCGTAAGATATGTATCGGAATGACCTACAGGCGTCCTGGTGTGTACCCTGCGGTAAGGGGGCGCTACAAATCGAATAAACGAATAAACATATAACAAATTATACCCTAAAATACGATGCATTTCACACCAGTCATAACTCTCACAAACCTATAAAGGATAAAGACATGTTGATAGAATTGTGTGAAAACGAACAAGAAAATATAGGTATATGCCTTTGCTCATTACATTTTATTTTGAGAGTACTTTTGCCTAACTTTGTACTCTCTCCTTTATGTGTAAGCATTGTTTGACATAGCTTAACTTTCCATGTGAAAATTTGTATTTTATATTGATATAAAAATTTGTTCCGCATATTCTTTGTTATGTTCCATGTCGAAGTTGTTTAATTAATGTTGTTTATAGGCCCATATGTTATTATCTGATTTAAAAAAGGTCATAGATGAAAATACAATTTTTAGGTTACATGACCCTATATTTATATTCTTGTCTTTAACTCTTTTCTTTTACATGGTTGTTTGGAGGGATTTATAATCAACAACATAAAGCATTTAGGTTCAAATCAAGTGAAGCTCAAGAAGCTTTATTAATGAACTCATAAGCCTATTAGTAATGTTTGCATATTTGATTTTAAGTTATGATTTTTTTGTATATGGCCTTAGAATAAATAAATCAACATTTTTTAAAAATGATTTCATAAGGAAAAATCACTTAGGATTTCGCTTGAATAAGCTCAACCCTATATGGTAACTTTTAAAATAAATTAGACCTAACCTTTAGTAAAAATGTATCGAATGTTTGATCCCATGCCTTTAACTTTGAAACTATCCTTTTCTTGATTAACTTGATTAGGTGAATGCATGGTTTTTTTAGAAATTAAAGAAGTATATTAGTAGGAGAGAGCAAAGGTTATATAGAATAGGAGATTAAAACTCTCCCCTAAACCAAAACGACTTCGTTACAAAGTAAGGAATCACCGTAACACGACAATGTTTACAAACTAATAAGACGACATTAGACTAAAATAGGTAAAAAAACTGCAAAACTCTTTCCCCAATCTTCATTCAAAACTTCCAATTTAAGGTTGGAGTGCGTTGCAATCTCCACCACTCGAGGATCCTTTGAGGTTAGATACAGACCTTCCACAAACATTCTGTAACATCCTGGTACTTATGATAAGGTTAAAATAATATTTATAAGAGGTTAATGAGAAATTAGGAAGCATAATTCATGCGTATGCATAATATGGCATACATATATATGAGAATATTGATTTTTGCACATTAATATGATTGTACCTGCATTCATTGAAATTTTCAGGTAAAATTAATTTTTAATAGGAATTTTGGATTTTATTGTCGTAAAAATTAAATTGGAGTGTATTAAATGTGATTTGGTAATTTTGGTAATATTTTGGGTATTTTGAAAATTTGGAGTTTTTTGGACTAGGAAAAATATTGCAATATGGACCAATGATAGTGTCACACATGGACTAATGACTTAGTGACAAATGGCCTACATGTATTAGTGAAATGTGGCAGTGAATTAGTAATACACGTAGTCACGTGTTTAGGATGGAAAATTATGTAGTTGGAGTTTACTCTTCATTTGGTTTTGTTTATCACCAAAAACACTGAAATTTTCTTCCTTTGTCATACACACCGAACAACTTGTGATTTATGTTTGAGAACTTGGTTGTTGATTCCTACATCAAAGTAAGAATTGCAGTCCATAGAGAGAGTTTGATTGTTGTTAAAATCTCAATGTTCATCCATTTACCGAAGTCTTAATTGCTGGAATTTAGCTGAATCAAGCAAGTTATGCTTTGAGCTTTATAGTATCATGAATGGCTGTTTGATGATGTTTGACTATTTGTAAATGGCTGCATGCATGAGTGATGTAGGAAGTTATAAAAATATGGAAAATTTGGAAGAGAGTCTGTTGGAAAATGTTAGCTATAACATGTCCACTAATTAAGCTTCTATCTTTTAGCCATAACTTATTTTGTAATTATCCAAATGAGATGCTTTTTATTTTTACTAAATTAGAGACATAAGGCTATATTTTTATGGAGAAATCAAAATTTAATTCTATCTTTAAGAGTTTCAAAATTTAGCTTGAAGTTGAGTTTTGGATTCTGAATAGTTTGGGAACAGGCCATGGTATTTTAGGTATAACTTTTAAAATTCAGAACCAAATTGCATGGAATTAGTTTCATTCAAAACTTAAGACATAAAGGAACAATTGTCTAGAATAATGTTTTACCTAAATCCTTCATTTTCCTTATCCAAATGGCCATGAAGAATTGACCTGAAGGTCTATTTTTGGAAGAGCTGGAAGAAGTTGGAATAAAAGTTGGTGCACGATCATGCACAAGCACGATCATGACTCTAATGGCTCATGAAGGGATTGCACGATCATGCACATGCATGTTTGTGACATAGGAGGATCAATTGGAAGTGCATGATCGTATACATGCACGATCGTGACAATGAAGGCATACTGATAGTTGACAGTTTCAAACATCCTTCATTCTTTTGGTTATAACTTCTTCTCCCAACCTCCAAATGACATGGGATTTAAACCAAAAAACTCATAACACATTGTTCTTTATCTTCACCAAAAATTATAGCCATATGAATTAATTTGGAAGAGATGATTGATGAGTTTATGATGAAAATGTTGAGGTGCACTGGAATTTAATAATTGGAATGTTTTTACTGAAAGTACTTCGATATTTTTGTTATATCTTGATCTATAGATTTACAAATGGAATGATTTGTGAATTAGATTAAATTAGAGACATATGGATACAAATTGTCTGAAGAAATAAAATTTTAATTATGTCCCTAAGAATTCCAAAATCTGGTTTGAAGTTGAGTATATAGAGCTGTTATAGTTTAAGAACAATTCTAAGTAGATTGAGTATAATTTTCAGATTACTAAACCAAATTGTATGATTTTGGTGTCATTATAAATTTAAGACATGGAAGAATAATCTTTTATAAGGAAGTGTTATCAAATTACTTAACTTTCCTGATGAGCATAATCATGAAAAGTGGACCTGAAAGTATGTTTTTAGACAAATATGGAATGATACTTGAGTATTGATTTATGAAAGAGTTTTGTAACAAGAATATGATAAGGAACCCGAAATTGTCATAAACATGCATTGTACGTATTCAATATACCTGAATTTGCATAATGAATTCATAATTGTGCAAATAGTGATATGTGTATGTACCATATGTTATAGAGGAGCACATTGAACGACAATATCCAGACATTGTCAGGACTTCAAGGCAATAGCTGTCTGGAGCATACTGTAAGTAACCTAGATGGTCTCACTTAATATTTGTTTGCTATAAATTCTGTATTGAATGTGGAATGAATTGTTTGTACTGATTCCAGACATGAAGTTTCGAGGAATTCTGATTGATGAATGTGATATTGAAGTGTTCAATGTGAATTTGCTGAAATATGTGTTACTTAACATGTTTGTTGAATGCCAGACTAAAGTCTGATGATATATGCATATAGGACTAAAAATTTGATTGAATGAGAATGAGATTGATGAGAATGGGAATGATTGAAATTTTAATTGATTGAATATAAATATGATACATTTCATACATAAATGCATGATCAGTTAAAGATAGTTGTGACATGAGTAGCCACCGAAAATGAGCTTAAAGCTCTAAAATGTGGTATAGAGCTAAAGGCTCGATAAGTATAATGGGCCCCGTATCTGCAATGGGTAAAGGATAGTAATAATGAGCCTGGTATCTACAATAGATACGGGACAGTTTAGACACTCAGTCACAACAATGAAATAATTAAAAGTGGATCACATGTGCATTATGTATACACATAATAAGTGTGATTGATTGATTGAATTGTAATGTGGACATGTAATTGAATGAGATTAGGTATGTGGAATAAATGTTATGTGGTGCTATTTGCAATATGAAAAGATGTGAAGTTATTTGATTATATGACTTGATATGTGATATGAATTGGGTGAACCATCGAGATGGATATATCACTAAGCTCGCAAAACTCATCAAAAATGTAATGTTGACTTTTCAGGTTCGAGAGAGGACACTAGAAAAAGGGAGACTCTACAAGAAGATTGATTCTTGTATTTTGTGAAGCAATGGTTCAAAGGTCGGCCAGTTGAGACTTATGAGTTAGATAGAAGTTTTTGTAAAATTCCTCATGTAATATACTTAGTATTGACGATGTATATATTCAGATGGTTTTGTAAATCACAATGTAAGTTTGGTTTTTATAAAATGAAGGAGGAATTCAATTTGATTTTTAAAATTTGGTGACTTTATGTGTATTAGATGATGCCATGATTAAGCCGGACATGTGTTTGCTCTAACATGTCATTATTATAGATTATGTACTGAAATGTCCAAAAGGTGTTCTGGGATGTAATATATGGTAGTGAGGTGTTACATGTTCTACCTACTATTGAAGCTCGATCACTCTAACCTGTCCATTGTCGATTAAGGTAATATCGATCATCTGAAATCCTTTTTTCCACTTCTTTGAATTTCATCCTTGATCTAACTAGAGATAGTTGACTGTAGCTTCCTTTCTTGTCTCTTTAAATTTTAGGACCTTAGATGAGCACCCTTACCCCTTTTCCAAGCCCCGATGGTTTTTCCTTTTCGACAGTTAAAACAGTAAGCCCCTCTCCTTGTACTTTCCATATTGATAGAAGATGTTAGTATCGAATTGTCTTCTATTTTTGTATGCATGTTCCCCTGTTTCCCTTTATCTCAGCATGGTTCTTTATATTCTCCATTCATTTGCAAACTGGGATGAGCATTCCTTGATAGAGCTAGAGGAGATAATATGTTCTCTAACTTTATCAAAGATGCACTCTCTGACTTGATGTGAATTTTTGCTGGAAGTTTGAAATCTTAACATGTTTCTTTCTGCCATATTTGCTTAATGCAACTCATAAATGAAGTTAGGTTGATAAGAGAATTAGGTCGAGAAATTGACTTTAGTCTGTTGAACCACTACATAATCATTGTGAAATGAGATGTCCTTAGGGACCACATACATTTTGTCTTATCCAAGACCAAATGCATGGTTCAAGAATGGTATGAGAGGAGAAAGAGATATAAGATAATAAATATCACAATAAAAATGATTTTTTTTCAAAATCCTAAAATCTCTTTTTTAAAGTCAATTATCCTTTTCTTAGATGTTCAATATTTCTTTTAAAAATTATTATGTTTATTAAATAAGAAATAGAAGGTTATTTGGGCTTGTTGACTATTAACTGTAGCATTATGTTTTCTTTTACTTAATCTAAAAATAAAATTAGTTAGTTGGGTCATCAAGCCATTAGGATTGGTTTTCATTCTTTAGTTGGAATTTGAGCTTTTAAAGCGTAATAGTTTTTTTTCTTCAAATTTCTCTTAACCTTTTATACTTTAAGAACTCATTTTAAATAATTCATTATTTGAGTTCACTTCCCTTTAATTTAACTAAATAAAATACCAAAAAGCTTTTGGCCTAACTAAATAAACTATGTTATTTTGTTTTAAAAGCTAATATGCCATTTCCTTTCTAAAATTTAGTCTTTTCTTTCAGAGTTCTTTTACCATTTCAAATAAAATTTTTCTACATTATGTCCTTCGATTCCTTTAAAAATGTGTTTTATTTCTTTTATTATCAACTTGTTTACCTTTTACTTTGATACAAATCATAATTTACCCCTTCCAAATCAAACTTTAAGTTAATATGCATTTAATGCCCTATAATATTGTAAGTTTAATATAAAATCATAAAATCCTAGCCATTTGTTCACATGTTTTAAATATATTTTATTCTAAGTCCTATAACATAGTCTAAGCATCTTCAAGCATTTTATCTTAAGATTTAGGTAAAATCACAAACCCCTAAATATTTAATCATATATTTTATTTATATAGCATCAAACTATTTTTAATTATTTAACACTCAAATTTAAATTTCTTCAAAAGTACCTAAATTTACTTGTTTCAAACTTGAGTAATTGCTTAAGCGAGTAATATATGATGTTGATCTATTGAATCTGCAAGCATATAAAGTTAATTATAGCAATCATTATAAATGAAGTAAATCTAGAGTATCGATTCATAAAATACTATTCACCATATATATTAATCCTAGTTAAACAATAAAAATAAAAAAGAAAAAGATTATGGACGATGATTAATTCATTAAGCTAGCAAAAATAATGTAAATAATATTGTGAAGATAAGTTAATAAATAAACATTAGGGTTTCAAAATTCACATATATGAAATTCCATTTATGATATAAGATTAATTATCTAAGTCGAAATAACAGTTAACCTAAAATATCTATGTGTTCTCTCAAATCGTATAGGTATATTTAATTAAACAACAACCATCTCTCGAATCAAATTCATTAAGCATAATTAATTTATTTGGTTATTATTATAGTCTAGGATACTTTTTTTTCTTTAGCACTTAAGTGTTTATTTTTCTAGTGAATAATATTTCACCTCTCCACTCTTTAAATCCTAAAGTTGAATCTATGATGGTTAGGCATAACCTCAATAGTCAAGAACAAAAAGAATAAATTCAACCAACAAATAATCAAAACTTGAGCTCTGGGCTTGATTAAGCTCATTGCATTCCCAATCACCAATAATAAATCTACCAAAAACTCTCCCATGTACTAACTTTGACTCCACCACCATAACATTCTCCTCCATTACCAGAACAAAACCACCATCAAGCTCTCCTCTATATTACGAGAAAGTAAGGTTGGGAAGGATGTGGGAAAACAATGGTAGCTAAGAAATAAAAATAGAATAACATTGCAGAAAGAGAAAAATCTATTATGCTAAAAACACAAATTATTAGTTATCTTTGCTTATAACAAGTTATACACATAGCTACAAGTTATTAGCCAAATTAACTTATTTGTTATAATTAGTTGTTGTTATAGTGGCTCTTAATTCTTTATATCGTACCATAATTGATTTTTTCTCTCTTCTCTGTTGCAACTATCTTTCTTTTTCTCTTTGCATGTTTAATAATAGAGCCCATAGATGAAGCCCTCATATCTGTACAGAATCCTCTTGTAATCTCCTAATTAAAGTCGTCAACTATAAAGATTTGTAACTGTAGATTTAGCTTAATTTTAGGTTCTCAAATACCTTAGAATACTCCTCCATATTTGTATAAATTCAAAGTTCATAAAATAATAAACACACTTCAATCCATATTCCTTTATGGTATCAGAGCTATAGACATACGTCAAACAAAATTTTTTTTTCATCATGTCTTTCTTCTCTGCTTCAATGCCAAATGCCTCTGCCAACCTGATCACCATCAATGCTGTTGCTCAGGCTCCATTAAAACTGACATCAACCAACTACTTATCCTGGAGGCTACAGTTCAACAGTCTCTTTATTAGCTATGATCTCTTGGGGTATATAGATGGGACTAAGCCTTGTCCACCAGCTATAATCACCGTCGATGATGTACCTACACCAAATCCAGAATATCAGTTTTGGATCCGACAGGATTAGCTCATTTTGAATGCTATTATTGGTGCTCTTTCCCCATCCATTATCCCATTCATAGCAACTGCTACAACTTTTAAAGATGCTTGGGATTCTTTTGCAAAGACCTATGCACAATCTACTCGTGGCAAGATCAAACAAGTGAAAACCCAGCTCAAGAACATTGTCAAAGGCCACTCCACAATAACAGAGTATATGCAAGCAATAAAGGTAAAGACCGATCAGCTAGCTGAATTAAAAGTTCCCATGGACATTGAAGATATCACTGATAAAATATTGGAGGGTCTTTATGATACTTACAAAGCAGTAAAGACTACTGTCAATGCACGAGACATTCCTATCTCCTTCGATGAGCTACATGAGAAACTTCTCATTGCTGAGTCTGAAATGCCACCAACAGTACCGAGCAACTATCCTGCAACAGCAAATTATGCCAATCGTCATTCCGACAAAAGAACCAGTTCTCATCAGCACAATAACTGGCGATCACAGGCTGTCCAACATAATAGTATACCAAATCTTAATGAGCAGCAGCAACCACAAAACTCGAATAACCATCACATGAATTGGAATAAAAATGCTCAAGGATCTCGACCCTACCTTGGAAAATGTCAGATTTGTGGTGTTCAGGGTCACTCTGCAAAAGGTGTCCCACCTTCAAAGTTGTACCTTATGCATCAACATCCAATCTTCCCTCTCATCCATGGCAGCCGACAGCTAACTTTGTTGCTCCTTCACACCATCATAATAGTCAGCCTTGGCTTTTGGATACAGGTGCATCTCATCATGTTACTGTTGATATTACCACTTTGGCACATCATCAACCCTACAATGGTACAGAGGATGTGATGATAGGTGATGGCACAGGTTTGTCAATTAGTCATACTGGGTTTGCTTCACTCAATACAGCTAATATGCAATTGAAGCTTGATAATGTGCTATGCGTACCCGAGATGAAAAAGAATTTAATCTCCGTCTATCAGTTTTGTGTCACAAACAATGTTAAAGTTGAATTCTCACCTTCCTCTTTTCTTGGGAAGGATCTTTTGCAGGACAGTATCATTCTTCAGGGAACGCCTAGGAATGGAGTTTATGAGTGGCCATCCTCATCTCCAACGATTCTTGCCTTCCCAATTACCACAACATCAGCCATCAATTGGCATGCACGCCTTGGCCACCCTGCTAAACCAATTGTAATAGCTATCCTATCTCAACACAAAATTTCATCAGTATCTCACTCTACACATTGCAATGCTTGTCTCAGTAATAAAAGTCATAAGTTGCCCTTTTCCAACTCTACTCTCCAATCTACTCAACCATTAGAAATAATCTTTTCTGATGTTTGGATGTCACCAGAATTGTCCTATAATGATTTTTGATATTATGTAATATTTGTTGACCACTTCACTAGATATACTTGGCTTTATCCTCTCAAACACAAATCAGAAGTTAAAGAAATCTTCATTCGGTTTAAAAAGCTTGTTGAAAATTTCTTTGAGAAACCAATCAAAACATTGTATTCTGACAATGGAGGAGAATATCTTGCTCTAAATCAATTTTTAACTGAACATGGTATTTCATTTCGAACAACTCCACCTCATACACCTGAACACAATGGAATTTCAGAGAGAAAACATTTGCATATTGTTGAGACAGGTCTCACATTGTTATCCCATGCCTCAATTCCACTTTCCTATTGGCCACATGCATTTGCTACTGTTGTCTATCTAATAAATAGAATGCCCACACCAAAGTTAGACATGACCAGCCCCTATTTCTGCTTATTTAAGTCTCAGCCCAATTATCTTAAACTGCGGATTTTTGGATGCTTGTGTTATCCCTGGTTACGACCATACACTACTCATAAACTTGAACCAAAATCCAAACCATGTGTATTTCTAGGTTATTCTCCTACACAAAGTGCTTATTACTGCTTAGACCAAACCACTTCTAGAATCTATGTTTCAAGACATGTCAAATTTGTTGAAACAAAATTTCCAATTACAACTCAACAACAATCCAGCACCAGCGCCACTCCCTCCATCTCCAACAGTTGCACCTGAACATGGTACTTCCTCTCTCATTAATACTTTACCAAATTCTGTGTTAAATGAGCAACAAACTGAGTTTGTCACAGCAAGCAATACAGTACGCAATACTCATTCCATGGTTACACGAGGGAAGAACAACATCACCAAACCAATTCAGAGGTTAAGTCTTACTACTGAACTCTATGCTCCTACACAGACTGAACCAACACAATTACTCAGGCATTAAAAGATGCAAAATGGATGAAAGCTTGTTCTGAAGAATTTGATGCCTTAGTCTGCAATGGTACCTGGAAACTTGTGCCTCCCCATGATAATCAGAACTTGGTCGGCTGCAGATGGGTATTTCGCATCAAACGAAATGAAGATGGCTCGGTACATCGCTATAAAGCCAGATTAGTTGCGAAGGGATTTCATCAACGCCCAGGGATAGATTTCCAAGAAACCTTCAGCCCTGTGGTAAAACCAACAACAATAAGAATAATTCTGAGCAATGCACTAACAAATGGCTGACCTTTAAAGCAATTGGATGTCAACAATGCCTTTCTACAAGGACCACTAACAGAAAATGTTTACATGACATAGCCCCCAGGTTTCAAAGATAATGACCGACCCAACTTTGTATGTCATCTTCAAAAAGCCATTTATGGCTTGAAACAAGCACCAAGGGCATGGTACCAAGCTTTAAAGCAATTTCTACTACAGACAGGCTTTCGGAACTCATACTCGGATGCATCATTGTTCATTCAGCAGTCACCCAAAGGTACTCTTATCCTTGTGGTTTATGTGGATGATATAATTGTAACAGGCAGCAATTCACAACTTATAGACAATTATGTTGCTATTTTGGCAACCAAGTTCTCCATAAAAGATCTTGGTTCACTACACTACTTTCTGAGCATAGAAGTTATTCCAAATAGTGAGGGCATAATTCTTTCACAAAAGAAGTATATCCTTGACTTATTACTGCGCACAAAAATGGCAGAAGCTAAATCATTTGTTACACCTATGGCAAGTCATCCACCTTTAGCTTTACACTCAGGCACACCTGTTGGGCCCCGATTCGCTTTAAGCTTGTTTTCTTTATTTTGAGATTTAAGCCCGTAATTTATAGAAATAAATTGAAAGGATTTAGTTAAAATTAGAATTTTGAGAAATCCTTAGAAATTAAAAGAATAAGTTAGTGTATGATTAATTTAGGAAGTTTGATTAGGTGTTTGGGCTTCAGATTTGCAAGATGGGCTTTTAGCCCATTTCACATGACATGAATTAATGAAGAAGGAATAAATTAAATGGGGAGCAAGAGTGGTTGCCGTATAGTGAGGAGGAGAAAGATGAAAATTACATGTATATGGAGATTTAAGTGAGGTTGTGTCGTTTTAGTGTAGGTTTTTAAGTTAGAAAGGCTTGTTCTTTAGGCTTTTAACTAGAGACTTCCGAAACTTCAAGGAATAAGAGAGAGTTTCGAAACATATAGAGAAAAGAGAGGGAGCTTTAGGTTGAAGAAGAAGAAGAAGAAGGAGAAGAAGAGAAGAAGGAGCTTTGGTTTAGGTTGCTTTAGAAAGGAAGGTTGAAGAGTTTTATGCAAGAAGAAAGAGTGAAAGGAGGAGTTTAAACTTCCTTGGAAACAAAAAGAGAATTTCGTGGGTTTTGTCCCAAGGTAAGGATTTTCGAATTTCTTTGAGATTTTTAGGTAGGTTTTGGTTTAAATAGCTTAGTTTAGGTATGGGTTAAGTTAGATGGTTGTTAATTCAAGTTTTCCTATCCTTAAAATCTTCCGATTTTGATATCCTATGTTCTTATGGGATAATTATGTTCAATGAAGGTGAATTGAGGCAATTGGAGGAAGAGCCAAGGCCATTTGACCATCCTACAAGCTAAAGGAATTTAAGGTGGGTAGTTCCTTAATAATTGAGTTAATAGGTATATTACCGTTTTTATAATAAATGCGAATTAAGGTGTTAAAATGACTTGGAAATTTTGTAAGAATTACTCTTGATGATGTTTGAACTTGTATGTGATATTCTTGCTTATGAATTTATGTTGGAATGGTTGGTTCAATGAGTTGTTAAGTGAAAACGATAAGAAACTGTGATTTCGGAAAAAGATCGCCGTTTTGGCAACTTATGTGAAAATGAATTTGTAAATGCCAGTAGATGTAATTGTTTTTGAATTGTGTAAATTATATGTTTTCTTTGGGTTTGTGGTGGTCCAGTCTGAGTCAGGTGCACCTGTCTATTATAGGCTTCTCCCGCCTGCCCGCTAGTGGCCGTGGAGTTCCTCTTAAGGACT
>JAOTIZ010000203.1:36169195-36184432 GCA_027123425.1 Erythroxylum panamense
GTTCAATTCGAGGTTTCCTTCGTGGTGAGGAATTCCTCCCTCGTGAGATGCGCGCCCAGATGTCACGAAGGACGTCGAGCACGCGACTCACCGGGGAGGGGTTCCAACAACACCACTCAGTGACCCATCTGAATACAGAAAGATAATCGACAGTTTACAGTACTTACTCTTGACTCGGCCTGATGTTGCGTTTGCTGTTAATAAACTCTCCCAATTTAATCATCGGCCCACATCTGATCATTGGGTTGCTGTAAAACGTCTCCTTCGATATTTGGTTGGCACAGCTGATGATGGCTTACAACTCTATCATCGATCAAGCACCAGTCTTCATGCCTTTGCCGATCAACACTGCAATACCTCGCTCCACGCGTACTCCGATGCTGACTGGGGGGGCGACAAAACTGATTATCAATCAACTGGAGCATTCATCGTTTATTTAGGGCGCAACCCTATCTCTTGGAGTTCAAAGAAGCAAAAATCAATAGCTCGCTCATCCACCGAGGCCGAATACAAGTCTGTGGCCAACACCGCTGCTGAATTGAACTGGGTTTGTCATCTCCTCGCTGAAATCAACCAAACCCCTTCACAAACACCGGTGATATACTGCGATAATGTTGGGGCGACACAACTAAGCTCCAATCTAGTGTTTCATTCACGAATGAAGCACTTAGCTATCGATTTTCACTTTGTCAGGGAACAAATGCAGTCCGGTGCTCTCCGAGTCTCTCATATCTCTGCCGATGATCAAACAGCTGATACCCTAACCAAACCTCTTCCCCGATCACGCTTCCTCGAGCTCAAGATCAAGCTTGGGCTGCGTAGACGTTCGCCAGCTTGAGGGGCCGTAATAGAGCCCATAGATGAAGCCCTCATATCTGTACAGAATCCTCTTGTAATCTCCTAATTAAAGATGTCAACTATAAAGATTTGTAACTGTAGATTTAGATTAATTTTAGGTTCTCAAATACCTTAGAATACTCCTCCATATTTGTATAAATTCAAAGTTCATAAAATAATAAACACACTTCAATCCATATTCCTTTATTTAAATGATTACTTAGTGATTAGAATTTTTTTTATCAAAGCAACTGACGTTAGAGCTTTTGAACCTTACTTATGGCTAGTCAAAGGTACAAAAGTTACAGAAAAGTGTCAAGGGCCTCGTTTAACAATAAGCTCGTAATAAATACGTTACCATCAGAAAGTCAACAATGAACAGAAGGAATGCTTTAAAGATATCTTTGTATAATTGAAATTTTTCTAAATTATTTTGTGGGTAACAAAAAAAAAAGTTTAATCAGTTTATACATAGACTTGGAACTGAGAGCAATTAAAACTTATTCCAATATCTAAGGTCGATCTTTATTTTACCTTAGATTCTTTACTGCTCACAATAAAGCCTATCCTAATATTCAAGGTTACCATCCATTTCTATTTTTTTTACTGCTCCTAATATCTAGGTTACTATTTAGGCCTATCCTCACATCCTATCTATCTTAATGCACTTTCATAATTCCTAAGCAGATGAGTTGCAATGGCTGCAACGATAGGAGGAGGATGAGTGGGCGTTGGACAATGGTAGGAGGAGGAGAGGTCCAAGATGAATAGCGCTGACGAGGAGGAAGGGAAGAGAACGACGAATGAAGATTAAGGAGTGCTTAGTTGGTATAAAAGAAAATAAATAGGTAAGAAATAAAAAAAAGTTGATAATATATTATAATTGAATAAATAATATTATTATATTCTCTTTTAAAACAAGACTTCATACTTTCAATATAATAAAAAGAAAAGTTATATTTACATTTATATTTTATTATATTTATTATAATTTTTATTATCATTTTCGTAGAGTTAGAGTGAAAATTGAAGAGGGAGGCGATTTGGCGGTAAAATGGAGGATAGATCAACTGATATTTAGTCCCAAAAGTGATACAATTTTCAGTGTTTTGTACGATATTTTGCGGGCGTCTCACGTAGTGACTGGAACCGTTTGATATACACCAATACTATCCAGTATTGTACATGAATCTGATTCAGATGTGGCATATGTAAGGTTTATAAAACAATTGACACAAGTGTAGGGGACCAAAAGAGGATAATTGATTATAAGATTCTGCAGCAGTACAGTGAAGCAATTACAGTGAGTAAGCAGAAGAGGAAGATTTAGGATAGAAGAATTTCTGGTACTCAGTACTCAGAAGGAAGGAGAGAATGACGTGAGCCAAATCTATTCATTTCATACCCCCACAATATTATCCCACCCTTATTTATAAAACTGCACTTAACAGAATTGTAACCAATTTGGTATCTAGCTACACACATATTCTTTCAGCTTCGTAAGGACCTTCTTCTCATGTAACGACTTGCTCATGTGAGTTGTTACAATTACTGACTCATTCCCAATAGTCACGTCAGATGATCCTTGAATCGTAACATTGCCACCGTCTGCAAAATGAACCTTGTCCTTAAGGTTCCACGATGAGTATACAGCTCTAAATTCGTCTGTTGGAACCCAAGTTGCTTCAGCAGTGCTAAGACCTTCCCATTGCACCAAGACCTGTGGCTCTAAAACTCCAGCCTTCATAATTTCTCGAGTTGCCAGAATGTGAGAGGGGATCCGATCGGTAACTGGGTTGTCCAGAAGTGATAAAGGAATGCTCTGACTTTCTGGATTTCCCTCACATTTCTTCAGGACAGAGACATGAAATACGGGATGTAGTCGTGATGATTCAGGCAGGTCTAATTGGTAAGCAACGGAACCGATGCGCTTTAAAACTTTAAAAGGGCCAAGTACCTCTGGCTGAGCTTCTGGTTTCGATGGAGACGTAACGAGAGTTGTCGGTACGGCTGAAGCTTCACAAACAACCAGTCCCCAACTTCGAAAGAAATGTCCCGCCTTTTCTTATCGGCCTGATTCTTCATTCTGGTTTGTGCCCGCAGGAGGTTAGTCTTAAGTTGTTGAAGAATCATATCTCGTTGGGACAAATCATGATCAAGGGTGGATAACTTGGCAATACCAGGTATATATCGGATCAATGTCGGTGGATCGCGGCCGTATAAAGCTCGGAAAGGTGTCATTCCAGCGGAGCTATGGTATGCAGTATTGTACCAATACTCCGCCCAAGGAAGCAGCTTAACCCATGTGTGCGGAGACTCGGACACAAAGCACCTTAGATACATTTCTAACACTTTGTTTACCGCCTCTGTCTGCCCATCCGTCTCGGGATGATAGGCTGAACTGAAAGCCCTAGTAGTCCGTTGCAATTTAGTGAACTCATCCCAGAAAATGCTCAAGAATAAAGGATCACGATCACTGATTATTTTTGTAGGAATGCCATGAAGTTTAACTATCCCATTCAAGAATACCTCAGCCAACTTTGCACTATTAAAACTGCCAGGTAATGCAAAGAAATGCGCAAATTTCGATAAACGGTCGACCACAACAAAGACAACTATTTTACCGTAAGAAGGAGGAAGCCCGGTGATGAAGTCCATGATGATTTCCTCGAACACTTGGGCTGGTAAAGGCAACGGTTGTAGCAATCCGGCTGGTGACAGTTGTGAAGATTTCATGGTTTGGCAGACCATGCATTCCCTTACGAACTGTTGCACATCTTTTCGAATAGTAGCCCAATAAAAATTTGTTGCGACGCGGTGAAGGGTCCTCGTAATTCCAGCGTGTCCCCCGACCACTGAACAATAGAAATCCGTGAGTATCGAGTGTCGCAAATCAGGCAAGTCAGGTACAACCAAGCGGCTGCGAAAGAACAATAAACCTTCATGGACAAGGTAATCCTTATACTGAGGGTCCTTAGCAGCTACTCTTTCATGGATGTGTAATAATTCGGGATTGGAAGTATTCAAAGTACGGAACTCCTCCAATCTACTAAATTTCTGAATCGATAATGTAAGAAAACATCCTGTAGGAACTTGGGATAATGTGTCAGCCACGATATTCAGCTTCCCAGGTCGATATAATATCTCAAAATCATACCCAACGAGTTTGTACAGCCAGTGTTGCTGCTCCGGTGTTTGAATTGTTTGTGCCGTAAGGTTTTTTAAGGCTTTTTGATCTGTCACAATCGAAAACCTCCTGCCTAACAGATATTGGCGCCATTTGCCAACTGCCTGAGTGATGGCAAACATTTCTCTATGGTAAGCTGGTGCCCCTTGCATCCGTGGAGAAAGTTTGTGGCTGTAAAACGCAATCGGCCGACCTCTTTGGATTAACACAGCCCCGATGCATGTCCCAGAGGCGTCGGTCTCAATCAAAAACGGAGCAGAAAAATCCGGTAGTGCCAACAGTGGTGCATTACTCAAAGCAGTTTTAAGTTGATCAAATGCTGTTTGTGCCGCAATGGTCTAATCAAATGCATCCTTCTTGAGCAGATCAGATAGAGGAGCTGCTATTTTAGCAAAGTTATGTATGAAACGCCTGTAATAACCGGCGAGGCCGAGAAATCCTCTTACGCTCTTAACGTTGATCGGAAGGGGCCAGTCGCGAATAGCAGAGATCTTAGAAAGGTCAACTTTCAATCCATCTTCAGTGACCAAGTGGCCTAAATACTCGATTTGAGTCTGTCCAAAGATGCATTTGCTCTCCTTAGCAACCAAGTGATTTTCCCGTAATGTTTCGAACACGAGCCGGAGGTGTTGGAAATGCTCATCCTGTGACTTACTATAAACAAGAATATCGTCAAAAAATATGAGTACGAATTGACGAACGTAAGGTTTGAAGATACCGTTCATGGTTGCTTGGAATGTGGACGGAGCATTGGTAAGGCCAAATGGCATTACGAGAAATTCTTAATGGCCTTCGTGGGTGCGGAAAGCCGTCGGTATCGGAAACCGATCTCTGATAGTAATGTCCTCGGGACGGACCCGAATTTGGTGGAAGCCGGCAAGCAAATACAATTTAGAGAATACCTTAGTACTAAAGAGTTCATCAAAAAGTTCATCGGCTGTCGGTATCGAAAACTGATCTCTGATAGTAATGGCATTGAGTGCGCGGTAGTCGACGCAAAAGTGCCAGGTACCGTCCTTCTTTTTAACTAATAATACCGGGGATGAGAAAGGGCTAGTGCTTGGTTGGATTATACCTTCCCAAAGCATCTCTGTTACTTGCTTTTCGATTTCGTGTTTCTGGAAATAAGGGTATCGATATGGCTTAACATTAATAGGAGCAGCATCAGAGGGTAAATGTATGGCATGATCGGTATCTCGAACTGGAGGCAACCCAGAAGCCTTAGTGAATACATGTCGAAATTGCTGTAGTAGGGATGTGAAGGCAGAAGAAGTTGTCGATGATGCTTGATCAGGGTGGAATTGAATTTGCAGCCCAAAGAACTCAGCTATGGCCCCAACTTCTTGGCTCCTTCTCAAAGAATGTAACTGAATAGGTTGTGGGCTTTCACCCTTAATACCCGTCCATGAAATAGTTTGAGTTCCTTGAACAAATTGGAAGGTGGAATCGGCATAGTTGGTCAGAACCGATCCAAGTGTGGCGAGCCAAGCCACGCCAAGGACAACATCGGAGCCATGTAATGGTAAGATGTAGAAATCAGCTGTAATGGACGTGCCCTGTATCTGCAGATTAACATTACGAGCCTTACCCTCACTATGAATATTTTCCCCACTGCCCACGAGCACCGGAAATGAAATAGAGGGATCAACTTCTAATCCCAAGCAACGAGCAACCCTGCTCTGGATGAAATTGTGGAAGCTACCTCCGTCGAGCAAGATTTGTACCGGGTGACCCTGCAACAAACCTATGAAGCACAAAGTTGTGGGCGATACACAGCTAGACATTGCATTATAAGAGATCATGGTCGGAACAGTAGGGCCGGAGGAAATGTCAGTCGAGCCGGAGGCAAAGGAAAGATCAGGTTTGGTGTGGTTAGTGGCTGGTGGTTGTGAATCAGAAGGATGGGAAGGTGGGTTGTCCATATCACTAGGGTAAGCATCATCCAGCAAAAACAACTGAGGCCTGTTACATTTGTGCCCACGAACGAACTTTTCATCACAATAGAAGCAAAGGCCTTGTGCTTGTCTACGTTGGACCTCGGCCTGGGTTAAACGACGAGTTTGGATTGGGCTTGTTGTAACTGGTATTGGGTTAGGTTTCGGGGGACCCAAGGGAGGTGTAGGCAAAAGATCCAACCCATGAGGTTTTCGGTCCCAATACGAAATACTCTTAAGGAGCATTTTACGATTCTCAGCTAATTTGGCTTCCTGGAGGCGGGCTAAACTGATGACATGGTTTAAAGAGGTAGGCCGGAAGGAGAGTACCTCGTTTTTTATGTCAGCCCGAAGCCCTGATATGAAGCAGTCCACAAAGAATGAAGAAGGAAGGTCGGTGGTCTGGTTAGAGATTGTTTCGAACCTGGATTGGTAGTCTTCGACGGTGGACGTTTGTTGTAACTTGGCGAGCAACCCCTGAGGCTCTTCCAGATTTGTTAACTTAAAACGTTCAACAAGTGCTTTGGTGAAGTTAGCCCAGCAAGATAACTGGCGATTGCACTTCATCCATTGATACTAATGCCTCGCTTTGCCCTCGAAATGAAAGGCGGCCATCGTAATGCGTACGGTATCCTCTGTTCTGTAGAATTCAAAGAATTCTTCTGCATTGAAGATCCAAGATTCTGGATCTGTGCCATCAAACTTAGAGAGGTCGACACGTGCAGCTTTGGGTAGGAAGGAAAAATCGGTGTCTGTGGAGACGGTATCGGGAGGAGGGTGGTGGGTATGTTGTGGTTCATGGGTTATGGATTTCTGTTTCAGAAGTTGCCCGATTTAAATGAGTTGTTTACCCATATCATCCATTTGGTCCTTCATCAAGAGCATAGTTTCCTGTTGGGTAGAAACAGTGGATTGAAGGGAGTTCATGGTGGTTGATTGGGCGGCAACATCACCTTGGAGTTTGGTGACGGCGATGTCGAGTTTGGCGAGACGGGTACTGTTAGCCATGGAGGAGAGGTCTCAATGAAAGCACTAAAAATGTAAGGTTTTTAAAACAATTGACACAAGTGTAGGGGACCAAAAGAAGATAATTGATTATAAGATTCTGCAACAGTACAGTGAAGCAATTACAGTGAGTAAGCAGAAGAGGAAGATTTAGGATAGAAGAATTTCCGGTACTCAGTACTCAGAAAGAAGGAGAGAATGACGTGAGCCAATCTATTCATTTCATACCCCCACAATACTATCCCACCCTTATTTATAAAACTGCGCTTAACAGAATTGCAACCAATTTAGCATTTAGCTACACACATATTCTTTCAGCTTCGCAGGGACCTTCTTCTCACGTAACGACCTGCTCATGTGAGTTGTTGCAATTGCTGACTCATTCCCAATAGCTACGTCAGATGATCCTTGGATCGTAACAGTATAGTACTCATATCCTTGCTCCAGTGGGTGGAATTTAGTAATTGTTTGAATTATTGACCCAATGTTTCGGGTAATAATTAGACAGCCCAGCCCAGGTTCCATGTTCAAAACCTGGCTAAAGCAAAAAACATAACAACAAATTTATTTACTCTTATGTAGTCCTGTCATTATATGATATAGCCGTCAATGTAGACAAATTCTGACTTGGACCTTAGTAGTAATTCTAATTTAACCTTATTTTAGAGAAAAATAAGTTATCAGCAGCCAGTCGCCGGTCAATCCCAACCCTTTTCAAAACTGTGCTCACATGCCTGATGGATTTAAGTAAGCATATGTTGATGTATGTGTTTGAGGTTGCTAGTAGTTGTTTTAGTGCAGAACAACTCATGGAGACAGTCTTCTACTTCTTGCTTTTGCACGCCACGCATGATTAAATATATGTTTTGAGGATATCCACCTCTTAGTCAATATCCGCCAACTTACACTACATGTTATAATAATTTTCCCTGACCCAAGAATTCCAAATAGACAACCTACGAAGTTGGTCTTATTATAAATTTTTCGGTTAATTCAGGAGATTTTTTGAATGGCCTAAACTGTCGATATCACCTTTAAGCAATTACCACAATCAAAATATTTCTTGCAGCTTATTTTAATTTTTTAAATACATACGGAATCAACTCCCAACTTCACGGCCCTGATCCTTTCCCACAACAAAACAATTGAAAATGAAATTATAAAACGCGGAACACAGGATTATCTACGTCACTCACTAACCCCCATAAAATGCGCACCCCCGGTGCACACTTTCCTCCAAAGCCAACTCTCTCTAACAACGTTCGCCTGTCACCGTCTTTCTCTCTGTAGAGTTCTCTTCTCTGCAATGGCTGTCTCTCTACAGCTCTGTCGTACCTCCCTCCCCACCGAACTCTTCTCCGGAGAGAATCGCGCGGCTTTTCCACGAAGGAAGTCCTTCACCATCCGATGCTCCGCCAGCGACGACGTGGCGTCCGCCTCGGTGGCGATCGACTCAGAGTTCGACGCCAAAACGTTCCGCCATAACTTGACGCGAAGCAAGAATTACAATCGGCGAGGTTTTGGCCACAAAGAAGAGACTCTCGAGCTCATGAACCGCGAGTATACTAGTAAGTTCTTGTAAAAATCATATGATCACGAACTCTTTTCGATATCTAGTGGATTGAACCGGAAAAGCAGCAACTTTTGTGCTTGTTTGATGCCGAGTCTGGATAAATTCATTTATTGGCTTTGTGTTTTGATTTCTTTTAGCTTAAAATGACCATAGTTTTAAATTCTCAGTCCTTCTATTCGTACGTGAGTTCTAAATAACTGTCTTTCTGGGGGACTTAGGTGATATTATAAAGACTTTGAAGGAAAATGGGAATGAGTATACATGGGGAAATGTTACTGTGAAATTGGCTCAAGCTCATGGCTTTTGCTGGGGAGTCGAGAGAGCTGTTCAGATTGCATATGAGACGAGGAAACAGTTTCCTAAAGAGAAGATATGGATCACCAATGAGATCATTCACAATCCTACTGTTAATAAGGTCTGCACTTATCAGACCCTGTTTCATTATGTTAGCTTTTGTTGCTGTTTAGTTTATTGCCATAAATGTTATGATGGTTGTGTGCTTTTTACGCGTATCTGGAAATCTACTATTTTTGTGGCTGCTTGACGGTTAGACTTATCTGTTTTCCTTTTATCACAGAGTCTAGAGGAGATGGAAGTTAAGGACATTCCTGTTAAGGAAGGGCAGAAGCAGTTTGAGGTAGTAAACGAGGGGGACGTTGTCGTTTTGCCTGCTTTTGGGGCTGCTGTTGATGAAATGTTGGCTTTGACCAAAAAAGGAGTACAAATCGTTGATACAACTTGCCCTTGGGTATCGAAGGTGCAACTATATTGAACCTGTTATTTATTGCTTTAAGACACATCTGTTTGCATTATCACTTTGGCATATGTTTTCTCACTTTCAAACCTTTTGAAGGTCTGGACTACTGTTGAGAAACACAAGAAGGGACAGTACACTTCGATCATTCATGGTAAATATGCTCATGAGGAAACCGTAGCAACTGCCTCTTTTGCAGGAAAATACATCATTGTGAAGAATATGAAAGAGGTATGTTTGAAGTCCAAAAGTTGGTAATTCTTTTATTTTTATTTCTAGATATGAAATTTGTATTGAATTCTTTGTGTAATTTCGTTATCCTAATGAAAATGATAGCATTATTTGTTGTCATGATCTTGGGCTCTGAATGGATTTTAACTTTATGCAGGCAACATATGTATGTGATTACATTCTTGGAGGTGGACTCAATGGATCTAGCTCAACAAAAGAGGAGTTCCTAGAGGTATAGTTTCTGATTGTTCTTGATTTAATCACCTGCTTTTGTTGTATGCTGTAGTTTATCAGATAATTGTTGCCATGCTTGCAGAAATTCAAAAATGCAATTTCTAAGGGGTTTGATCCGGATGCTGACCTGGCTAAAGTTGGTATTGCGAATCAAACCACTATGCTCAAAGGGGAAACATAAGAGATTGGTGAGTTAAATTCAGTTTGTCTACTATAGGGAAATTGGTGGAGAAGACCATGATGCAAAAATATGGTGTTAGAAATATTAATGATCACTTCATAAGCTTCAACACAATTTGTGATGCCACTCAAGTAAATTTTCTTCTCCGATCTTATGATTTTGTCTGTCAAGTTATTATAGCATCTTTGTTGTGATATTCTAGAATTTTGTTGTAAAGAATTTTCAACTTCTTAGTGGTTACTTCACCCTTTGAAGATCAAAACAACATGATGAAACTGGAGAATTTTGTCTTCTTCTAAGGGAGCAGTGGAAAGATGGGATTGGATCACCACCAGTTGGTACATTTATGTTGGAAATTGTTAATGAGATATATCCTCAGAACAATACATCATCGGAGGTAAAGCTTATTCTCTTTTAAGAACTAATTTTGATATTGGTGGCTAGTTTATAGCCTAACATGGATGTTCTACTATTAGGGGCTTTACAAGTCATCCGGGAATTTCTGCACACAATGTGAATCACTAGTGCCTCCATGTCAAGAATTAGTCACTAGTGCCTCCACATCAAGAATCAAGCACTAGTGACTGATTCTTACAATGCATCTAACAATGAACTGGTGTGAGCGCAGACTTTGGACCCAGCACCAAAGAAGCAGAGGCAGTAGAGCTGTTTTATCTAATTCTCGTCCCTGTAACTCTTGTTCCATGCCCTGTGGTTTTAGTCTTAAGCTCCTATACTTGTACGAAAATAGCTAATTCATGACTTTTGTTGTATTATGACATGTTACGATTTGTAATTAATATATTTTGTTATTAATTAGTGTATTTTGATATTTATTAGTGTATTATGATATGTTTGCAAATTGCAATTAAATAATATATTTACGGATGAAATTCTTGTGTTACATGAATAATTATTAAAATTAATAATATGCTAAAAAATTAAAAATATTAAATAAATAAAATTTATAAATAATATTGAATAGTTATTAAACAAATAAGATTATGAAGTTGGAATTTAATTTTGGTATAGGATTTTGATATATTAAAAAAATTGAAGAATTATTAAATAAATAAAATTCATAAATAATATTGAATAGTTATTAATATGATTTTTGAAACGTTGCGAATTGTCCAACTTTTTTGTGACGTTTTCCAAAACGTAGCAGAATGTCCGCGTTTTTCGTGACATTTTTTATAAAACGTCGCGAAAAACTTTTGCCTACACCACATTCAGCGACGTTTTTTGTGACGTTTTTAAAACGTCGCAAAATGGCTTATTTTCTTGTAGTGAACCAAACTCTACACAACTAAACTTGTAATAGCGATAAGAAAGGATCATATCTACAGAGAGTTTGTAACTAACTTTTTATTAAACTAATTAGCGCACTAAGATTGTGCGTTTGGATGAAATTGATTAATGCAATTAAATAAATTTAAACTAATTAAATTAAACAATTCAAATTTATATAGAGTAATCAATAGATTTAAGACCAGTTCTCAGTTCAATCTCAATCTTAACCTTCACATGAATATATACAATTAAATGCATTGTTGTTCTTGTCCCACTCTTTAAAACTATTAACCATGAATTAACAACAACTTTGCTAACCCCAATTTCCCTTAGATTGCAACTAGTTAAAACAAGTTCTTTAATTTGATCTAACTGTTAGGCAACCCAGAATAGGCTCTCTAGATTTAATGCAACAATAACATTAAGAATAAGGAAAATAGGGGAATATAAGAAATAATGTTAACCCTAATGATGGACAATCATTAGTTTACCATAATTGAATCAAATTAACAATAAATTCAAATTGTAGCCAAAATTCTAGTAAGAAACCTATATATGAACATTCTAATAAGCCTTATCTAAATCGTTCATACATAAATCATAAACTCTTTATATAGAATAACACAATCAATTTTGAAAGAGAGATAGAAAAATGTTACTGGGATTGATTAATGGACATACATGTTATTAGGTCTCGATATCCCCTTTAAACTAGAAGGAAGAGGATTTTACTACTCATAACTCTTCAAAACAAATGTCAAAAGAGAAGAATATGTGTCTCTTGATGTCTCTCATATATATCCCACTTATTAGCCTCCTTAATTACCGTTTATGATTCATAATTAAGGATTCTAAAATGTATATGGTCAGCTACATAATGGTATAAGTTACTGCATAAACTAAATCTCCAAAAGTCACAAATTTACAGATTTTCAGTGAGTTACATGGGCAAGGGACATGTCTATGTAAGCAACTTATACAGGTGTGTATGTTTCCATAGAGTCAAAATAGCAACATTGAGATTGAAAACATGTTAATGACTTATACGATCCCTTACACAACTTCTGTATGTACATTTTCACGTAGACGTGTGACTCGAAAATGACTCTAATTCTTATATTCTTTATCTAAATTTCACCTTAACTCATCTCCTTTTGATTAGCAAAGGCATATAAGACCGAACAATAGTAAAACTACAACAAGGTTGTGAATTCAACTTCGTTTGGTTCTTTTCCTTCTAATTTGTACCTAAACAAAAGTATGAACCAAACTAAGTATCTTGGATGCAACATAAACATTAATTAGTAAGCATTAGGGAATAGATAAATAATAAATTAAGCACATATCTTTAGTCGATATTATAATATAGTATTTTTAATCTTATCACCATCTTGTTTTTTGGGAGATATACGAAGATGAGGTGGGTTTTTATGTCCGATAGGAAAAAAAGTATAACTTATGTCAATTCATTTTAACTTTCAAAATGTTAATCACTTATATTTAAGTTTATTAATCACTCATAATCAAGTATATTGATAAGGCATGGGGCAATAATTCGAAGATATGCTAAGTATTTGAAGATATGTCAATAGTATAAATATTATGTCAAGCATATCCATATCAATTTACAAAGGCAATTTAAGATAATAAATGTTGTAAAGGATATGGTATGGAATGCATAAAGGGAATATAAGTGAAATGAATGAGATAGGTACATAAAGAGAATAGAGAGTGTTAATAAGTAAGAACATGATTGGATTTCTACGATTCCATTAGACTAGTGGTGTAAACGCACATATATTGAGAGATTGAAGGGTGATATACTACTAAGCATGTAAAGAGTTTTATTGCATACATCAAAGAGGTTTGAGTCAAACCTACCTTAACAATGTTTAAGATGATGAACATAAATATAATAAAGAGATTTAAAAAGAAAATAAAGCGGATCAAAATTATCCTGGAGACATTTTTACTATGATTTAATCAAAGCTGGAAAAGTCAAAGAAATATGTCAATGATTTGATTGCTACGATTTTGTGGATAACTAGTGTAGACACATATATATTAAGAGAGTGAAATGTGATATGTTATTGAATAATCACGCAAAGAGTTTTAATACATATATCAAAGAGGTTTGGGATAAGCTTATCTTGACAATGCTTGAGATAATGTAGTTGAATATGATGAAGAGATTCAACAAGAAAAAGAAGGTAATGAAAAAAAAATGCATAGCAGATATTTTACCTTTGATCAATCAAAGGTTAAAAAAAATGAAGATGTATGACAATGATTAGATTGCTTATTTCAACAACAAGAAACTCTTTAAAGCATATATACTTCAGGTAACATATAATTAACTTATTAAAGATGGATTATACTTGTAAGAAGTAAAAATAAGTTATTAGATACAACAGAGGCGAATTCAAAAAGTATATGGATAAAATATACCATAAGGGCATGCATATGGTTGCCAATTGTTTCCTATTCTTAGTAAGTTTCACTAAATATACTTATATATATATATATATATATATTCCAGCTTACTTGTTTACTTTATTTACCATTTATATATATTTTTCAATAATTACCAATGTTAGATGAAAATTGATAGCCAACATAAAATGAGAGACATGAAGCATAATTGGAAACTATATGATTGATAAAAAAATAGCACATCAAATAAGGCTAGGAGGAGTAAAGAAATAGAAGATCCAAGTTAATACAAGATGACTAGGAGGGGACTTCATGTGAAATACAAAATTTGAAAACAAATTGGTCTTAACTATAGGATCCGTTCGAAAAGGAAAGCCCAAAGAAGTCAACAACATGAAAATGTATCACCATAACTAAGTTAACTAACTCAAAGCAACCCAATAAAGTAATGTTAGCCAAGCAAAGTCTCAAGGTTAATAACGGGAACAATAAACAATATTTTTATGTTACATTAACAAAATTTTTTTATAAGGGGGTTATAAAAGTAGTATAAAATTAAGAGGTGAACACAATGTGTCATATCTAATCACTACCTTTTTATTATCTTTTTTGTAAAGGCAAGTGACAAAGGTTTAGGTAATACACAATGCACAATTGTATATTGTTGGCTTATAATACTTGTCTATTCATTTAATTAAGATAAGTATTATAAGATTTATATATTACTATGTCATGTTTAAATTTATATATATGCTATTACTTTTTTATAATAGTGTTCAAATTCATGCTATATACTAATTCTTTGAAATATTATTATTCATTATAGAAATTATAAGTGTTGTCTTTTTAATTTGATGTTGTGGAGTATTTAGGCTAAATATCAAACCATATGAGGTTATTTTTTAAAAATAAAATTAGGGGGGAGTACTTATCCTAACTTTCAAACCATATGGGGTTATTTGTCTCCATACATGTTATAAACACCTTTTTTTTTTGAATTGAAAGAAAATCGATTGACTGTAATGAAACTATTTATAACATTAATATGAGGTCTTCTCTATTGAAATCCAAAATTAGCTCCTTATAATGGCTAATGCACAAAAACTATGTTATTATTTAGAAAAGAACTGAAGTTATAAAAACTGTTGTGCTTTCATATTATCTGACATGTTATGTCTTACTTCTTTGGCTACAACAAGAGCTCTAATTTAATTGAAGATGGATTTAGCAAGTTGGTATGTACTTGTCTGCTCTTTTCTATATATCCCTCTATTCCTCTCCTTTCATATATTCTAGATTATAATCGTAAATGCAGTTAGGAAAGGCAGACTATACTTCTTTCGTGAGTTGGAGGCTTTGATGATCCACTTGAGAGTGTTAGTGTAATCATATGAGTTGCTAGAAGTTTGAAGTTTATGGAGTAGTTGATTCTATATAGTTGTGGAATGTATGCAGTTGAAGAATAAATGGTTTTCTTCTTCTACTATCATCTTGCATAGTGACCGCGCGTCGTAACGCTAGTCAAAATTAATTAACTAGACTACTACTGTAGCAGTGGCAAGTCTAGGTCGATCC
>JAOTIZ010000203.1:36189542-36209356 GCA_027123425.1 Erythroxylum panamense
TCTAGGGTTCAAACCCTTTGTAAGGAAACGAGATGTTACATTAATGTCAAGTTAGCATTTTTAAATGACATTATCAAGAAGAATATATATATTGAGAAACCAAAGGATTTTACTAAAATTTACAAAGAGGGTGAGGTATGCCTACTACACAAAGCTCTTTATATGGAATTGATGATTATCATATTAATCAAAGGCTTATAAGGAGTGAAAATAAAGCTACTTTCCCTGTGTAGGTTGAGAACATATCAATAAAATTGATTATTTGCTTGTAAGTAGAATGATTTGTTGATCTCTAGAGATGATGGAGAATATATAACTTTATTCAAGCAAAAGTTTGACGTTGAATTTGAGATGTATGATTTGGACAAATATACTACCTTTTTGACATAAAAATTAAGAAAAACTAAAAATTCAATCTCTAGTGACAACACATTTTGTTGAAAGAGGTCCTTCACTTTTCCAAACTTCTCATGTTTTACTTCGGCCTTTATACCCATCTTTTCATTCCTACCGATTATGGTTCTCATTTGGCACCTTGATGCTCTCTTTCGATCTTTTAAGCTCATGTCTCTTAATGCCTTTTTTTATTATTATTGTTATACATATTTCGGTTCGCACACCTCATAGCTCGCCGCATGATTACAATAATGAATTATTAGAATGATTGACTGCTTTGATACCAAATATTACAAACTTTAAACGAATTAACGAGAAAAAAAAGTGTAGAATGTTCCAAAAACATCATATTTTATTCATAAAACAAAGTTCAACTAATTTTTTATTTTGAGAAATGATTGTATGTATCGTTATTAACTATATAAAAATTGTTAAAATTTGGGCTGACTCTTATACAAGTTTTTAAGAAATATTATCTAACATATGGATAAACTATAGGATCTTTCAAATATATGCATCATTAATTAAATCAAATCAATTGTTTGGATTTGATTGTAGTCCACCGGATAAAAGACTCTTGAAAGAAACTCGTTTTTCTTCAGCTAGTATTTTTAGTTAAATGAGGGTGAGCCTTAGAATAATTGGTAAAGTTGTTTCTTTGTGACTATAAGGTTATAGTTTCTAGTCACGGAAATAGTCTCTTTGTAAAAATACAAAGGGAAGCAATAAATGAGTTAATATTTTAGTTAAATAAGGGTGAGCCTTGGAGCAATCGGTAAAGTTACTTCTTTGTGACTATAAGTTTACAGTTTTTTGTCACGAAAATAGTCTCTTTGTAAAAATACAAAGAGAAGATTGTGTACATGATGACCCTTTGTAGACTTCCGTAAAGTGAAGATTGTTGACTTTTTAGTTTTTAATTTTTTCTGAAAACTATCACTAGATTTTCAAATAAACATTATCTCATATTTATTGATAATGTCAATATGTTAACTGTTAACAATGAAAGATCACATCTCTAACTCATCAGATCTGTTCTTTCGTTATCATAAACCCCATTTATTCTACTTATCAAAAAAGTGAACATAGAGTATTGAAATGAAACAGCACATTTTACAACAAAGTCTCAGATGACTGTTTTAATGAACTCGAGTCTCGCTGAGGAGCTTCTCCATATCACGTGACCACTACTTCTGCATGTTTGTTTTAATTAACTTTCATGCTTGTTATCTTGAAAATACATTATGGGCTCTCTTTTGATGAGAGGTGCGTGCGTTAGGTGGTGGTGATTCTTTAATTTCTATTTCTGGATGTGGTTCTGAATTCTTCACGAGCATGATACATGAGGGGTTTGTGAAAAATGCTTAGCTTCCTGCTTCATTTAAGCTCAAAATAACATGAACCTGGAGAACTTTTGTATTCCTGTAAGGGTGGGAGTCTATCCCATATCACACACTCCTAGCTCGAGGAGAACTTGCATAGTATAAGAAAATATAGACGAAGCTTGGAGACTTAATCATTAATAGTGTGTTCTAATGAACCTTGCTGGGGCAGAGGAGAGCCACCCCAATGCCTTACACGTGCCTCAGCTCTAAAAACCTGGAATTCAGGAGTTGTATGTGAATCTTCTGAAGAGCAATGAAGGGAAATGATTAGAAAATAAATAGTTTCTAAAACTTACTTCTTTCTGCCAATTTGCACGTTTAACGATAAAAACTAGAATGATTGTTTCAAGAAAACAACCAAGCAGCATTCCAGTCCATATGCCATTGACACCAAGATCAAACTTGTAACCAAGCAAGCCACCAAGAGGAAGTCCCAAAACATAGTAACAGATGGAGTTGACAAGGGCAACTGAGAACTGCCAGCCCGCACCTACCGCCACTCCTGTGGAGGTAAGCTGAATTATTAGCTAATTATGAAAATTTTAACTTCTTGTAGTTGATAATTTGTCTTGGGTTGGAACATAGTTTCCAGTTACCATGGAGCACAAGTTGGATGCTGGTGATTAAGATTATTGCTGCCATAAAATATCCAAGCTTTGATGCCTCCTCTATTATCGCCTGTTTCCCAGTGAACAATTTTGGAAATTCTTGCTTTGTTGCCAGAAGCACAATTGTGAATATGGCTCCTAGAATTAGAGAAGTCAAAATAGTGATGATAGTTGAAAATTTTGCTGCTTTAGGATTTCCAGCGCCAAACTCATTTGATACCCTCACACTGCAGTAAACATGGACAAATCAGCTTTTTAAGTCATCCTGCATTCTAATTTAATTATCAATTTTCTGTTGCTGAATAATTTGATAGTCCAGGATCGGTAAAAAACCTTATTGCTGCATTGAAACCCAAAGCAATCATCAAAGTCCATAGCTGAAAATTCATGCTGTCATTATGAAAAATGCTAGTAAGAATCCGAGAATATATTAAAGATTCATGATGGCCAATAAGAACAATTAGCTTACCAAATGGAAATGGCGTCCACTGCAATTTCTGGATTCTTTAACCATCCAACCATGAGAATGACTGCTGTATAGTACCAGAGCTCCAAGCTGTTACCAACGCAAGTAAAATTGTGAAACCCTGAATATGCCGGTATGCTATAAACATAAGGCTCAAACACTAACCATAGCATTATTGCTGATGCAAGTGAAAGCTTTACGAAACCAGCTAACGATTTGAAAGCTGCAAAGGAGAAACCAGTCCAGGCATCTGGGAAAAACCCAGAGACAACATACACCATTTGAGACAAAACCAATAGCCACCATGAGATGTTTCCTGCAATGGCAGCACCAAGTAGACCATAACCCAACTTTGTGACTAGCACCCAATTTGCCAGGACATGAAAACCAAGAGTTGCCATAGAAAGGACCGTCATAACCCACACTTTGGTCTGTGCCTGGAGAAACTTCTGCATAGGGAAGTTGACAGCATAAGCAAACAATTGAGGAAGTACCCATCTGGAGAATTTTCCAGCAAGTTCTGATATTCTTTTGCCTTGATGAAGCAGCTGTAGTATGGGTGATGCAAATACATAAAAGGGTGTTAAAAACAAAGCTGTGACCCCAGTAATAATCCATGATCTCTGCATGTAGATTCCTAGGAGGTTCAGTTGTCCAGCACCAACGGCTTGACCGCATAATGTCTCTAGAGCACTTCCCATTCCTAGCTAATTAAAAGAAAATCACATATTCAGTAGTAGGTCAGCGCCTTGTCAAGAATGATAGCTCAAGCATTATAAGAATGAATGCATAGTAGCGACGTCTGTGTGTGTGAAAATGAACCAAAATTGGTAATATGCTATGTGTGGTTGCTCCGATGTCGTGCAAATACCAATTTACATACTTTCGTAGCTGCTTACCATAATACCGTATGCAAAGCCTTCAATTACATTCTGAACTATAGAGACAGCAGCAAGCTCTACATCTCCCAAACGTCCAGCAAAGGCACACGTCACAAAGCCTATGGAGAATTGTGATACTGCAGTCAATATAGCAGGTGTTGCTATTTCCCACACCTTCTTCGATTCATCGACGATTCTTCTTCCCAATTTTTCTTTACCCATAAACTCAGTCACCTGCATTTCTATTCCAAAATGTTGTGCCAGGGTGGCAGACCCTTTCGATTCCATCAAAGGACTTTTCTGTTTCCTTCAATCCTATATGAAGCTCAAGCCCCCTCTTCATCAATTATTTCACACCCTATGCCTTTCTTTCTCTGCATATCTAATGCATATATTAGTTAAATAGGAGGCTCAATCCACACCTACCATGTTCTCTTCTTGCAAGAATTACTGCATTCAAGTTTCAACATTCAAGTAACACAAAAACCTGATGACTGGGATAACGTAGACAATTAGGAAGTAGGTGTTTTTATTGACTTGGATCCACTAATAAATAAAAACTTATGCAAGGGTTGTCGGAGAATCAAGAGTCAGTAGAAATTTTGACATTCGTTTTTTAATTGATAGCTGCTCACCTTACCAACCTTTTCTGTATGCAGATAGACGTGTGCACTTCTAAGCGTTTGCAAGTAGTTGCTAAGCAATTACGCAAATATAAAAAAATAAATTAAAGAACAGAGTAGATAGATAGAAGCAGGATTGGAAAGTTGGCTGGTTGAATTCTATACATCAATAGCTTGAAATTCCCATATTCCAAGCTTGTTGGTCCTTTGAGAATCATTAGTTGACCTCTCATGGTATTAAATTGGATTCACAGCCGTACTTTTAGTCACATTATTGATAGTTTAGGGAAATTGCGGTCCAGGAAGAACATCCAATTTGCTTATTTCCTGTACTAGTCTTTACAGAGACATGTCAGTTGCTTGCAAGAATTCTGATATTGGACATCCAAAGAAGCAAACTTTTATCAGAAAAGACTAAAAACTTTTTTTCTCATTTGAGGTTCAAAATAAGAACTTGGCTTGGATCTTCTGGTGCTAACTATTTGTTAAGAGGGCAGAAATAAAAACAAGAAGCAGGATGACCAACCACGTAAAAGATTACGACAGCCCACCACTTGTGTTCATATGCGATTTGACTTTGAGATCATATTTTATGCTGTCCATATACCCGAATGGCCAAAGACAAGAAGTAAGTGAACATAAAATAGTATTATACTGGATTCCAAGTCCAAATACCAATTAAAGCAAGGAACGCATTCTTTGAAGATACCAATTAAAGAAAGGAAGGCATTCTTTAAACTTTGTAGGGACATCGAAGTTGGCCTACATTCAATTCCGAGTAGAAGACTATTAATTTGAAAGTTCTTCACACCGTTTTTTTTCCCTATCTTTTGGAAAACACAAGATCCTTTACACACAGTTCCTTTCGTTTTTTATTGTTAATAAAAGTTAGGGAAGACAGAAGAAAGGCTTTTCTTATGAGTAATTATCAAATTTAGGCCAACTATGTTTGGATGTTCCCACCATGTGCCAGATAATTTGGTTTAAAAAAATTCAGCATTTCTTAGCACAGAGAATATATGCTGTAGTTGATAGGATTTGGATTTCATTCCGAGTTGACTATTTATTTTCATATTATATTTTTGTGTAAAAACAACAAATTTAGAGCAAAACCTCAACTGTGATTAAATTTTAGAGTTTTGGTCCCAGAAGCCTAAGTGCACAAATCCCATAAGATTTAAAGTAGATGGCCATCCCAATAATTCCATGGCTCCCCACAAAACTTTGGTAGTCCCAACTCCATCACAGTGACAACAATGCACTTCTTGCTAGCAATGAGCATGTCTTTCTGAGACAGTGGCATTAACAAAGAATGATGAAAGAACACAGCAATCAATTTCACAAATTTTATCCAATCCAAGTCATTTTATCGATTGAAGAAACTGTCCTATAAATTTGGCAATGTGAAAGTTCAATATTATATGGGGCAGTCTCATGCAAAAGTATGATATATGAGAACTCTTCAACCTTCAGTTTCTTCAATCTCCAGGCTTTAGTCTTGTATCCTTACGTATAGATTCAATAATACTAAGTAGATATATATTGAGCAAGATGTTGCAGAGGTCTGTCTGAAAGTGCTGTTTCTTTGCAACTGTTGTTGGATTCATATGTACAGAATACATGGATTTGATCATTGACATCTTCACTTCATCACAGAATTTGTAAAGGAGTGATTGGTAGATCCGAACTTTTAATCTTTATTTAACTGAACTCCCCGAAAACTAGCCACTGATGGCATCAGATTGTTTGGAAACAGACGGTTCAACTATTTCTGGAACTTGGTCAAGTAAGTAATTCATCTCCTCTTCAAATTCAGGCTTTGCCCGATTAGTCTTTCCTCCAACAATCACCATTGTTCCATCTTGTAAAGCCCATATCTTTAATTGAGCAGACAAGAAAACGGAAAAGTTTGCAGTCATGTTAACATATTTTATAGCTATGAAAACAAACTAAGAAAAAGAAAGAGACAAGCTAATCATGCAAACAGAATTTCACCTGTGAATGAGATAAAAAGCTGATGCAAGTTGTGAGCATCAAAGAGCCAAATCCGGCATAAACAACTGGTACTCCTGGGTCAGTCTGAGGGAACAAAAGGTTGATTTTCTTGTGTAAAAGATGAGTTAGTCCAAAGGAATTTAGTTTTTGCAGAATCTGAAAGCATTCACCTTTAAATCAAGACCAGTACTTCCAATTGCATCTTCGATGACAATTTTTATGCCGTCTATGTCAATTGGAAGTTTAGAGTTAGGTCTCCGTACACCAACAAATTTCCCTTCTTGATCATATAGAACAATGGATTGCAAATCACGAGCAAGCATTGATCTGAAAATTTTGGGAGAAAAACAAGAACCATGCAGGGGGAGTCAAATACTAATTCTATCTCACAAGAAAGACCCAAGGATTAGTAATAATCATAAAGCTTTAAGGATAGGATAATCGCCAAGTTTTTTAAAATAATTTTTTTTAAATTAAGAATATAGAATTAAATTTTTTGCATTAAATCAGGTCTGCGTTGCCTAGACCCGAGCTTACCCGAAGTCAATTCTTCTAAGTAAAACGATGTTGTTTTGCTTAGAATAATTAGATCTCGAGTTTGTTTGAGTTTGAGCCTGGCCTATGGGCTAGCTCATTAAAAACAAATAAATTTAAGCCCATAGGCCAAAAATTGTCATCCCTATTTAAGGATGGCTATTACAACAGATATGAAAGTTTTGGGCAACAAACAGCAACTTTCAGACCAAAACCAACTTCAGGAAACCAAAACTAGTTATGACAAGAATTTATCATTCCCTGAATTCACACTACAGAAAGTAGGCAAAATAATGACAGGAACGTACATGCCCTTGACATTAGTATCATCAGCAGTCCCAATTGGTAAGAAGGTACCATAAAGTTTCTTGTCTCCATTGATCTTTAAAGGTGCCATAGCCAAATTGAAGGGTCCTTCATCATCCTTAAGTACCTGTAAAGCTGAGATGCTCCAGTCCGTCTGGTATATAGTGATGCCGCCATAACGCAAAGGATCATTAACACTAATTGTTTTTCTCATCAGTTCTTTCCCATTAAGGTCAAATAGTGACAAGTCAGTATGAAATTGTCGCACCTATGAGTCAAAACCATGAGGATAGGAATACATTAGCGGGAACAAATTAGAAATGGACCTTATCACCTTAATATTTGTGGAAAACACTTACTGAACTTCCTTGTTCGAATATTGGAGAGTCACCTCTAAGAGGACCATGAAGAAATATCATTCTTATGAAAAAGCTCTTAGTTACAGCATTTTGACCAATGACTCCATATCAAATTGAAAGATTGTAAGCTAAATCGCCATAGAATTAGAAAACAATTCTAGATACAACTTTTCAGAGTGACAAAAGTCTGCAGTGCAAAGTCTTACCTGATTATGATTCTTTATACCAAATCGAGAAACATCATACTCACCTGCCCACTGTCATAGTAATCCATGTAGAACCGGTTGACATGAACTTCGGTATTGAAAGCTTCGGTTGGAGTAGATAGAAAGCCACTTGGGCCTAAGACATCTCCCATAACAAAGTTCAGTCCTTGTGGAACATTAACTGATCCCCTGAAACTTCCAGCTGCACTAAGTGTTCCACCTGCCATTATCAGCAGCAATGCCAAATGCACTCCAATTGGGGCAAATCGGCCTGCTAGTCCCTTGAAAGCATATAGACACGGCCCTTTCATGAATACCTGAATGAGTCAAGCCTTGGATATTGAGAATGAAACTTGCTTTTTTTTAAAAATAGTTTTGAGGACCTAGGAGCAATGTAACTAAACTTAGCATCTAAAGCCATCTTAAAATATCTTGTGTTGATAAAATGCAGGCATATCAGGAATGGCAAACATTTAGGTCTCATGGGACCTTATATAGGCAAACCAGCAGTCAAAAAATTGCAAGAATTCAAAGGGAATTGGACCCAGATCAGACCTCATATCCAGCACCCATCAAAATTACTCCCAAATCCTGAAGAGAAGCCCTTGGTAAGGAGTCAGAAATTTCTTGCTTACGAATGGTCCCCGCCGACTGTAAGAAATTCCATCTACATACCGCATAGGTTGGGTCAGTTGAACTTCTCAATCCTAGCTGAGGCCAAGAACTTTATGAGAAAGCTCAAACCTTTTTGCAACCTTCACAATAGGGATCTGTGTTGTGTAAGTGCAGGCCATAAGAGAAGCTCCAAGGAGAACCAGCATTCCCAAGAAAACAGGAGAGGAGAACATGTGATCAAATCCAAGGGTTAGAACCCACCTCCAAGTGAAGAATCCTAACAACGGATCCTCTTCAGGGAATTTCTCAAAATAGTAGTCTGGAGCCTCTCCCTGATCAATGGCAGTACCTGAAGCAAAGCATCCATAGACATACTGTTCAGTTGCAACATACAATGCAACTTAGGTGTACAGTGCCCATTGTCAACCAAACAAAATAATGCATAATCATAGTTTTATAGTGCAAAATCTCGATTGGAACAACTCAATTAGACATAAATCAAACAATAATTAAAAATTATTTCTTCGAGTTTCTGGAACTTCCTGCAATGACACAAACTGAATCGCAAGAATGAAGAAACAGAAAAAACGAAAAAATGGCATACCAAGAGCCATGAGAGCAGCAAGGGTGAACATCTCTCCTATAGCCACATTCAAGTTCGATAAAACAGCCAAAGCTCTCCTAGGCAATACCTTCATAAACCCGAACACCCTTCCACCATCTGCTTTCTTTGCCTTGCTTGGGATCATCCTATTACCACTATCACTTTCCTCTGACAATGGTGGAGAGGATGTTGTAAAAGTTATCTTCTTGGCCATCCTATTTTCATTGTTCTCAACTCCTTTTGAGGTCCTAAGCTTGCAAGTAAGAGTTAAAGATTGAAACTTTTTGTCGTATAGAGAGTGGAGCTTGGGTTTGAACTCAGGAGTGAAGTAAACGCCAGGAGGGCCTAGACAGAAATGGGTACGGAGTAGAGAGGGGTGAAGGGTTTTTGAGGGGTTTAGAGATGCCATTAGAGGAGAGTTCTGAGGCTCGGCTGGGTGGCACAGTGAACACAGAGTTGAGCTGTAACGACCAATCAAGTTAGTTTATCCTTTGAAGGATATTTCTCTCTTTTTATGGAATTTTTTTTTTTGACAAACCAGCGTTTGCCATGTCACCAAAAACAAACCAGCCTTCTTTTACTTTGTTAAAAATTAGGTAAAAATCTGTATGAATTATCTAACTCTTTTCTTTAGTAATAATCGAATTAGCTAACACAAACTCACTCGTACGAACTAAATGATTATTTAGTTTGGCATCATTGTATGGTAGAAATTTGAGTTCAATATATAAAATTTTTCTTTCTAAAAGTGAGAAATTCATTTTCTTAAATACTAATTTTTTTGGTTAAAGTTCTTAACGGTGTGAGAGTCATATGTAGTTATAAGCATATACATTTAATTATTACTTATAAATAAATTATTAAATATTTATTTTTAAAGATTTTGAAAGTCACCTTTAAACTAATAAACATGACATGCCATATAAATTATATTTTAAATTTATGGGATACCTTAAATTTAATATAAGATTAAAATTTTTCTAACCTTACAATACAATTTAAAAGGAGATTTGAGTTCTAAATGAGGAAAAAATTGAAGCAAGCAACATTAAAAATCAACATAGTATAAAACATAATCACACCCTAAGAGCAATCAACTTACTTAGAATAAACCTTTTGATGCAAAACAACTTAAACCTTAGAATAAACCTTTTGATGCAAACAAACCGGCTTATTTATAATAAACATTTTGATGCAAAATGACTTAAAGTATATAGAAGAAATAAAAGAGGAAAGATTAGTCAACCACAAGCCCTAATTTGGTGGGATGAGGATTAGAAATTGAGTTAATATCAAAGATAAGACTAAAATTCATATTGCATTAGGATTCCTAATTAGATAGGAAGTAGTAGTATTATGTTATTCTATTTTAGATATATTATCCTAGTTAAATATAACTTATAGAATTTCTATTATATTAGGATTTAAATTAAAAATCATTTTACTACTAGAATAAAGATTCTAAGAATACTATATTTCAATTAGAAGATGTGATGTTTTCTTCTAAGAGTGATTACTAATTTCCTACTATTCATTCTTTGTGTTCTTCACTAAATTCCAGTAACCCTAACCTAAATTCCAAGCTTCTCAAACCTAAATTTCAACCATATTAAACTACCCTAAAATCCTTATCCTAAAATTCTAGCAATTAAACCTTAAATTTCCAGCTTTAAAAAAAATCTTAAAGTTCTGCATTCCTAGCCAAAATTCAACCTTGAAACATAATTTTCCAGCAGTCTAATATCATCCACACTTCCTAATTATGTGCTTTTTACTACTAGTTTATAATTATTTTATTTGTCCTACATCAATTTGGTATCAAAACTTTGGTTCATGATGACGACATGTAGCAGAAGGACAAATAGAGGAATACTTCGTGATCAGGAGCGAGATGAGATACTTCTACGAGTTATAAAAAGATTGGACCTTATTGATTCTTTATCACAAGGTGCTCCAAGAATTAACCCAAAAAATAATACCAGAAAAAAAAAACTACACTTAATGGTAAGGGAGGAGCAAGTGAAATCCAAGACAAAGAGACTGACACTAATCAATAGCAAATGGGGTTATGAAATCAACGCCTACTAAGGGATCTAAGACAAAGAAGCCAACTAGTAGCACATGGAGAGCACATGCGAGCATTTAAGGGCCATGATAGAATTGAAGCACACAACGAAGTCGATGTCAATACTAAGAAAGTTCATATTGAAGCTCCTGATTTTATAGGAAAGATAGATCCACACCTATTCTTGGACTGGGCAGTAGCAATGGAAGATCTTTGACTCGTACCACATGTCAGAAGATTGAAAAGTTTGATTTGCAAAGATGAAGTTAGATGGATATGCTAAAATGTGGTGGAGATCGGTAGAGGTAGACTTTAAAAAAAGGTTAGCCAAAAATTGTTGATTGGGAAGTGATGAAGCTAAAGTTATCGGAGAAATACTTACCATTTCATTATCAGTTCAAGATCAACTCACTACCCTTAGACAAGGGATTATGTCTATAACTAAGTATACGCAAATATTTGATGAGCTTTCTATTCAATATGAAGAGATGGAGTCAGAACAACAACTTATATCTTACTACAAAAAATGACTTAAGGGTAGAATTTTGCAAGGAGCTGATAATGCAAAGGATTTATAGCCTTAAAGATGCCTATCACTCGGCATTAACAATACTTAGGAAAACAAGCTAAAAAGTTTCAAAGCCAAACTGGGGAGTTTGGCATAAAGAAAACTATGATGGTGTCAAACTTTAAACCAGCATCCAATACATCAAAATTTTCACCACAAAATAACTATATAACTTCTAAAGTAGTTGAATTTAAAGGCAAAGTCATAATGGAGACTGGGACAAAAGGAGGCAATAATGACAATAAGTGCTTTTGATACAATGGGAGGGGCCACTTTGCTTATGAATATCTTACTAAATCTTTGCATATGAGGGGAGAAAAAGAAGAGGAAGAATTTGATGATTACGTATATAAGAACGAAGTTGGATAGGAGTTGGTAGGAGACTCTACTGATGAACTAGCTAATCCTACAAATCTTAACGTATTGAAACACATCCTTACAACCTCTAAAGTAGAAGAACAAGAAGAATGACTTTGTACTGCTATTTTCTTTACTCAAGTTAGATACAAAGATAAAGTATGCAAGCTTATCATTAATGGGGGAAGCAGTATGAATGTGGTATCAGAGAATGTAGTGAAGAGATTGAATTTACTCACAGAGAAACATCAAAATCCTTACAAAGTTGCTTGGGTAGATGATAGTATTATACTAGTTGCTAGAAGGTGCTTAGTGTCTTTCAAATTAAGAAAATACGAGGATTCTATTTAGCGTGATGTCATTCCTATGAAAGTATCCCATATATTACTCGGTTGACTATGGCTTTATGATCGAGATGTGCAGCACTTTGGAAAAGCTAACACCTATCATTATATATTTCATGAAAGGAAGATAGTTTTGAAGCCTATGAAGGTAGACAATCTAGAAAAATAGAACCAAGTGGATTCTTTGGCATATCTTAAAGTTGAAACAACCAAATCATAAGTTCAAACACGTAAACAACAAGCTTAAACGCTTGAACTAAGGTTGAAACACCTGAATGATAGGCTGAAACCCCTACACTACAAATCAAAACACAAAGACAACAAGCTAAAACACCAAAGCAGCAGGTTGAAAGAATTCGACAGCAAGCTAATATAATGGAACATAAAGTTAAAAAGATTAACCAGTAACTACATGGGGTTCCAAAGCTTATTTGTTCAAAACTTAATAATATCATTGGTGTTGTTCATAAAGATTGTGTTGTAGTGGTTGATGAAGGAGAAGTAGATTTGAATGAAGCTACAAAATTAACACAATATAAGAATAAAGGAGCAACTATGAGTGCACTTACAAAGTCAAAATTCAAGAGCGACGGAAAATTAAAAATCTTACCATAATAAGTTGCAATAGGTATGTTCTTGATCACTATGTTATAGAGAAGCCATGTGGTTTAGTTATGAAACCATTTACAAATATATTGGTCAAAACTTATGATTTTGTCCATATTGCTAAAATTTTCTTCAAATAGGTTGTACATCTATATGAATTACCTTTAACCATTGTCTCTGATTGTGATGTAAAGTTTATGAGTTATTTTTGAAGAACATTATAGAAAACATTAAACATTAAGCTTCAATTTTCAAGTTATTTCCATCCTCAAACTGATGGACAAACAAAGGTTGTGAATAGAAGCTTGGGAGACTTGTTAAGAAGTTTAGTTGGAGACAATTTGAAAAAATTAGGACCTAATTCTTCCTATGACAAAATTTGCATACAATAGTTATATAAATAAGTCTACCGGTAAGTGCCCTTTTGAGATAGTTTCAGGAGTTCAACCAAGGAAGCCTATTGATCTAGTTCCTTTACCATAAACAACAAGAGTTAGTATTGAAGCTAACAGTTTTGCAAAACACATGAGGGACATCTTTGATAAGATACGATGAAAGATAATAACCAGTAACTTGTCTTATAAAGAACATGCTAATCAACATTGTTGACTATTAGAATTCAATGAAGGGGATATGGTGACAGTTAGGACAAATCCAGAGCATTTTCAAAAAGGGAAATATAAGAAAATCCATTCACAAAATGTTGGACCTTATAAGATCATCAAGAAGATAAGTGTTAATGCTCATGTTTTGGAATTACCAAAAGACATACAAATAAGTCCTATCTTTAATGTTATGGACTTAACTATTTATCATAGGTAAGATGATAAGCAATTCCCTACTGCAGCTGTAAGAATTCCAATTATTCCCCATCTTAAAAAAAACGATAGAAGATGTCCTAAATGAATAAATTGTAGCTACCAAAGATGAAGGATATCGACAATTTCTTGTCAAGTGAAAAGGAAGAACGATTTCTGACAACACTTGGATTTCAAAGTTTGAATTTCAGAAGTTGAATCCAAATTTATGTGATTAGTATTTATCACATTCAACGTCGATCCGACAAGCCGAGGAGAATTGATTCAAAAGAACTTAAAGTATATAGAAGAAATAAAAGAGGAAATATTAGTCAATCACAAGTCCTAATTTGGTGGGATGAGGATTGGGAATTCAGTTAACATCAAAGATAAGGATGAAATTCATATTTCATTAGGATTCCTTATTAGATAGGAAGTAGTTGTATTATGTTATTCTATTTTAGATATATTATCCTAGTTAAATAGGACTTATAGAATTTCCATATTATGTTAGGATTTAAATTAGAGGTTGTTTTCCTACTAGAACAAGGATTCTAAGAAAACTATACATATGTACTTAGTCTTTCATCAATAACAAGCAATCTGGAATTTTTCTACAACTTGAGAGTTTTTAGTTAGAAGGTATGACGCTTTCTTCTAAAAGTGATTCTTAGACTCTAGGTGTTGGCCCCCAAAATTTTTCTTATTATTTTATTTAGTTAAGCATGATTTAAATAAATTATGGGGTCTTGATAGATTAATTTTTGGAGTTAAATAGTATGTTAATGTTAGTAGGATTTTAGTACATTGGTTAATTAAATCAAATTAGTAAGAGTATATTGTATGAAGGACATTTTTGGAAGATCACTTAAGTTTAAAAACTATAAGGTATTGAAGGAAGGGCAAATTGGACATTTCACACTCTTTAAGGGTAAAATGAGAAGAAGAAGTGTTGTCCTACATTTGAGAGGAAAGAAAACATGAATGAGAGAAAAGAAGAGAGAAAATAACGAAGAGAAGAAGAGAAAGGAAAGAAAAGAAGGGAGAACAAGCTAAGGTTCATCTTTTATAAGCTTTTATGAGTGAATTTAAGGTTGCTCAAGAAGGGAAAGAGAAAGAGGAAGGAAAGAGCTTCCATTTGAGCCAAACATCTTTTTATTCGGTGAAGATTCAAGGTGAGTTCAACTTTAATCCTTGGATTTTAGGAAGGATTTTGATTCATGAAGTTTAGGAAATACATAGGTTTAAGTATTCTAGGATCAATTTTAGTAAAGATGCATTGTGAGTTCTCAAATTGACATTCCTATTTAATGGAATTTTGCCATTGTTAAAGGAAATCAAGAAAGGAAAGAGGAGCAAGAGGAGAGGCATCTTTGAGCAAATCTATAAGCAAGGAATTCAAAGTGGGTTACAAGTTTATAATTGAGTTAATAAGCCATTAATGTTCCTTTCAAATAAATGTAATTAAATGATTTCAACTACCTTATAAATGTGCATTTATTATTCTTTAAATGCTTTGAGAAAGTGCTACATGTTTTGTATATGAATTTTGTGGATGAATTCTGAAATGAAAATGAAAATGAGTTTTGGAAATATATTGTACTTACGAAATCGTGTTTTCGAAACGTGCCTTTTTGGGCAATATATTTACAAGTTATGAAATACATGTTGTCAGGGTTTGTGGTGGTTCATTCTGTTCTGTCAAGTGCACATTGACTCTATTAAAGGCTTCCCCTGCCTGCCTGCTAGTGGCATGGAGCTTCTTCATGGACTCCATCATGTTACAACTACGCAAAACTATTATGTAGGATTATGATAGGACATTCTATTTACGAACTGCACAAGACCATTATGTGAGATTGTATTAGTACATTTTGTTATTTTTGGAGATTCGCGAGAACTCCCCGATGGACGTATCCAAACTATTTTGATTTGCTTATATGTTTAGACTGTGTTGACAAGTTTGATGAATGCATGACTTATGTTGCTTATGAATTAATTGATAAGTTGAGAATTTGAGAAATAAGTTTTTTTATGATTTTAATGAATTACTACGCTTATGAAGATGTTAATTGGTTTTGCTTGTTCTCAATTATAAAATTTTTACCCACGATCTTTAAGTTCACCCCCATTCCTTTCCATCTCTAGGTGATGAACAAGAGATTAAGTGAAAGAGAATCAAGGCATCACTCCAATTATGCATATTTTTGTACTTTAAGCTAGATTTTGTAAATACAAGACTTTAGTCGCATTTCAAGTATTATTAATTCAAGTATCTTTTATATTTTGAGATTTTGAGACATTGATGTAATGTGACTTAAAATGCCCTTTAAAACTTTGTAAAACTCTTCTTTTGATGTTAACGAAAGATAATTTGTACTTTGCTTATAACTTTCTAAGTTTTCGTATTTCATTCTCAAGAGACTAACGATTTGAAGCAGTTTCTTTTGTATATGGTTGTGTTCATCTTTTGGTTGAGTTATAGATGTGGTTTTGGAGATGTATATGCAAAATTTGGTGTTTGATAGTTGAGTTTGGGTGTTTGGGTTCAAAGATTTCACCGCGGCGAGCCTTTCTTTAAGGGTATTTCTGTTTGATTTTGACAACTTCGTTGCAGCAAAGGCAAACTTTCACCATGGCGTATTTGTCCCAACAGATACTTGGGATTTATCTGGGGTCTTCGTCGCAGCGAAGTCAGCTTTTTATTGTGACATATTTGTCCTGAAAGGTGCGGGGGTTTGATTAGGGGACTTCGTCGCAGCGAAGCCAAAAGTTGACCGTAGCGAACTTATCAAAAAGTCCTAGGAATTTCTTCCACAGTTTCGTCGCAGAAAAACATTACTTTTCCTCAGTGAACTTGCCATTGATGGCGGCAAAATTTTCCTTTCAAATTTCATGTTTTCAATTTTCCCCTCCCATGACCTTCACCCAATTATCCCAACTAGTTGCCTTGGGATTAGTAAAGGGACTGGGCCCTATAAGGTAATACGCTTAAGTTTTATGACTCCGGAGTTAAGCTTCGAAAACAAGGTCCAACACTAGGAGTGATTCCTAGTTTCCTACTATCTATTCTTTGTGTTCTTTACTAAATTCTAGCATCCTTAACCTAAATTCCATCTCTCTCAAACATGTATTCCAACCATATTAAACCCTAAAATCCTTAGTCTAAAATTCCAACAATCAAACCTTAAATTCCTAACTTAAAAAAAATGAAAATTCTACATTCTTAGCTAAAATTTATCCTTGAAACCTAATATTCCAACAGCCTAATATCATACACATTTCCTAATTTTGTGTTTTTTACTACTAGTTTAGAATTCTTTTATTTGACCTACATCACCTTTACATTAAGATTCATGGAAATAAGTGACTCAATCTACAAATTCAAACCCTAACAACCATAAAATCTTTAAAAAATGTGAATGTAAGGCATAAAATATATATTTAACCTCTTTGTTTTTATTAAAATATAATTTGAACTTAATGTTTCTAAACGTTTAATTTTAATTTTAATTTTTTTCAAAACATTAAAAATGTCATCATTACACTCAGTCTAAAGTCCTACAATAAAGCGGGGCTTGGGGAGGTCTGATAGTACGCAGCCTTATCCCTATATGATAGAGAGGCTATTTCCAGTAGACCTACATGTGAAACATTCCAGTACCCAAAACATTAAAAACATATTTCAAACAACCGAAAGATTTGAAGGAGTTGAATTTTTGTTAGTTAAACATCACGTCAATATTGAGGTGATATTGTTTATTAATTTTTAAATTTTAATAATAGATTTGTTGGGACCCGATCTCGAGACCGGACCCCAACCAAAAAATGAAACGGAAAACAAAGAACGTAGCGAAGGTATCGAAATCAAAAACGAGTCGAAGCGGAAGCAAAAGCGAAAACAGAAATCATACGAATTCGAAGTGAAGACGAAGCAAACAAACGGTTCCACCGAACCGAACAAAGTCCGACATCCGGTAGAAAACAAAACTAGCGTGTCGCGTTGGAAACCCTAAGACATTCCAAATCTGGTATAGATTTTTTTTCTCTTTTTCTTATTCTTTTCTTTTTCATATCTTTCATCTTTAGTCAAATTCATTCAAAACATCACAAATCATATAAATCTTCTTAACAATATTCTATATCTCATAAACCATCTTTTACACATCTAATTCTTATTTTTATTCTTTTTCAACTTAACGAAATTTCGGCAGCATAACGGCTGCATTTGTAAAAACCCAAAACCTGCAAAGGTAAATAAACACTTCTAAAATACTCAAACAATCATCAAAATCATCGGACACTCCCGTCCGGAATCCAAACACCAGCAAAACACAAATCTATACCTAACACTTCCACAATTCTCAATTCAAATCAAAAACATCCTTATTCAAATTCCTCATTCAATCCAAACGCATCTAATCATATCTATATATAATCACAAGTCATATTCCATAATCACACAAGTTCTCATATTTCCAACCCATACACAAGTCCAGAAATCACTTACAATCCCATAACTCATTTCCATACACAAATTCATATACATCATGGACTGAATACTTCGCAAACATAAATGGCATTTCAGGCCATATACAAATCAACACTAAAATCCAAATATACAAATCAGGATTCATATACATCATACTCAAATATATATACAAATTCATAATCCTCATACATTCTGAAATACATGCTCGAAATACATCAATGGCAATTCAGCCATATACCATAGCAATACCAAAATCAACTTTACACAAAATACACGCTATACACAATCGAACCAATGGTCTTGACAATCTTTCATCCGATCTCCTGCTCTATACCTGGAGATGGGGATGAAAGGGGGGGTGAGCTTATTGCTCGTGGATAATATATTTATAAATTGAATGATAAGCGAAAACAATTGCAAATCTTTTTGCCATTTCTTTCAAAAGTTCCTCAGTAGAAAATTTTTCAAATTTCTTATTTCTCAATCTTTTTAAAACATTGTTAAAAGAATTTCAATGATATCACTGCTAAAAATCCACAAAGAGCTTATTTCTAAAAATTTCTCACATTTTTCGCTTTTCATGAACAAAATCAAAAATCTTGTAAATCTTCATTTCTTTCTTATTTCTTAAACATCGTTCACATCATGCAATGCATCACACTTATAACCAAAACAAAATACATAACACATCAAATGGTCTAGTTCGGTCCAAAACAGAACGTACTGCTCATTCCCGCATAGCGGTCCTGTGCAGCCGTGAACAGAACGTACTATACCTTCCCGCATCGTTGTCCGGTGTAGCCGTGACTTATGGAAGTCCGAGATCGAAACTTCAATGCCACTAAGGGGCAGCCGGGAGAAGGCTATAAACATAGACAAGTGCGCACTTGTCCCACATATGGGACCTGACCAAACCCACATAACATATAATCGAAAATGAAAATTCGGATTGCCCGAAGGCACTTTTCGAAAATCTTAATTTTCAACTTTTTCAAATCGCATATTCATATCGTGTCAATACTTGACACATTCGCATATCCACATATCACATCAATTTATATAGCAATCACATTCAATCTTATTTCATCAATTTAATCACATATAAATCAAAATCATAACAATGAATGCAATAATTTTCTTTCAAACATATATGAATTCATAAAGCATATTGCTCAAATTTTCCAAATAATTTGAAAACATGATTATTATAAATCTTGCATTTTCTAAAAATCGTTTCTAAAATATCCTTCGAAATCATAATTTTCAAACATTTACATAAACAATAATTTCTTAAAATTTAACACATGCTTAGCTTAAAATTCAATAAATAAACATACTACCCACCTCGAATTGATACTAGAAACTCGTCCTTAGCTTCAATTTGACCATTTCTTCTTTCTTTCTTCCAATTTAACATTACCTAAGCCATAGTCATCCAAATTCAACATCATAAATAACATAATCCTTAAAATTGATGTCATAATTCATAAACTCATACTAATTTCAAGATATCTAAATCACCAATTTCTAAAATCTCCAAATCCCAAAATTGGGTATAACCCTAATTCACAGTCATTCAAAATTGATCCAATTAACTCAAGCAATTC
>JAOTIZ010000203.1:36224060-36247731 GCA_027123425.1 Erythroxylum panamense
TTAGAGGCCAGTAACATGCTCAGTCAGTGAATGCAGTGCAATCCTATCAGTCTGACCCAATTTACCATAATACCCTTGCTAACAGTAACGGGATGCTACATCACCCATCCTAGAACTATTCTCTCTCGAGCACATTTAACCTCAGAGTTCTGATAGGATCCAATCCGTTAGGCCATGAAAAACGCGTCTGTAAAGGAGAGGTATCCGTACCCTTATAACACATACTTCGTTCCTCTCTCCAACCAATGTGGGATCTCACACTCTCCACCCCCTTAAGGCCCAGCTTTCTTTGGGGTCCAACCCAGTTGGCACAATAATTCGAGTACCAGCTCTGATAACACTTGTAACATCCCAGATTACTCGCTTACAGATATTGTCCGCTTTGGGCCTTGGCCCAGCCAAGCCCTCACGGTTTTGCTTTTTCCGATGCCTTCCTAAGAGGTCACCCATCCTAGAACTACTCTCACCCGAGCACATTTAACCTTGGAGTTCTGATGGGATCCAGTCTGTTAGGCCATGGAAAATACGTCTGTAAGGGAGGCCTAGCCACCTGTCGGTCTAACCGGCCCGAATACTGGCTCTGATACTACGTGTAACACCCCAGATCACTCGCTTACAGATATTTTTCGCTTTGGACCTTGGCCCAGCCAAACCTTCACGGTTTTACTTTTTTCGAGGCCTTCCCAGGATGTCACCCATCCTAGAACTACTCTCCCCCGAGCATATTTAACCTCGGAGTTCTGATGGGATTCAGTTCGTTAAGCCATGAAAAATATGTCTGTAAGGAAGACCTAGCCTCCTGCCGGTCCAACCGGCCTTAGAACTGGCTCTGATACCATGTGTAACACCTTAGATCACCTGCTTACAGAAATTGTCCGCTTTGGGCCTTGGCCCAGCTAAGCCCTCACGGTTTTGCTTTTCTCAAGGCCTTCCCAGGAGGTCACTCATCCTAGAACTACTCTCCCCCGAGCATATTTAACCTCAGAGTTCTGATGGGATTCAGTCCGTTAAGCCATGAAAAACGCATCTGTAAGGAAAAGTCCAACTCTCCAGTCGGTCTTACTGACTCGAGTCCTGCCCATCCTAGAACTACTCTCGCCCGATCACATTTAACCTCGGAGTTCTGATGGGATCTAGTCCATTAGGCCATGGAAAACGCGTCTGTAAGGGAGAGGTATCCATACCCTTATAAGGCGTACTTCGTTCCCCTCTCCAACCGATGTAAGATCTCACACTCTCCACCCCCTTAGGGCCCAACCCTCTATGGGGTCCAACTTAGCTGGCACAACGGTTCAAGTACCGACTATGATACCACTTGTAATAGCCCAGATCACCCGCTTACAGATATTGTCCGCTTTGGGCCTTGGCCCAATTAAGCCCTCATGGTTTTACTTTTCCCAAGGCCTTCCCAGGAGGTCACCCATCCTAAAGCTACTATCGCCCGAACACATTTAACCTCAAAGTTATGATGGGATCCAGTCCGTTAGGCCATGGAAAACACATCTGTAAGGGAAAGTCCAACTCTCCAGCCAGTCTTACCGACTTTGGTCCTGGCTCTAATACCACCTGTAACGGCTTAGATCACCCGCTCACAGATATTGTCCGCTTTGAGCCTTGGCCTAGCCAAGCCCTCACAGTTTTGCTTTTTTCGAGGCCTTCCTAGGAGGTCACTCATCCTAGAACTATTCTCCCCCGGGCACATTTAACATCGAAGTTCTGATGGGATCCAATCCGTTAGGCCATGAAAAGCGCGTATGCAAGGAAGAGGTAAATGTACCCTTATAAGGTGTACTTCGTTCCCCTCCAATCGATATGGGATCTCACAGTATCGACTAAGCTATCCTTGACTAGAACAAGTCATAAGTATTATGAAAATATAACAATCCTTATATAAGATAATTTTAGAAATCTCAAGTCTTATAGTCACTTGTATAATCATCACAATGAGGATTTTTATAAATATATAGGTAATATTCTAAATGGATTTCTCATATAGGTCACTTTAATGAATTTGTTCTCTAATAAGTACTCACACATTTGTTTAAGTATTTTCATACTTTATTCTATAAGATCAATTACTTTTTTTAAGGAAAAACATAACGTATGCTAGTCTTTTTATGTTTTATTAATATCTAGTCTTAATAGATCAATGACTATGGACAATTTAAGGATAATATATAAATGCAATATGATTTTCATAATTATAATCTCATTATAATTATCTCATGAACTTTATCATATACATCTAAATATGTATAAGATAAAGAATGCCTTTAAAATATTTTTTCACTAAACTACAACCAATTGATTGGTTTAAGGTATAAACCAACAATCTCCCACTTACACTAAGTCAATCGTTTTAAGTATCTTATACCTTATTATTATATGGTGATCATGCTACTAGTAGGACAATGACCTAATGAGAGAATTCTACAAGATTCTTTATAGTGAGCACTTGTTTAAATAGTATAAATTTCATCTTAATTATCATTATAATAAGCCTAAATACTTATTTGGATCTTTAATGATACCTTAGCTCCTTATGTATGCCTAAAGGCTCTACTATTCTATAGTACATTATTGTCTTGAACATTGCAAGAAACTATATCAAGTTCATTAAAGAACTTATTGATCTAATTAATCATTTCCATAAAATAAAAAAGTATTATGGCTTAATTAGCAATCACTGCTATATTGGAACCTTTCCAATCTTAAAATGATATTATTCTGACTAAAATAAACTTTAATTTTGATTTGCTTCTAAAGTTAATATCTATATAACCTTGAACTCAAATATCAACTGATATATAGAATAATGGATATCTTTAATACTTCACAAGTAACAAATATCTCAAATACTGTTATTTGAGATAATGGATATCTTTAGTACATTATCCATGTAGTTGTACTTCAAATAGGTAAACAACTTCCAATATATCTCTATAGATCTAATTCCTAGAATGAAGCTATTACTTTTCATATCCAATAAGAGTTGTTTTTGGACAATTATATTTTCAATAATTAAAAATTAGAATTTTTGTTCTCTATAAGCAATGTCTCTATATACTTTCACTGAAGAGAACAATTATACTCCCATGAACCTTTTTGTAAATATGATAAATTCACAACCATCTCCAAAATAAACTATTTGAACTCATCATGAAAGTGAATTTTTAAATGTCTCGTATCTTTTCAACTATACATTAAATGTATCAATAAAGGCACTAGTTCCTATTGGGTGAATTTTTATGAGATCTAAACCTTTTAAATTTCATCTTACTCCCACTACTTTTCTTGAGAGCCATTCTCCTATTAGTTTACATTGAAACAAACAATTTGTTCAATATGTTTGTAAGATTATATCTAACTTTTTAGATATGTTATAACCTTTTGTTATCTAATTTATTTCTAAACTTAATAGACAATATAAGTTTTACTCTTTCAAAGTTTTAGCATTCTATATCTAATTTGAAATCTTGCTAAATTGATCTCACTGGAACGATTGAAGGTAAGTCATAATACTAGACATCATTGTAAAAGAAATAAATATTGCATTATACAATAGCTCATACTATATATTCCTCTTTATATAAAACCATGCTCTTATAAATTTAGTTGTTGAGATATTTATTAGAAAATCTCATTATAGATAACCAAAAATTTAGAACTCAGCACATTAATCTCATCAAAGGGCTTCAACTTTCTCAATGCTTAATTTTACTTAGATTTAAACAATTTGAAATTAACAAAAATCTTAAATCAATATTTCATTTAACATATATGATTGTATCATATCAAGTCATTAGTAACACTAACGAAATATAAGAATTATCCTTTTATGAATTGTTATTCTATCTAATATATCACATGTATAAATTTAAAATTTTAATAATATCATCATCCTTTCACCTAAGGTTGATTTGGTTATTCTTCAACTTAACTAGTTTCACAAGTTCTTTACGATTTATAATAAAAAGATACATATATTTTTGTACGTAACTTTATAATTCTTATTATGTTGATTTAACCATCATGGTATGAAAGGATTATCTCGATTATCCAGTTTTGTATTCTTGCCACTTATATTAAGCATAAGTCTTCTTTGATCCAACACATACAAATTATTTGCATAAACTTAGATCAACTACTTTTACTCAAAAATCTATTTCTTATCATGCCTTAAACATTATAGTAATGTTGAATCTAAATTTAGTATCAAATACTCATAAACGTGAATAAGATCTATATATATATATAATCTCTACCATATTTCATACAGGCAAGAAAAGTCATGTAATCATTTCTTCTAATAATTATTGTTACCATTCTATAGCAAAACCTTTAATTGATATCTATGCTTATGCTTTTAATAGGCTAAATTGAGTGAAACAATTTCATCATAGTATTATACCTTTCAGCTCTACTTCATACAACCTTTTAAATTTTGCTATCATAATATTGACATACATCTTACATGTTGCCATCAAAGTTTATAAGACATTACTCAACTAAAAATGTCAAACAATTTGTCAAATGTATGATTTTGATATATCTCTAAAACTTTATCACCAAATCCTCAACAAGGATTAATAGCAAAAATTGCATAATGAACATATAACTTTTCTATCTAGCATAACTTATGTCCAAGAAAGTCAGTTCACTAACTCTTATTTTCAGCTATGCTAAACAAGATAAATTCTACTTAGAACAAAAATATAAATGCAAGAAAATCAAGTAATTGATTATATGTCATGGCAAACAAAAGAGATTAGGACTTTAATCATGTATTGGGTTACTCCCACCATTTTATTTGAAATAATAACCCTCGCTACTATTCAAAAGGATTGCTCTGAATTTTCTAGTGGGTTAGGACTCCATTCAAATTTAGTTGATCTTGAGTTTGCTTAACAAACCAACTATACTTAAATTAGGTAAAAACAACTTTATCAATCACATTTCATATAACTCCTAGATCAGGTGACAACTATTGCCAAAATATATTTTATATATTATTCCTAATCCTGCCTCTAAATTTAAGTAATTATAAAATGCTCATCTAAATCACACAACTTTAGTTAAATAGGACCCATTATCATAAGACTAAACATATTCTGGTTAAAGTGGAATTGAATTTGGTCAGTAAGCCTAATAATAAAGATAACTTTGGTTTATTCTTAAAACAATAGAGGGCAACAATGACGTTCTCAACATGTATTTAATATTTTAACGAATGATTTAATTTTATCCGTTTCATCAAATAGCATATAAATATATATACAATTTAACATGCATGATATATTAAACATATATTCAAACATGCAACTTACACACTCATAATTAAATTATATACATAAAATATCAAACTTAATTTGATTCTAGTTATTAATCTTCATAATCTAAAATAATATCTCCAACTCTTTGAAAAATTAAATTAGATTAAAAACAATTGATTCCTTAATGAATTAAATTCTTATTCTAAATAGAAATTTAATTTTATTTGAAAACATTTTAAAATTTAATTGGAAACCATTTCCAATTATCTTGGCTCCTTTAATAAAATTTAATTGAAAAAATTTCAATAAATTATGCTTCTTATGTATTACAATTTAAAAACTCTTTTACAAAATTTTATAAGGAATACATTCTAATTTGATTAGAAAACTACTTATAGTCTAATTAGAAATTGCTTTTCCATAATTAGGAAAATATTTTCTAATAATAAAAGAAACTTATTTTCAAAATTAAATAAAAAACTTTAAATTTAGTTAAGAAAATCATTTATATTATTTGTTTAGAGATTAATGTCTTAACTAATTAGAAAATGTTTCTTTAATAAGCTAAAACAATATTTCAAAAATATTAAAGAAAACTCATTTTTCTTAATTAATAAATGGAAAATTTTCAAATTTTAATAAAATACCTTTTTCTAATAAATTAAGAAATCTATTATCTATAAAAAAGAAATAGTTTTTAAATAAATAGAAATAATAATTCTTTAAAAAATAAAATCATAATAGTAATTTATCTCAATCAGATTGAAATAAATAAAATTTAACTAATAAACACCTTTTTAATTACTTAAGAAAACATTTTCCTTAATTTTAAGGAGTCTAATTAATTAATTTTAATCTAATTGTAATATAATTAAATTTAATTTTAGAAGTAACTTTTCTAAAATTTAAGTAAGAGTCAATTTAATTATTAATCTTAATCATATTAAGAAAAATAATTAATTTAATATTAAAATTAAGATATCATCTTAATTAATTTAACATAATCTAATTATGAAAGATAACTCTTTTAAACATTTACTTGATTCTAATTATTGATTTGATAATTAATTTAGTTTAATAACATTATACTAAATTTCAAATCATTCCTAATAAAATTAATCCTTTGAAAACAATTCTCAACCAATTAGAAAACACCTTTTTTCCAAATTTATGAGGAATTTAAACCTACTTAATCTTGATGAAATCAATTAAATTAAAATGAAAGGTTTAAAACCTATAATAATTAAAATAAAATGAGGGAAGATTGTCTTATGCGTGAAATTTTTCAGTAAGGCTTGTGCACAACAAATATATGTTCGCAGACAACACACAACACTGTCAATGCCAACGGTAAACCCAACAGATGCAGTCATACAACTCCGGCATACGGAAACAGACGCACTACAGCAGGTAACCCAACAACCACAATGCAGCATACGCTACCCATGCTTGGCAGACAACCCCACACCTAGTAGCTAGTTTTAACGAACCATACTTCCTTCCGTTGCTTCCTTTTGTCTCTGCAGCATGCTCCTTCTCCAACTCCTTCTTCCTTAACCTTCTCCAATCATTAGCAATGGCTAATCTGCCTCTCTTTTCCTTGCATCAATCCCCACCGAACTCCAACTTTACTTTTTTGTTTGTTCTCAAGCCCCATTCCTTTGCTTCTTTTCTAGCCCTCAACTTATTCCTCTATCCAGTAACTTCACTCCTCAAGCTCATTCACTTGCTTCTATTCTAGCTCTCAATCCTATCTCAACCTAGCCCTCAATTTCCCCGTCACTTCTCTCAACATATGCCTACTTCATCTTCTTCACAGACATCTGTCCTCCCTCTCTAGCTTACTGATTTTTTTTGTCATTTCTTATAGTTTTCTTTGACTGTTTTCCTTCTTTTTGAAACCACTTAAAAAAAAAATTCTGACTCTGCTATGCTTTCCATTCCCTTGATTGCCAATCATGCCTGCACCTAAAACTCCTTTCTGTTGTTCAGACTCACCCGCCAAATTTCCATTGCTACCCTCCCAAATCTTGATAGCCTCCAAGCTCCCTATAAAGGGCTCCTCCTCTTCCTTTGATCTCTAAAAGAGCTAGAAGCAAGTGATAGTTGATGAAGGAGATAATGGTCTCCACTACTGCCCCACCCCCCTCAGTGTTTCGCCAAATCTGGAAGTCCTGTAAGAGGAGCCTAATCATGGGATTCTTCTCTAGTGGGTTTCTTTTTGGAGAGAAGGCCCCCTTTTCGGTATTGCAAAAGTGGGCAATCAATAATTGGAAGAATAAGGGACTATTAGAGGTAATGTTATTTGATAAAAACTTAGCGTTATTTACCTTTTCATCCAAATCACAGGCTCTTAAAGTCTTGGAAGAAGGACCTTGGCATGCGATGGACCTTCCTTTGTTTCTCCAAAGCTGGCAGTCGGGGTTCCAACCTGAAACAGAAAAGCTAAAGTCAATTCCTTTGTGGGTTAATCTATATAATGTTTTATTGGAATATTGGACTACCAAAGGCCTTAGTACGATTGCAAGTTATTTAGCACAACCTCTATGCATAGATGAAAATACAACAAAAAGGAAAAGTTTGGGTTATGCTCAGCTATGTATTACGATGGATATCTCTAAAGATTTGCCAGAACAAATCCCATTATGCGGTTAGTTATATAAAGATATTGTTACGATGGATTATCATTGGAAGCCTTCTTTGAAGTTACAAGGAAAAAAATGGATATCAATTAGGAAAAGGTTCAAGGAAGGGAGCTAAAAGGAAAAAAATGGGTTTAGATCTATGGGAAAATGAAGGAAATGATAAACAGATAATATGCCAAAATATGACACAAGAAGAACCAGCCATAAGTGACAATAACTAGATGGATAAGGCTGAAAATAAGGAGTTGGAACCAAATCATAATGTTGTAACATCTACTGATTTAGGTGCAGGAAGCCAGTCTAAGCAGAAAATAGTAATAAGCACTATAAAAGAAGATCCTAAGGAAGGAAAGCTAACGGTTCAAGAGAGTGAAAAAGGGGATGATATGGAGGCAACCTCATCCTCTTTAACATTGAGCAATGTGGAAGAGAGAAAGGTTGCAGAACAATTTAATAGTGTGAAATGGCGGAAGGGTACTAGGAGCAAAGGCCAAAGCTCCAAAGCCATTACTTATTGATTATAGTCTGGAATGTCAGGGGCTTTAATTGCCCCAAAAAACTCTTAGCCTTAAAGGATGTTTTGGCTTAGGAAAATATTTCAGTTTTGCTATTTTGGAAACAAAAATCAAATCGAAGAATCTCAAGTATCTTAATAAGTTAGGAATGGGCGAGGCTTTTATATTAACTCGGATTGTGACTTGTGACTTAGTCATGGAGCGATGAGACTGCACCATAAGGGAACTTGATCATGGAAGATGTACTTATCCATGAACGTGCATTGATGAACTTATGTGTGATAGGTCATAGTGAAAACACTAACGCAAATGTGGATCAGTAGGATCAGACTTGGTGCAAATTTTGGTAAAGTATTGGACCTTGTGGAGATTGACTCGATCCAGGCTAAGGATTTGACAGACTAAGAAATTGGCTATGCTCGGATGGATGGACCACGATTAACGGATTTGTTATGGGAAGCATTGGATCAGACCAGTGTGCTAGTGGGTTTCGACGAGATCACATTGCATCATCAGCGGATAGAGATCGCAGGGAGATCTTGGATGATGTGGCGATGACTGTGAGTTAGAATTGCAATGAAACTCAACATCTGAAGATAGTGGAGATCTTACCGGATAAGGATGTTAGTGTTATAGATAAATGTAAACTCTATCTTATATAGATTCTATCTTATCGGCTAGAGTCCTATTTGGATGGGGGTATCATCCAATTGGTTCATGTAATCTTATCTGATAAGGATAGACGTGATCTTAGGTAGTTCAGCTTTAGTAAAAATCTGTGACTCCAAGCTAGAATGCCTATATATAGCTTCTTTGAGCTTTGCTCTTCTCATTCGATCAGAGAGAACATTCTTTATATTCTTTTGAGAGAAAGTTTATAAAGTTAATTTTTTGACTATATCTCTGTGTTTTATTGCTGCCTATGTTGAGCATTCTTTGTATTCTTTTGAGGGAAAGTTTATAAAGTTGATCTTTTAACTGTATCTATGTGTGTTTTCTTGTTGCCTTTGTTCTTATTGCTTTTATAGCATTATTTCTTCGAGTATGTGCAAGGTAAACATTTTGAGAATGGGGAAGGATGAATCTTGCTTGAACGGATCTAAGAGAAATTGCCGTATAAAAGAGGTGAGTGAGTAACTTCGGGTGTAAGTTCGAGTCTCAAAAGTTACCTTTGTGACAATAACTGTGGTGATGGACCAACCTCTCTCCGTAATTCGATTCAATCCTCGACTTTAAGAAATCAAAACGCTGCTTCTACTGTAGTGTACCGGGCACCTCAAATTTGATGCTATCGGATGCTTGGAAAACTTCAGCACATAGAGAATCAAATGCTTAGCCTACGACTCCTCCACTGAATTTTCCATCTTTAGTATTACAGATAATCAAAGTCCTGCACCTGCTCTTATTCAAGGGCAAGCACCTGGGAATTCCTTCCCAAGTTGGGCAAAGACGACGAAGGAGAAATCGTAAGACCTTGGTTTTTTAACAAACTTACAGGCGCAAGAAGTTTGCCCGTGAAAAGAGAATAAAAAAAGCAATTAGTTACAGAAAAACAATAACCATTCTACTAAAAGTTACAAAAAAACAATTAAAAATTTTGGATTTTAATCATAAAACTCCAAATAACCACCATACAACAACCTCGTCCTCGTCCTCACTTATCCCCAAAACAAACAATGCTTCACTCTTTCTCCATCTCAGCCACCACAAACTCAGTCACCACCACCACCACACCTAAAAACCTTAAACCCCACCATCTCTCTCCCTCTCCTGACCCTTCTCACTACGTTCAATTCCGTACAACTTACCGTGAAAACCTCCGCTATCTCAAGAGCATTGGAGTCATTGATGTCAACACTCATCGCAACAAACTGCCTTTGCCTGACGCTACCACCCAACTCCTCGCCACCGTTAACTTCTTCAAGTCCAAATGCTTCGCAGACAGGGACTTCGCTAAGCTTGCCTCCCGTTGCCCACAGCTGTTTTCAGTCGACCACTTCGACCCCACTGACGTTGAACCTGTGTTCCAGTTTTTGGCCGGTGATTTGCAGGCTTCACAGCAGGAATCTAAGGGCCTAGTCTTATATTGCCCTGAACTTCTATTATCTGATGTCCAATACTTCCTTAAGCCAACACTTAACTATCTCAAGGAGCTAGGGGTGTCAAAGCTAAATGTTCCAAGCAGTTTAAATGCACATCTGTTGAACACTAGAGAGGAAAAACTACGTTCAAAGACCAGGTTCCTGAGAAGTATTGGGTTTTCCAGGGAGGACACAGCTAGATTTTGTGCCAGATTGCCTGCAGTCTTCGGGTACAGTGTGGAGAGCAATTTAAGACCCAAGACGGAGTTCTTGAAAGAGGAAATGAAGAGGAGTTTGGAGGAGTTGAAAGAGTTCCCACAGTATTTTGGTTTCAGTTTGGAGAAGAAGATCATGCCCAGACACTTCCATTTGAAGAAGAGAAATGTTGTAGTCAAGTTGAACAGAATGTTGGTATGGAGTGATGAGAAGTTCTATGCAAAATGGAAGTGAATGGCATGTTGGCTTTATTTATCAATTTGTATGGCAACTACCGTCTTGTCTAATTCTTCAGAATCCGGAATTGAATTTGATCAACCATACATTAAATAGAAGAATAAAGAACTACATTGATCAAGTTTGCCCAAATCCATCTGATATGGCATTCAACTATCAGCAGAAACTTCGGGACCTTAGTATTCATCAAGTAACAGCTTTTAACCTTTTAAAACTTTTTTTTTTTTGGTGGCCCTACAGGCCTGGCTAGAAAAATGTTCCAGAAATAATCAACTCTGTATTCTATTACATGTTCTCTAACGCCGGAACTTCCCCAGAGTAAGTTCAAATGAAGTTTCAAGTTGTTCAGTCTTCTTCTAAGGTCAGTTTCAAGCTGTTGATCACTTGGAGACCTGCAAACTGCAGAAACGAGAGGCATGAGTAATTCGGTAACTCAGCTAAAAATTATCATTTACTTTCTGTGGGAGACTTAGGGGGAAAATATAGCAAAAATGAGAGGCATGAGTAATTCGGTAACTCGGCTAAAAATTAACTTTACTTTCTGTGAGAGACTTAGTGGGAAACTATCTTTCCGTAGCTGGTGTTCAAGAGATGTGATTATAAAGGAACATAACAGAGTCGACAAATCATCAAGATTCAAGATTGAAACATGCTGCTTACAGGTTTTCGTAATAGAAACAAGCGGGAAGAGATGTGAAGATAAGTGAAGGCTACTTGTAAAGTAATAGTTGCTTTGCCACTACACGAACTTCCTTAACTGCTTTATGGCACAAAGAAAAAACCAAATCCCCAACTAATCATATAACAACAGAGTAGTTAATCACCCAGGATGTTGCAGATAATTAAGACAGCAGAGTTTTGATATAGAACAAACAATAAAATTCTGTTTGGTTCCTACAAAATATTGAGAGACAAGCACTAACATAATCCCACAAGCGTTTGGACAAAACCTTGATAAATATAATTAATACCTGGGACTCTCAATCTTGTCTTGCCAACAGCTCGATGTCAGCTCCCACTTCAGCAATCTTGAATTCCTTAGAAGCCTTGGCTACTTTGGCGATGCTTTCAACATCAAAGTCCAATGCTATTCTTTTTACTAGACCATCAAGCATCTATAACAAGAAAATGCATGAAAATTTAAAAGAAAATGGTTTGAAGATAGTTGATCAAGTCTCTAATACAAATAAATAAAGAAGTAAATAAAAATAAGACAGTTATTCCTATCATTTAGCTGTTCCTGACTTCCATATAGTTGACAAGGATATCCATGCAAAAGAGAAAAATAGTTCTTTTATACCAATAAATCTGAAGCAGGATGAGAGTGTTCCACAACCAATACTAAACTAAAAGGCATACGAGCTTGTGTAGACAGTGACAAGAAAGTACCAGTGATCCAATGGCAACAAGAGCCCGAAATTTTGAGTCAGCTTCTAGGTTGTCCTCTTCTGCAATCTGTGGAGAGAAAATTGCAGTGCAATAGTTATAAATTGCATTCATATTGTTCACTCCAAGAGTTCTAGTTGGGATCCATTAGTATACTGTGAACAAATGAAGAATAAAATGTACCTCAATAGCTGCTGAAAGAACTTGAGATTGACCTTCTTGGTCCTTCTTTTCAATTAACAGCACTGCATAACTGTAAAGCATGCCATGGGAGTGTTTGACAGACAATGAAGGGATGTTCAATCTTTATGTCTACAAGTATACACCAGTATTCATAGCAAAAGACTTACTTGAGTATCAAGGTTGAATATGATAACTGCAAATTCTTGTTTGGAGATGCATAGCAAGTTGAAAAAGCATCAAGAATCTGAAATTAAGGTCAACGCCGTTACTTATTATCCAGTATGTCACTAAACAATAGAATACATGAAATATTTACACTATACCACAGAAAAAGTAAAACATAAAGCTATACCCTCAAAACTTGCAGACAATTTTAGATGTAAAAGCCAGTTTAATGTTAGCAAGAGGAATTAACATCCAGGTTATGGTTACTATAGGGCATCAAAGCCCACTCTAAATCTGCATACAACAACGGGTGTTAACAACCAGTGTGCCAAATTTCATTATCATTATCCAATGCTACTCATCTAAACTTCTATCCAAGAAATAATACAGTTACCTCAGTACGATGCTTTTGTAGCCAACTGTAGTAGCATGATTTCTTGAAGAGATTAGTAACAAAACGAATGCTGGTTAAAAGGTTTGGAGCAAGAGGAGGATTCTTTGTAACTCTCTTCACCATTTCCATCAGAACATCTGGTAAAAGTTAGGTTCACAGTAAGGATCAACCTTTAAAAAGTAAAGAATCCCATGCACAGTAAGGATAAACTTTAAAAAGTAAAGAATCCCCAAAAACTTGTTATAAATTGTTGAATGATCATGGGTCAGGACTAGTTACCAGCCTTTTCTTAAATCTGACACACTCCCTCTGACCACATTAACCATTATTGAATGTTCATCAATAAATATGCAATGGTGCATTCACAACATTGACAACAAACTTTAAAACCATTACGGCAATCAATTTTCTCCAAGTACAGTAAGTGACATGGATTCCCTGTACCATTTTCATCTTCAATATACTTGAGAAGTATGTGAGCCCCATCAGGGTGTAAAGTGATCATCCTCAGAGTGTCTATGACTGCAGATAAGAAAGAGAACAAAGCTGAGAGAGCCAGTGGAATCACATGGAATGGTGAAAACGCATTGCATAAATTTTCATAAAATAATAAATGATATTGCATTTCACAAGCTGAAGAAGATAAAAATGAGATATATAGATACTTGGAACTGAAGAAAAATGACCTGGGAATATCATCTCCAGTGGCCAAGACTGTAACATTTTCAGCAATAATGCAATGTCAACATCTGCAAATTTACTTGTATGATAGTGTGACGTATTCCTCAAAATTTGAATAATTGCACTTATTCGGGACATCTCAAGCTCTGGTATAGATAACTTCTTGTTGTCCTGCAAAGACACACAACAGATATTCAATAAACACAATGCGACAGAGTGAAAACCTCACTGAGATACTGGAAACCAACTACGGTAAAACACACTACCTGGTCAGCCAGCAGACCATTGTTGAACTCAGTAATTTTTTTCAATATTCCGTCATACTGAGCCACATCAAAAACAAGCATTCCTTTCTGCAAAGGCAACAATAAGATGCTAATAATTCAAGACAACAGAATTCACATAATAAACTTTTACACTGATACTATCAAGAGAGCCAACAAGAAGAAACTAATGACATATTATTCTTGAATCAGAAGGAAGTTGAGATAACATGCTAATGAAAATCCAAGGAAACATGATCTTTCGTTTAAGATTCAAATAAGCTATTAAACTCGTGGACTGCCTAGTCTGCAAAATATTTTTTGAAATGTCTAAACATTCTTATTGTTGAAAATTTTTGCTGTTCCATAAAAATATTCCAAATATGAATAACAAGTCAATGATCACAAAAAAGAAAACCTAAAAAAGGCTTTCTCAATAGAGAGACATGTTTTGATCAGGAACTCAAGCAGCTCAATTTTCAAGAAAGTCATATAGCAACTAAGACATCCCAGAACTAATATTCATTCTTATATCTAACTGAAAATTACTTAAAATAAAATTATCATTTCACACTAAGGAAAATATCATGATGCCAAGCACATGCATCCACTTGCACTTTATTAATCTGATAGCCATGGAAAACCAGGGAACATATCATAAGACTCAAGAATACATTTGTCATAACATCAACTAACAAAAGAAGCTGATTAAACACATACCTTCGGAATATGTTTGAAAGTAGGCTTTGTCGGGAAAGCTGCTCGTTAATAAACAATAAAAAATCTTAAAGCCATTCATCATTAAAATGTTCAGTATAAGAAATGTTTCAAAGAGAACTTGAAATTGATTTGCCAGTTGGTTTAGACACATACTAGTCCTGTTCGAATGTTCTCCAGGCACATAGGCACTTGCTGAGAAGTTAAATAGAGAATAATCAGTACTAAAAAAAAATGGAGTGAGGATAAAAGTTATGACGAATGTTACTCCCAATTCATAGCAACACTAAAAGTTAAACTTACAGCCTGTGTATGGGTCTCGAAATGATGAATCAAGTGCAATGCCTTGTTGACCTGTGTTTTGGAGTATAAACTCCACAATTTGCTGCCGATAGGAAAGAGGAAGATTTTCCTTGAGAAGCCACTTGTCAGCAGTATCATATGGATTATCTGGAATATCCCATTCAAAGTAATAAAAATTAACAAATGTACAACTTCCTAAAGTGAAATTATCAATTATAGATCAAGTAACAAGAAAAAGTGTCTCATATCAGCTGAAAATTACTTGTTCATAACTACACTAACAAAAAATAAAAGGTTCAATAGAATTGGATGACGATAATTAAAAGATATTCAATAATAATATGATTATCCTTGTCAAAAAAGAGAAAAAGAGATACCTGATCGGTTGTAAGGCAACTTACGAATAGGTTCACCATCTCCAATATCAACATCAAATACTGAGCAATTAACAAGGATAAGAGATAAAAATGTCAACAAAACTCAAACTACTCAATATATACCTAAGATATGATAAAACTACAAGCTGATACCATAATCATATTCGGTTCCATTATGAACAGGACGCTTTGCTCCATCATCTGGTCCATCAACAACTTCACCAATCTGGAAACGGAAAAGATTAGTTAGACATGAGTTAAGCAATGCGAGGAAAGGAAATTCTTACAATACTTACTTTATCCCACTTGTGTTCTCTCAAATTCCATGAATATGCTACACCATTGTCCCCTTCTCTCACAACTTTAGTCTGGCCATCACTAGTTCCTAATTACAAGATGACAAAATGCCATAAAGATTTTGCAACTAACTATTTCTGATGGAAAGTCATCGGTAACAACACAATTTTAGTTTCTAATACAATTTTCTTAATAAAAATTAGGACTTTGTATACTGATGCAGCAACAGTTGTAGTATAGATTTAAAGTCCATTCACCAAAACTCAGAAGAAATCCAGCAGCTAAATATTCTTACATCTACTTCAGGACAACCTTTCAAATATTAAATTAAGCAAACTGTTTCGCAGAGAAAGATAAAACTGTAAACACACCTGGAATTTGTAAAGCCTCAAGGCCTGGTAAATCTTCTAATTTCAGTCCTCCAACCCTCTTCCTAAAACCAAGAATGCCCGAGATAGACACTCATTAATAGTGAATTGAGAAAGTTAACTAAAATTTAGATTGATCTCACCAAGAATTATCTGTAAGTCCTAAAATACACGAAGAGAAAACACGTAAAATAACAATTTTAATGTATATTTATTAACCTTAAAACACTAAATTAGGCAAATATTTAGAATATAGATATATTCATGTAGTTAAAAGGGGGATTGTCAAGAACTAAGGTAATTTGCACTTTATCAGAAACAAACCAGAAATTGACCAAGATAGCTGAATAAGTGATGTAAGAAACTATAGCTCATAATCACAAAATTAGGACATAAGGCTGATGTTAAGTTGCTGAAATATCAAATTTCAGGGCTGGATTTCGGCTAAGAATACAGAAATTTCAGCTTGGTATAGTTGGGGCTTTAGGATTTGATTGCTGAAAATTTAGGTTTACAGGGTTTAATATGTCTGAAATTTAGGTTTAAGATGGCTAAAATAGGTTGGGTTAGCTGAAATCTAGTGAGGAACACAAACAATAGAGAGTAGAAAACTAGGAATCACTTCTAAGGTCTAAGAATTACTCTTAGAAGGAAACATCACACCTTCTAGTTGAAAACTCAAGTTTGTAGAAAGATTTAAGATTGTTTGCCATTGAAGGGCTGAATATACACATATTTTTAGAACTCTTATTCTAGTAGAAAAAAGTTCCTAACAAATTTAAATCCTATTCTAATAAAATTCTATGAGTCCTAAACAACAAGGATAACATATTTAAAATAGAATAACATATTTAACTTACTACTACTTCCTATTTCATAAGTAATCTTAAGACAATCTAAATTTTTATCCTGATTTTTAATGTCAGCTCAATTCTCAATTCTCATCCCACCAAATTAAAACTTGTGGTTGACTAATTTTTTATTTCTTCTATATACTTTAAGTTCTTTTGCATCAATTCTCTCCAGCTTATCTGAAGTCGTCATTGACATAGAATATGATAAATACTGATCATACAAGTTTGGATTCGACTTTCGAAATTCAGGTTCTAAAATCAAAGTACTATATCTTACTTTCTACTTGACGAGAAATTATCAATACCCTCCATTTCTTGTGGCTACAATTTATTCATCAAGAACATCCTCCATCTGTTTAAAATGGCGAATGATTGGAATTCCTACTGTTGCAGTAGAATATTGCGTATCATCATATCCATGATAAATATTCAAATCCACAACATTAAAGATACGTATAATTCCCATATCACTTGATAATTCTAAAACATAAACATTAGCACTTATTTTCTTATCCATAATAAATATTTAAGTCCATAATATTAAAGATATAGCTAATTCCCATATCACTTGGTAATTTCAAAGCATAAGCATTAGCACTTATTTTCTTGATAATCTTATAAGGTCCCGCACTTCGTGAATGAAGTTTCTTATACTTCGCTTTCAAAAAACACTTTGGACAAATCCTAACTATCGCCATATCCCCTTCATTGAATTCTACCAATCAACGATGTTGATCAACATGTTCTTTGTAAGACAAATTGTTGGTTGTTATCTTTCATCGTATCTCATTAAAAATGTATCTTATGTGTTGTGTAAAACCTTCAACTAATCATGTTGTTTGTGGTAAAGGAATCAAATCAATAGGATTCCTTGGTTGAACTCTTCAGATTATCTGAAAAGAACTCTTACCAGTTGACCTATTTATAGAACTATTGTATACAAATTCTAACATAGGAAGAATTAGGTCCCAATTTTTCACACTGTCTCCAACCAAACATCTTAACAAGTTTCCAAGCTTCTACGCACCACCTTTGTTTGTCCATCAATTTAGGGATGGAAAGAACTTGAAATTGAAGCTTAGTGTTTAATGTTTTCCATATAGTTCTCTAAAAATAACTCATAAACTTCACGTCACGATGAAGACAATGATTAAAGGTAATCCATGGAGACATACAACCTCTTTGAAGAACAGTTTAGTAATATAGACAGCATCATAAGTCTTGGAACATGGAATGAAATGACTCATCTTGCAAAACCAATACTCCACCACGAAAATAGAATCATAACAATTTATAGTTTTAGGAATTTCTAAGTTAAAATCCATACTTATATCCTTCCATGTTGCATGAGGCACGGGCAGTGGTATGTATAATCCAAAATTTTGTTTCTTTCCTTTAGCTAATTGACATGTTCGACATTGTCGTATGAATTTAGACTAGTCCCACTTTAAAAAGGGCTAATAAAAGCAATCTTCAACCATTGTGATGGTTTTATCTCTTCCAAAGTGTCCTATTGCTGCTCCTCCATGTAATTCCCAAATCACATCCTCCTTTATATAAGTATTAAGTAGGCTAAGTCGATTTCTTTTAAAAAGATAGTCATCATAGATCACAAAAGAGTGTTGGTCTCTTCGTCCAACTACAATTTCTGAATAGATAATTTCAAAATCTCGACATGAAATATATTCTCTTTTTATTTGCCAAACCCTAAACTTTTACCGCTAAAGTGTTAAGCAAATGGCTCTTCCTACTCAATTCATCAGCTACCTTATTCTTAACTCCTATTCAACGTTTAATAACAAAGTAAATTGCTCCAAAAATTCACTCCATAAGGCATGCCTTTTGTTCAAGTCCTTCTGGAACTTAAAGTGTTTAAGAGATTTATGATTCAAATATAGATAAACTCCTTCTATGAGAGATAGTGACACAAATTGTAAAGAGCATGTACTAGTACAGAAAATTACTTGTCTTAAGTTGAGTATTGCTTCACTTAAATCCTCACTAAAGTAAGCAATTAGGTGCTCCTTTTGGTTAAGTATGCCTCCAATTCTCACATGGGTTGTGTCACAAGCAACTTCAAATACCATAGAAAAATTTGGAAGTTGCAAAAACAAGAGATTTAGTCATCTTTTTTTATTTCTTCAAAAGCTTTAGTTGCTGCCTTGGAACAAATAAACTGTCCTTTCTTCATACAATCAATAATGGGTATAGTTATGTTGCTAAAATTATGAATAAATTGCCAACAAAATGATGCTAGACTATGAAACTCGTGTCACGCATATCCTTTGGAATAGGTCAATCAAGGATGGCCTTAATCTTCTCGGGATCTATCTCCACTCCACCGTAGGATATAATCAAACCCAAAAATACAACAATTGATTGGTTGAAAGAACGCTTCTTTAAGTTGACATAAAGTTTCTCTTGCCTCAAAACTCTCAAGACCTTTTGTAAATGTAATAGGTGGTCTTCTTTAGTCTTGTTGTATATTAATATATCATCAAAATATACCACCAAAAATCTGCCCATAAATGGTCAAAACAGTTGATTCATCACTCTCATAAAAGTGCTAAGTGCATTAGGGAGTCCAATTTAAAAGTCATTTTCCATTTATCTCCAAGACTAATTCTAATTTGATGGTAACCCCTTTGTAAGTCTATCTTGGTAAAGATAGTAGCTACAGTCAACATATCTAACACGTAATCAAGTCGAGGTATTGGAAATCAATACCTTAATTGTGATCTTATTTATCGCCCGACAATCAATACACATTTGTCAACTTCTATCCTTTTTAGGAGTCAACAGTGCTAGAACTGCACATAGACTAAGACTTTCTTAAATTAATCCTTTTTGCAGGAACTACTCTACTTGTCTCTTCAACTCTTCATTTTCAATAAGATTCAAGTGATAGGCTGGAAGATTTGGTTGAGTAGATCCAAGTACCAAGTCAATAGCATGTTGAATATCTCATAAAGGAAGTAATTCAACTAATAAATCATCTAGTATAAGGTCTAAAAAATCAGCTAACAATTCTCCCACTTCTTTTGTGATGTAAAGGGTGTTTTAGGTGACGTTTCTATTACTTCCCTAACTACCGTTGCAAACACAATTCCCTTTTCCTTGCTAGCTTCAAATTCTCTCTCCTTGAGGATATTAAGAGGCTTTTTCTTGGCATTATGGTTGTCTTATTACTTCTTCTTTTTTCTACCTTGTCTACCTTCATAAGCTTCAAAATTATTTTCTTTCCATGAAATATAAACTGATAGGTGTTAGCTTTTACGAAGTGCCACACATCTTGATCATAAAGTCATAGTCACCCAAGTAAAATTTGAGATACTTTCATAGGAATGACATCATACTTAATCAATTCCTCATATATTCCTAATTTGAAATACACCAAGAACGTTTAATCAACTAATATAGTTCTATTATCCACCCAAGCAACTCTATAGATATTTGGATATTTCTCTATAAGTAAATTCAATCACTTCTCCATGTTCAATAATACCACATTTATACTACTTCCTCCACCAATGATAAGCTTGCATACTTTATCTCCACATCTAACTTGAGTAAAAAAATAGCAATACAAAGTCATCCTTCCTGTTCTTCCACTTTAGGAGTCATAAGTATGTGTCTCACTACATTAAGATTTGTAGGACTAGCTAGTTCATCACCAAAGTATCCTTCTAACTCCTCTCCAACTTCGTGCTCACACACATAGTCATCAGATTTTTCCTCTTCTTCTCCCATCATGTGCAAACCTCTATTAGGACATTCATAAGCAAAATGCCCCTCATTGCATCAGAAGCACTTACGGTCATTATTGGCTCCTTTTGTCCCAGTCTCAGTTGTGGCTTTTCCTTTAAATTTAGCTCCCTGAGAAATTTGATAGTTGTTTTGTGGTGTAGATTTTGATGCATTAGGTGTTGGTCTAAAATTTTGCACCGTCTTATTTCATGCCAAATTCCCCAGCTTTCTTATCCTAAGTATTGTTCCGCTCTTAAAGCCAAGTGATATGCATCTTCAAGGTTGTAAGTCCTATGCATTATTAGCTCCTTGCAAATTTCTGCCCTTAAGCCATTTTTGTAGTGAGATATAAGTTATCTATTTGATTTCATTCCTTCATCTCAAATAGGAAGTTCAAATATTTTCGTGTACTCAATTACAAACATAATCCCTTGTCTAAAGGATATGAGTTGATCTTGGAGATCCTCCTTATAATGTAAGTATTATTCTGATAACTTCAACTCTTCTTAATCAACAATTAGTGGCCGGCCTATTTTTCAAACTTTATCCTCTACTAATCTCTACCAGATTTTAGCGTGTCGAACTAGCTTCATCTTTGCGAACCAGATTTTTTTATCTTTTGACATGTGGTACCAATCAAAGAAATCTTCCATTTCTGTTGTCCAGTCTAAGAATAGGTGTGGATCCATCTTTCCTGCAAAATCAGGGCCTTCAACACAAACTTTCTTAATAACGTCATCAAATTCTTTATGTTTCAACTCTATCGTGGCCTCTAAAGATTCGCATGCGCTCTCCATGTGTTGCTGGTTGGATCCTTTGTCTTGGATCTCTCGGTAGATAATGATTTTCTAACCCCATTCATTGTTGATTAGTTTCAGCCTCTTTATTTTGGGTTTCACTTTCTCCACCCTCAACATCAAATGTAGTTTGTTGTCTAAAATTGTTTTATGGACTAGTTCTTAGGACACCACCTGATCGAGGATCATTAAGGTCCAATCTTTTTATAACTCTTAAAAGTATTTCATCTCACTCTTGGTCGTTGAATATTCATCTATACGCCCTTCGGCTACGTGTCACCATCGTGAACCAAAAGCTTTGATACCAAATTGATATAGGACAAATAGAAGAAGTATTAACTAGTAGCTAATAATCACAAAATTATGACATATGACTGCTATTAGATTGCTGAAATATCAAATTTTAGGGCTAGATTTTGACTATGAATACTGAAATTTCAGTTTGATATGGTTGGGGTTTTAGGATTTGATTATTGAAAATTCAGGCTTAAAATTTCAAGGTTTAATATGGTTGGAATTTAGGTTTAAGATGACTGGATTTAGGTTAGGTTTGCTGGAATTTAGAGAGGAACACAAACAATGGAGAGTAGAAAACTAAGAATCACTAGCATCACACCTAGTTGAAAACTCAAGTTTGTAAAAAAAAATTCAGATTGCTTGTCACTAAAGAGCTTAATATACACATATTTATAGAGAAGTTTTTTGAACTCTTATTCTAGTAAAAAAGGGTTTCTAACAAATTTAAATCCTATTCTAATAAAAAATCTGTAAGTCCTAAACAACTAGGATAATATATGTAAAACAGAATAATATATTTAACTTACTACTATTTCCTATCTAATAACAAATCCTAACAAATCTAAATTTGAGTTCTTATCTTTGATGTCAGCTCAATTCTCAATCCTCATCCCACCAAATTAAAGCTTGTAGTTGACTAATTTTTTCTCTTTTATTTCTTTTACAGACTTTTAAGTTCTTTTGCATCAATAAGTCATTAGGGTATTTGTTCAACTGGTCATTCAGTGTCTAACCAGTGGCTACATACTTATTATAATAATCCTATAATCTGTTTTTACATTATTATGATGTAAAACTCATAAGTTATCATACAGCGCATCAAGTACTTGATCATACCTGCTCAACTTGTGCTGAGAAAGGTAAGAAACATATGATTTCAGATCAAGTGGATCTGCAGTCCTCTCCTGGGTAGAAGTCCAAATGCGTGCAACCCCATCAGAACAAGCTGTCACAATGTCACCGTTTTTCAAGAATTTGACATCCCAAACACAACCAGGATGCTCGATGCTTTGAAAACAAACCCCATCTACAAATGATACTTCGGTGTTACAAACTATACAAGGAATGTGACACATTCTGACACATTCTATTGAAGTAGCACATGTATTATGATTTCAAAAGCTACAAAGCATAGAACAATAAATAGTTGAAGCAATCACCTTTCCATAGTTTTGCTGAGCAATCTTCACTACCACTCACAATGAGTCCAGAAGAATGAGAATCAACTGAGTAGACAATGGAAGTATGCCCAACCATCTCCATCAATAGTTCACCTGACAAGGCCCAAAGTCTAATGGACCTGCCACAATGAATGGGAACTAGTATGGAGCAAGTATATGCATGACAAAGCAAGACAAGGATGACAAAATGAAGAAAGGAAGTATAGTCAAGTTTGTCGTAAAGAATGAAGGAAAATTTTATATCATCTATTCAATTAAATATTTATGTTTTGTGATTAAAACTTAAAATTCCCTTTATAAAACCACCAACATCTTACATCAAAATTTTGAAGGAAGAGAAAACTAACCCATCATGTGATGCTGAAAGAATACCTAATTCTTGCATAGCTGCTAAGCCTCGTACCGTATCTGCAAGATTATAGAAAATTGGTTAATGTTTTGCTTAATAAGTTATAACTGTCTAAAGCAACAATCATAAGATTCAAGCGAAAAGGTGGAAAAATCAAACCTGTATGCCCTATAAAAGTATGCAAGCATTTCTTATCCTTCCAAAGTTTTAAAGTTGTATCACTTGAACCTGGATAAAATCAAGATAAAAATATATTATTGGAAGTCCCTTTGACGTAGTGTGGGAAGGAAAAACAAAGATAAGTAGAATAGAATAGGCTATAATTGATGTAGATTGTAGCTGGAA
>JAOTIZ010000203.1:36250734-36263695 GCA_027123425.1 Erythroxylum panamense
TGCACATATTGTCTTTTTTCTTCCTTTAGTTCCCACATTGGCATATAAAATCATCAATTGATTTCATTCTAGTCCATATTTCACATATAATTATTTATGTCCATATTGAAATGAGAAATGACCAATTTACCCTTGTCTTTTAAATTAATTACTATTATGTCTTTTACTATCCTTAGATACACTTAATTCTTTATGTTTACTTCTTAATGCACCCTAGACATACTATAATGCTTCTAGGGTATATATTGGGGTCTTACAAGCAATATTAATTCAAGAATAATTAACAACAAACAATCAGATTTCAATTGAACTAAAGAATGAACTAAAATAAAATAAAACCACTATAAAGTATATCATGAGGTTCATTTAATCCAAGTATCGATAAAGTTTAGTTCTTAATCATAGAAGGCATAACATTAAAACTATGTGAAAACTAAAAAAAAGAAACATGATAAAATCCTTTTAAAAATTCAAGAAAACCAGTTTAGATCGATGAAAATCCACTCTAAATGTGTTTTCTTACTTGTTCTTCATTCTTTTTGTCTTCCTAGGCTGTCAATTATGTTTTCCAAGTCTCCTTCTCCATAACTCTCCTATTAGTTTTTCCTTTTATATTTCAAGAATTAGGTTTCTAGATGACATAATCAACACAGTTGGACACGAGCTCAAAATGTGAAGTTAAGACCCTAAACTCTTAAGAACTTTAAAACCACTTATTTTGCATGAATCGTGGCCATATTGATGTACACAGGCATGGTGGTACTGATGCTGATTTCTAGCATCTTTATAACTTGATTAAAATAGCTTCAATTCACCCCAAGCTTGTCCCAATTTATTCCTTTTGCTCCAAATATCTAAATTATAACCTAAAAAAAGAATATAAACAAATTAAGTACCAATAATGATGAAAAACTTTAACAAAGAAGCAAAATGCACTGAATATAACCCTAATAATATGAATAATTAAGTACTTATTAAACTCTTACATACTCAAGCATTTGCTTGTACTCAAGCATTTGCTTGTACTCAAGCATTTGCTTGTACTCAAGCAAATCAATTTCATTACGCTTAACTTAACAAGAAACAATTTTGAAAAGGCATGAGACACATCAAAATCCATCAAGATTCTTTTCACTTAATTGTAAAGTTTATTGAATTTTTAAGCACTTAGTTATTAACGTAAAATTATAAATCAATCCAAGTCCCTCTATAACTCTTTAAATTTTAACTAAATTCACACCATTACTCTTTATGCTTAAAGTGAATATACATAAGAAATCACTAAAACCTTTAAATATTTCCATATCCCTTATATACAAAAAAAAAATTAACAACAAAGAAGGATTTAAAAGCTTGGTTGAAAAGCCTCCCAAACTTTTGACAAGAGAGTCAACACCTTATCATAAATACTCCCAGTTACTCAATGTCACTATCTCAAATAGCTATTAGCATCATTCTTTAACTTCGACCTTTTTATTAGTACAAAGTTAGTGGAGTGAAATTATTTATGCTCATTTATTCATATACTACTATTTTTTCTTTAATTTCTTAATCTTTATATGTGGGAATGAAAATGCTCATAAAAGATTCACATTTAATTCAAGTCATGTACAAACTATACATAAAGTATCATAATGCAAATCAAATATCCATTCTCAAAATTAATAAACTAAATTGAAATCAACTTGATCATCCAACTATTTACCTAAACAAATCAAATCAGAATTATAATTAAATTCATAATGAATCATCTCAATCAACATCCTTTAAACACAATTTCTCGAATGAATTATTATTAACCTAATTATAATAAAATTTAAAATCTTGATTGCTATAATGATGAATTTATTTTTTATGTTTTAATCTAAGAATTTGGTGTAGTTGTAGGTAGCATTAAGGAGTATAGGTCAATGTTACGAGTATTAAAATTAATAGTACTTACCGTCTTTCTATTATCTAGTCCAACAAATTATGGTGCTTATAATTAATAAAATTCAAAATTAAAGTCAGCATAATTAACAAACAATAACAAATATTAAACTTAGAAACAATCAAAGAAGACAATGGTACTTGTAATTTGAATCCCCTTAGGACTTGTTAAAAATTATGATTTTACTAATCAATTTAATTTATAATTTATTATACCATAATCCTCAAGTATGTTAATATCTTTCTCAAGGCTATTAATTTCTAATCCTAGGTTAATTAATTAAAATATCTTTTTAGTTAAAACCCCTATAATTGTATTAATCAGTTTATGAATTTAACTATTATGTTTGACCATAATCCAAAAGATTTATGCCGACCTATATCTAAGTTTGCATGCAATTTTTTCAATTATACTAGGTCTAATTATACAAAGGAATTCTTAATCTTAATTGTATGAAATCCTACATGAATCAATATGCTAGCAATATTAAATCAAGAATAATTAAAGATGCATAATTGAATCTCAGTGAAACTAAATAATGAATTAAAATAAAATGAAATCACTACAATGTCTATCATGGGGTTCATGTTCAAGAAATCAACTTTAGAACGATGAAAAACTGCATATAATTTGTTTCCTAACTTGTTCTTCATTATCTCTATCTTCCTAGGTTGATAATTTGTGTTTCCTAAGCCTCCTTCTTACTTTTACTCTTTCTTTTGCCTTTTATAGTTTGAAAATTAGGATTTTAGGGGCTATAAGGGCATCAACACAACTATGTCGACTAAAAATCATAAATCCTCAAATTTAAAATGAATCTAGGCTCAAAAAATGAACATGAGCATATTGGTTCCCAGTACAGGTGTGTTGATGACCATTTAACTCTTTAGAACTCTAAAATCACTTAATTTGCATAAAATATAACTTTGGTTGTGCACACAGGCAGCAATTAAAGGGTGTTAGTGCCTATTTTAATATTTAGCATCTTTATAACGTGATTATTATATTTCCAAATTACCCCCCCATCATGTCCCAATATGTTTCTTCAACTCTAAATAAATGAATTACAACCTAAAAAGACATTAAAAATGAAGTAAGTTCAAAAAAAAAACTCAAATTAACAAGTGAAATGCACTAAATATAAACATAAAAGTACGAATAATTAAGCACTTATTAAACTACCACATGCTTAAGCATTTGCTTGTCCTCAAACAAATAAATTTCATTACTCTAAACTTAATAAGAAACAACTCTATAAAAGCATTAAACACATCAAAGATATCCACCAAGATTATCCATTATTCATTCAATTGTATAGTTCATTGAATTGTTACGCACTTAGTTACTTGCATCAAATTATAAATCAATTCAATTTGCTCCACAATTCTTTAAATTTCAACTCAATTCACACTATTCCATTTAATGCATAAAGTGAACATACTTGAGGAAAATGATAAACCTTATAAACATTTCCATACCCCTTGTTTAAAAAGAAAAGAAAACACTAAATTTAAATAACAAAGGAGAATTTAGAAGCTTGCTTGAAAAGTCACCTAGTATTTTAACCTAAGAGTAAGCACCTTGTCATTAATACTCTTGTTTACTCAACTATCTCAAATGGTGACTAGCACCACTCTTTAACTGCAAACATTTTATTAATACAAAGACAATGAAGTAAAATTATTTATGTTTGTTTATTCACATACTATTATTTTTTCTTTTCTTATTTTGTAATATTTATATGTGGGGAAATTAAAATGCTAAAAAAGAATTCACATTTAACTCAATACATGTACAAATTATACATAAAGAATCATAATACAAATTAAGTATCCATTCTCAAAATTCAAGAACTAAATTGAAATTAACTCAATCATTAAAAAGCATTACTATTTGCCTAAACAAATCAAATCACAATCTTAACCAAACTCCTAATGAATCTTCTTGATCAACATCCTTTTAAAAAATCCAAAATTATTCATTATTAAGCTAATTATAACAAAATTGACAAGCTTGACTGCTAAATCCCTCCCCCATATTTAAGCTGTGCATTGCCCTCAATATACAAAAACATGCAAGAATAATGAAAAATATGTATAATAATTGAGGGGATGAGGATAATTGGTACTCCTTTGATAGCAAATGATTTCCAACCTAGTCTAATGTCATCAACATCCATCCAGTGCTGGTGGAATCTTCTCTACTCTACAACATAGGAGTGAAGTTGCCTTTATAGCATGTAGAACTCCATTAAATCTTAAGTAACAAAATTATAACCAAAAGACTAAAACTAAGAAACAATATAAACCACTAATGGAAATCCTATAAACTACTCAATAAAAATAAAAACACTTGATTGTTAGGATGCCTTCTAAACATTACTTCTTTATAAGTCTTTTTGTTAGACTTCTAAACAAGTCTTTCTTCATCTTAGATCTAAATAAGTAGCTTGCTTCCGTTCATTTTCCTTAGCCTATAAACAGGCCTCTTTTAGTAAGATAATGACATATAGTATCAAACTTAAAAAACCAAGTAAATCCACTAATTCCCTTTTTAATAATAAGATGTTAATATAACAAGGATTAATAAAACCCCTTGGATCCACTATTGACTATGACAATTTGTTTTGTAGGAAGTAGGAGCCTTACATACTTAAGATGACTGTTGATAATTCCTGTAATGCCGGACTCTCTTAGCCCTTTTCTATTGTTCTGTACTTAGGGATACTATTGTATATTGATATATACATGGTTTTATATGAGTTCAAAGATATATTTAAATCATTTTAGGTATATATGTTAGTGATTTATAATGTTATATGCCTTTACATGAACTTATAGTTCATCGATAAGCAAAATCTTGGAGATTTATGACATATAAGCTTCTAAGTGTGTAAAACTAAGTTCAATAGATAGATATGACCATTGACTGAGTTAAACGTGTTCTAATGCCTTAGAGGTGATTAGACATGATTCATAGACTTATTGGACACTTAAAAAGCTTAATTGGAAAAGTTGATATACATAAGGTCTTATTTGTCAATTGTTAAAAGTTAAATGATTTAAATGTAAATTTGCAATTCTTGGAGGATCAATATGTAATTTTATAAAGTTAAGGGGCCTAATTATTATTTTCAAAAGTTCTAGGACCCAAATAAAAATAAGAGTTTTGGTCATTCCCTAATTTTGGGCTTAACTGCAAATTTAGGAAAAGTTTGGAGGGTAAAATGGTAATTTCACACAACCTAAGGGCAAAAAGGTAATTTTACCATATTTTGGTCAAAGAAGAGTGAATATTCTAGACATGGTCGTGCATCCCACCATTAAGACTTAAAACATTTTGTTTTAATTAAAAGAAAGGAGAAGAAAGGAGAAGAGAGGAGGAGAAGAACCCATTTTTGGCTATCACTAAAATCCTACCCTTTTTTTGGTTCTCCAACCCAAATCAAGGTGTTCTAAGTTAATTTGGGATCAAGGAACTCAAATCTATCATTATATTTGAGAAATTCTCAAAGATTTTAAGATATCACCAAAGAAAGATTTAGGTAAATTTTGTCTCATCTCTCTCTACATTATGATTTTGAGTTTGGTGTTAAGAATGATGTTCTCCATGCTTGAATATGCTTGAAATATGGTTTATATGAATGACATGAGTCAGGAAGAAATTCCCTTAAACCAAAACCGAAATGTTCTCTTTTGGTGAAAGTTTGTGAATTTTTAAACATCTTTTGAAATGGATGATTTAAATGAATTCTATGGTGTTAATTGTACATGTATAATGTGAATTGATAATGAAAAATGATGAAGAAGTATATTGGATAAGGCTTGGTCGAAATGATGGAAGAAGGAATGGATTAATGTAATGAGTTATACAATTATGATGAATATAGCTTAAATGAAGGGAATTGGATTGAATGGAGTAGTGAAATGTGTTGTTGTTTGGAAGTGTTTATTGTATAACAAGATAGGAGCATGAATTACCATGATAAAGTCTTGAAAAATATGACTTGAAAGTCATGCATAATAGGTGTTCGATAAAATGTCTAAGTGAACTTGGCTTAGGATTTAAGGATTCGTAATGATATACATTAGAAAGTGGCTTTCATGTTTACTTGTATTGAACTTGAATTTTGCTCAAATTGATGAGTAATGGCTAAATCTTATAGATTAAAGATAATGATATTGTGTATGGCTTAAATGAAGGGAATTGGATTGAATGGAGTGGTGAAATGTGTTGTTGTTTGGAAGTATTTATTGTATAACAAGATAGGAGCATGAATTACCATGATAAAGTCTTGAAAAATTTGACTTGAAAGTCATGCACAATAAGTGTTCAATAAAATGTCTAAGTGAACTTGGCTTAGGATTTAAGGATTCATAATGATATACATTGGAAAGCGACTTTCATGTTTACTTATATTGAACTTGAGTTTTGCTCAAATTGATGAGTAATGGCCGAATCTTATAGCTTAAAGATAGTGATATTGTGTATGGCTTAAATGAAGGGAATTGGATTGAATGGAGTGGTGAAATGTGTTGTTGTTTAGAAATGTTTATTGTATAACAAGATAGGAGCATGAATTGCCATGATAAAGTCTTGAAAAATATGACTTGAAAGTCATGCACAATAGGTGTTCAATAAAATGTCTAAGGGAACTTGGCTTAGGATTTAAGGATTCGTAATGATATACATTGGAAAGCGGCTTTCATGTTTACTTATATTAAACTTGAATTTTGCTCAAATTGATGAGTAACGACTGAATCTTATTGCTTAAAAATAGTGATATTGTGTTTTATACACTTATGTGATTTGAGTAGTAAATACATTGTATATTTTTTATGTATAAAGACTGAGAGTTGTGAATTAAGGAGCTTGTACTGAGGATTATTGAAGTTAAGGGAGTGTACACCTTCTTTTAAGGTGAGTTAGAGAAACCATATCTCTTAAATTGGATTAGGACATCCTAAGACATGCATGATAACTTGTATGTGAATTTGAACCTAGGTAATGTATAGTAAAATTGAATCTCAAATAGATACTAGTATGTTTATGTATTTAATAAGTGATATTATTTTAAATAACTCTTTATACTTAGAGTACAACTGATGTTTTTATTATATATTTTAAGAAATAATATTATTTTCAACAAACCTGCACTTGAAGTGCAAAGGACAACGCTTTATTTTCTGAAACTACATTTTTGAACAACTTTGCACTTGAAGTGCAAAAGATGACTTTTATTACATGAAATAATGTTTTGGAACTTACATATGAATAACCGAGTCATGTATGCTGATTATATTTGTTCTCTCTTGGCTGAAAGCTATGACATGGTTTCATTTTATCGGTTGGACCGATAAATAAAGTTATGGTGCCTTAATTTTTTATTTAATATTTGTATATGATTTTTTTTATTGGTGAGATAACGATTGACCAATCGAGCGATGGATACAATAGATTAAGCGACTCTCATACCCTCGACGTTGGTATATAAAAGTTGAGTCCCTGTATCGACACTTCTTTATGGTACTTGCGGGTGATTCCACACCTAAGGTCTGGACATCAACGAGGTCATCACTTAGGGTCATGATGCTCTTGTCGATTGTAGTCTGGACTCACCACGAATGAAATTCGAGCCAACATTGAGAATCGGTGGATGTGCACACTAGTTTGGCCGACTAGTGGTGACACATATGAATATTTTGGCTTATTATGGTATTTGTTTTTTGACTAGATTTGAGTTATGTATATGATGTTTTTCTACTTTTGTGTATTGGAATTGGAACCTATGTTTAATGGATAAGTGATTAATAAGCTAGACCTATATATTCCCAACCAGTATATGTTAAGTCATAGGCTAGGCTTATGTGTTCATATGTGATGTATGTTCACTTTATAGGTTATCTACAACGTCTTAGTATGTATTGAGTTCTATTTGTGATATATTTTCTTCCTTCTCACTGAGTACATAGTATACTCACCCCCTCTGCTTTCTAACCATACATGTTAATTTAGTGAGCTTGAAGCTTTATATAGATCGTGCGGTCTTTTGACATTTTCGGGGCATTACCACACGTGGGTGGTCTTTATTTTGTACTTTTGTTACTTAGTGGCTCATAAACTATTTTTTATTACTTTGGTTATGTTGATATGCTTTGTGATTTTATAAATTAACTTTTATCTGTCTTGTAGTTGTAAAAGACCTTGTGTATGAATCTTTGGTACTATTTTGAGATCACTTTGAGTGGACTTAAAAGTTCAGAAGTTGTGGTAGAATTTTAATGTGAATATAAAAATGCATTTAAAATTGATTGCAAGTGTTTGATTGAGTTTTGGGATTTTTAAAATACAGTCATTGTGCTACCCAATTTTTTTTTAAAAAAAAGGAAGAGATATTTAGTTAGCCTTACATAGTTGGATTAAGGGTATCGTGAGTGTCCTTAGCTCAAGTATGCGACAGTTGTCATATGCTCGATGTGGTATCGAATCATGACAATTCCTCCATAACCTCCTCCCCTTCATCTTACTTTGTCTCCTCTTCCTTCTCTTCTTAAATAGTAGCTTCCTCCTTTTGTTTAATATCTAGTTCCTCTCCACCTTATAATATTATGGCATTCACATATTCTTCCAAATCTAGTTTGGTTTATCTAGATGAAACATCTAACCCTTTAATTTTATAAAAAGTAACCTTAGTTGAAGCAATGGATTTCCTAAAGATATCTTTAATATGTTATTGATCCTTTTGTTACTATTATTGTAGAAATCCAGGTGAAGCATAATCATTTCATGCAAAGTTGTAATAATTGCTCCATTATAGATTATAAATATTCTCGTATAAGGTGTTTTTTAGGCTAGTTTTCTACATAAATTAGTTGAACCCACATATAATCTAATTATTGAAATTTATAATTAAGGCGATTACTCTTACTAATTTCACAACATAGTATAAATGTCAATTGAGCTTTCGAATACATGTCACCATGCCTCAAGCTCTAAACTTCCAATACTGCCATCAGTAATGGCATACCATATTCCCCTTAAGAATACTATCCTCTCCATCCTTTCATTTTTTTATGGTTATAACAGTGAATACCTAAATCCTACAAATAAGCCCCACACACAAGATTAAAAAAAGTTATCAGGACAAATAAATAAATATAAAAAGAAAAATTAAAAATAGCTAAAAAAGAGTAGATTAATAAAAATAAGGTTTCCTAATATTATAATCCCCAACAACAGTGCCAAAAACATAATAATGAATTTATGAATCTTGTTTTAACCATAAATGCATGGTGTAGCTATAGCTATCATTGAGATGTGTAGGTCGATCCCATGAGGACTAGATTTACTAGTACTTACCATCTCTATATTATCTAGTTTAACAAATGCGGTGTTTAAATTAATCAAATTTAAAATTAAAACAATAAACTAAAATAAATCAACATAATTGACTAACTAGAACAAATGTTAAATTAAGAAACAATTGAAGAAGATAGTGGTACCTAGAATTCGAATCCCTTTAGGACTTCTTATGAAATCATGATTTCAGTAATCAATTTAATCTATAGTTCATTAGACCATGGAATTTTATCAATCATGCTAATATCTTTTTTTAGGATTATTAACATCTAATTCTAGGATGATCAATTGAATTATATTTCTAATTAAAATCCCTAGAATTACATTAATCAATTTATGAATTTCACCATTAGATTTAACCTTAATTTAGAAGATTTATGTTAACATAACTCTAGGTTTACATGTAAATCTTTTTCATTATGTTAGATCTATTCATATAACGGATGTCTTAATCTTACTTGCGTTAAAACATACATGAATCAACAAGTTAGCAATATTAATTCAAGAATAACTATAATTGTGCATTGTAATGTTAGTCAAAATAAACTAGACTACTACTATAGCAGTGGTGAGTCTAGGTCGATCCCACAGAGAGTGTGTGTAAAATTATTGAAATGAGATTAATTGGTATTTAGGTTAAGGGGGTTTTGTTTTGTTTTTTAGTTCAATATCAGTCTACACCTTAATTAAACATATTTCATTGATTTGTTGTTCTCAAACCTCTCCTAGCAACTATTAATCGTGGGTTAATAATTAACTTGAGTTTTTCCTTAATTAGTGTTTAATCAAGATACGATAATTAATTAAACTTAACTACCGAATAATCTAGGATACAATCTTTAGATTCAACTAAGTAATAACATTACGAATTGGGAAAACCAATTAATTAAGGAAACAACCACATACGATGCATCATTTAATCTAGGTTATGATGTCCTTAATGATTACGAATCATTTGTTGCTATAAATGAATTTCAACATAACAATTACATATTACATTGAATATTCTAGCAATGAGTTTTGTAATAAAGCGATCGAATAAATGTATTAAAATCATCTTTTCACAATACCCAATAAGTTTATACATAAATAATCGAACGATAATAAGAATACGATTATCCATACACAATACCTAAATCTATATGCATAAGATAACACAATCAATTTCTAAAGATAGAAAGAAAATAAGAAATAGAAATAGAAATACACTTAACCCGAGTCGTTAACGTCGATGTCACCTCTGATCCGGCATTGGGAAAGCTACCCCTACAAGGGTCTCTCAAGGTTGAGAGTTTTGCTCCTTCTCTTTATTGAAACCAATAGGTGAACAACTCCCAAAATAATTTTGCTTCATGCCCCCATAAGAGCCTCCACTGTACTATTATTTTTTGTCTCAAAACTGACACACTCAAACCCTCGTTTTTACCTGTGTTTTATGCTTATGGCCAATGATTGCATTTTGTCTTTGGAGCTGCATGAAATGTAGATTTTGTTTGAGTAAACGCAGACGTTTATGCAGAGTTTGCCTTTAAGTGTGCTGCCTTTGCTTCCCAACTACTACGTCATTTCTCTTATAGCATTTCATTCCTGTCTTTGCTACGTTTTGCTCTTCTTTTCTTTGGATGAATTGTGCTGCATTTTCTGTTCTTTGCCTCCCAGCTGGTGTGTTGCCATTTTGTTCATTGCTTCCCATCTGTTGTAGCGTTTTAACTCTCCTTTATCCATTAAATGCTACCATCCATCATCCTTTGCTGTGCTGCCATTAATTCATGTTCTTGCATGCAAAAACATGCATGTGAGTGTTGATTTTCTACTTCCTTATGTTTCCAACATGTGTTGTCCATTAAATATGTTGTCAATTAAATCAATGTCTTACAGGGATGTCGTGAGTGAGTGATTCTTCAGAAAATGACCCAAATATTGCGCTTTCAACTCACTTTAACGTCTTTGCTTCCGAATTATGCCTAAAATCACCGAGTATCTTATGCATTTTCATAGCAATAATCACTAAGTGTTATGGAATAAATTCATAGTCATTTAAGCACACATCAAACTAAGAACAAATAATCAAATCTTAATGAAACTATAAAATGAATTCACTATAAGGTCTATTCTAGGGTTTATCTAATCCAAGTACTAATAAAGGTTTAGTTCCTAATTATAAAACGTATAACATCAAAACTAAAAGAATACCACAAAATCAAAAGAAGCATGATGAAATCCCTTTTAATCTTAAAAAAAATATCCCCTTTAGATCGTTAAAAATCTACTCTAGATGTGTTTCGTTATTTATTCTTCATTCTCTCTGTTGTTATAGGCTGTCAATTTCTATTTCTTGAGCCTCCTCCTCACTTTTCCTTTTAGTTTTGCCTTTTATAGTTTGAAAATTATTTTTTTGGGTGGTACAGGAACATCAACACACTTGTGAGGATAGCTATGTTAATTGAAGATCACGAATTGAATTTGAAATGAACACATTCTTAAAATATGAATATGGACATTAACACGAGCATGTTGATCTCTAAAATGGGCATGTTGACGACTATGTAACTCTTTAGAACTCTAAAACCACTTATTTTGCATGAAACATGGCTATGTTGATGTATCCAATTATCAAAATAGGCGTGATGGCACCTATATTAATTTCTAACATTTTCATAACTTAGTCATAATAGTTTCAAATCACCCTAAACTATTCCCATGTTCTTTTTGCTCTAAATAAGTTAATTATAACCTAAAAATACAATTTAAATGAATTAAATGCCAAAAACAATAAGAACACTCAAATAAATAAGGGAAATGCATTAAATATAAATATAAAATTTAAACAATTAAGCATTTATCAGCGCTTTTTTCTGGTCATTGGGTACATTAGAAATCACCATCTTTGGATTTGTTAGATGATCAGAAGTCATCAGTATAAGTTCTTGATAGTCTTCTCTAATAAATCTCCTTCACGTAGGCCTCCATTACTCCTTGCTTTTAGATTATTTTGGTCTCCAAGAGTACGTGGTAGTGACATCATCTTCCACTGGCTGATCAACCTTCATATTCTTAAAAGTGAGATGGAGTGAGGTATTCATCCATTAATACATAGAACTTGGCATAGTTTTTTTTTAAAAAGAGAAATGGAATTAATAAATGAAAGAAGAAGGCAGAGTACAATAGGGAAACGAGGGGTGACCCCTAGCCAAAGACATTACAGAAACGAGAACGAAAACTAGAAAGCTAAAGAACAGGTTTCATATCCAAAGCCACAACCTATTTCACAGAGGAAGCTAGGCAAATAACACATTAAAGGCGTAACGATGAGCAGTCAGACGAGCTACACATGAGGGGGAGGCGTTTGGCCACAACCAACTAGCAAATGGTGGACAGGATCAAAGAGATGAGGCACTTCTTCTGAGACGTTATGTGCTGGAAACGACGGAGATTTCGTTTTGGCCAAATCGTATAGATGCATACACCCAATACCACTGTAAAGAGAGGTCTACGATTAGCGTGCTGAACAGCGATAGAATTAGTAATCTCGACGAGAGTCAATCCGGGGTCTGGCCAAGAACTGTAGGAAAATCCCGGGGTGTCCATCACATGAACACAGTGCGGAAAACAAAACTTTTTTGTTCCGGGAAGTTCCCGAAAGCCAGGATCCATGTGTAAGTATAACCAGTC
>JAOTIZ010000203.1:36263795-36280242 GCA_027123425.1 Erythroxylum panamense
AGGTTTGCCAGCCGAAGCTTAGTTTCAAGTAAGCCCATCAAAAGAGGTTTTTCTTTGGAGACAAAATCCTTCAAAGCTAGCAGCTTGGTAGGACAATTTATTCCCCTAACATTCCATGCCAAAATGAACATATTAAGAAGTGGGAGGTTTGAGGCCTTTACCCTTGCCCCGTTGGGATTTGCGTCTAGCGGTGGAGCATGAGTCCCCGCTGTTCTCATCGGCGGTAAGGCCGGGCGAATGAATAGCTATAGCAACAGAACTAGCTGAGGTCCCCTGGGCCGAAGAAGCAGACGGAGTAGCGGAGACAACCGGCAAAACAGGAGAGGTCTCAGGAATCTCAGAAACGGGCATGGAAGGCTGAGCACTAGGCACATCAGCTGTCACACTAGGCTCTAATGGCTGGGTAAGAGAAGGACCATCCCGGTGGATCACTGGTTCAACAAAAGGAGGAGCAACGTCAGTAACAGCCTCTTGTCTTGGCAGACTCGAGATAACACCTGAGTGGGCAGGGGCCAGGTTGTCAGTCAACGGGCCACCTTCCTCGAGATTCATCAACTCTTGATAAGTACCAATTTTGAAGAGTTTACTGGTAGGTTTCCAGGTAGCATTGTTGGGTTTAGTCGGGGGTCTCCAGTGATAGGACACAGCAATGCTGTCCTCCCACATGGGAATGGAGCGAATGTTTAACCAAATGGGAATATTTTTTTGCTTAAGCTACTGAAGATGAAACTTATCCCCAAACAGGAAAGAGGGAAGGAAGAGATGGCGAGTCCAGGTTTTCATAGATGTAGGCAGTGTTTTGAAACTCGGATCGGTCATCGAATCGGAGGCCTTACTGATCACCGGTGTGACGTCATAATTATGCAATAATTATATTTAATTATATAAAATATTAATAATATTAAAAAATACAAAAATATATTAAAAAAACAAAAAAATAAAAATTTTATTGAACCAGTGGTCGAACCGGTCCGGTTTGACCAGTCCGACCGATCAATTGACTGATTTTGACCGGTTCTCACTGGTTTAATTGAGAACCGATTTTAAAGGATAAACTGGACCGGATAGTTGACCGATCACCACAAAGGATGTAGGAAAAGAGGATTATTATTTAGGATTGGGGTCCTACTTTCGCTTTTCTCGGAGATTGTGCTTTGGAGCAAAAAACTTAAAGAGAAACACATTTGCATTATCAAAAAGAACTTCTGGCAATATATATTTTATTTTGTTTTTAGATAATAAATACACTATTTTAAGATCAACACGTCTTCTTTGATAACTGGTGCAAGTTATGCTTTATATTCCCAAAATCATTCTTGAACTTGAAATTTTCTTTTTCTTTACGTTATTTCTCTTTCCTTAAGAGATTTGGCTCATGAATTATGGTTTATATGAATGATTTAATCAATAAAAATAAAAAATAAAAATATGAAGACTTTAGAATAAAAGATTAACAAAGAAAACTATGTTAGTAAACACAAAAGTAATGGAAAATATCATAAATTCAATCCTTCATACTTAAATATGGAATAACCTATATAAAAAAAGAAAAAAAAAGAGAAAGAGATGACTAAGGTTGAGAATTTCTAATCTTAACCTACAAAATAAAATATAATTAGTGAAAAATAAAAAATAAAATAAAACTAAAAACGGTTAAAAAACATTATATTGCCTCTCAACAATTACTTCTTTAAATATCTTTTAGTTGGACACTCTATTTTGGCTTTTACTCATCCTATATCACCATTAGAATGATCATGATTCCCTTCCTACATAGAACATAAAGGAGAATGAAAATTAGTAGAATCTATATAAATATCTCCCAAGTATGCAAAACACTAATAAGGAGGCAAGATCTCTAACTTAAGATCATATGTTTCTTTGGTAGCAGGTAAAGGTTTCCACTTCCTTTTTATCCTATAAACACTAACACACTTAGTATGATCCTCATCTTTGTCATTAAATCCTAAAGCTTCAGTTGTTTTCACTCAATTAGCATAACAAACTTTAGAGACTTTCTCCATAATAAGGTCAAGCTATTAATCCTTAGGGTAAAAGGCCTCTTTATTATCCAAATTATTTGGAACTCTACTCTCTCTTTATTTACCCCTAATGTAAGCTTCCCCTTAGCAACATTAATAATCACCATGCTAGTAGCCAAGAAAGGTATCCCTAAAATGATGGGAACCCCAACTTTATACTTCATATGCAGCACCAAAAAGTCAGCTAAGAAGATAAAGTTTTCTACTTTTACTAGTAGATCTTCCATAATGCCAATATGATACTTAATAGAATGGTCTGCCAAATGGAGAAACAAATTCATTGTCTTGAGGTCTACTTCCGTAACTTCTCAAAAATAAAAAAAAGGCATTATATTTATATAAAACCTAAGTCATATAAACAATCAATAGGTTTCAAATTGCCAAGTCTACAAGGGATAGAGAAACTCCTTAGATCTTTTAACTTTGGAGGTAACTCATTATTCAAAATAGCACCATACTCCTCAGTTAAAGAAATTATAACATAATCCTCTATTTTCTTCTTTTTGTAGGTGATCTCCTTCAAAATCTTCATAAAAAGAAGGCATTTGAGCTAGTGCCTTAGCAAAAGGTATTTTGATGTTCAATTTCTTGAAGATCTCAAAAAGATCTTCCTTAGTTTTTTTATCTTTAGCCTTTAAAGGAGTGGAATCGGTGGCACAAAAGGCTTTACATAGGTTAGTCCTACTTCATGACTGGCTTCAAATATGGAAGAAATTGATGTTGATTTTCTTATGTTCCCTCTACTTATACTCTTTAAAATAACATCAATATCAGATGTAATTGAGATCGGGGTTGATTCTCTTTTGCCTTCCTCCTTTTTGAATAATATGTATCTTTTTTAACTTTACCATTTCCATGCCTTTGGTAGCATTATATTAAAGTGTTTTTCCATTCTTTAAGGTGATGACACATACTTGATCTCTAGGCTTGATCTCATTATTGCTCAGAAACTTATGTTGACCTCTTTCTCCCACCATATTTGCTAATTGGATTGTTTGTGCCTCTAATTTATGAATTGATGCAATGGTTATCTGCACCTTTTGACTAATTTATTATCAAAGTCATAGATGCTTGCTTTATATGTTTGTATTACTTCTTGTAATTGAGCATCTATAGAAGACATTAGTTACTTCAACATCTCCTACATCCCTTGGTCTTATGGTGGTTGTTATTGAAACTCAAGTCTAATTTGGAACCCAAGTGGCCCCATTAGTCTCCCACTAGAGTTGTTCCTTGTTCCTTCCATGAAAAGTTAAGGTGATTTCTCTACCTTAGATTATATATGTTTAATAAGGGATCTTCTCATTGTTTGCTTTCCTACAAAAATAGTTATGTATTTTTCTTCCTTAATATAATTTAAAGGTGCCTCAACATTCATACACTTAGGGGATGGTTGCCTATATATACCACATGAACAACATACCTCCCTATTTCTCATGTCATGATTCAAAATCATCTTCATCTGGTTTGATATATTTGCAATTTGTATTAATAGGTTACAAGATGATTTCAACTTATAAAGGAATGTCTTAGATTTCCCTTTTACCACTTTGGTTGACAAATTTCTTATGAAGGTCTCTCCATCACCTTCATAATAGTCTTTGTATATATATATATAGTTCATTGAGCTACAGTGTAGTAAAAAAATTACATCAATAGTAGTAAGGAGTACAGATGATGAGGGAACTAACTCCTCTTCCTTCCGTATGTAGCTTTATATTTGAACCCTTAATTCGATGATCTTATATGGTGGGAAAAACTTCTACATAATGTATCATAGGTCTGGTCTCACTCCTAAATAAAGTCCACTTCTATTGAGATCAATCATGTCCGTGATTGATCTCTCATACAGTATAGGAAACTCATCCTATTCTTTTCTTTTAAGAGGCCATTAAGTGGAAGTGATCAGATCAACAAATAGAACTATTATCAAGTCTTCACTAGTTAATCTAACAAAGGTTAAGAGCAAGTGTAATGTACTTGCTCAAGCTTATAGTTCCTCTCTTTTGTCTCATTTTAATACAAGAGGGACTCAGATTAATCATTGGTAACTATATATCCCCCATGTGAATCTCTTACTGTTATTACTCTATAAATATAACTAAGTTATCTAATAATGTAATCATCTCTTCTCTCCTTATAACTCAATTTTTTCTACAGTTTTATTCTATCTTTGGATTAAATTGAACTAGAGAATCTAAGTTATCACTCTTAGACCTTATATCTCATTCAACGAATTAAAAAAATTAAAGAAATCAAAATAAAAACAAAATAAAAAAACAAACTAAGATTAACACAAGTAATAAAAATAGCTCCCTCAAAAACTTGATATGTTATATATTTGTAAATGTATAGAGCTAATCATATATAGCTAAATAAAATTGCCAATATTCTATAGTGCCAATTCCACAAAGAACTTGTACTAAATCTATTAATCTTTGTTAATCACTAGACTAAATGTGACAAGATAATTGATTAAACATAATTAAACTAATAACCTAACTAAAATACAACCAACAAATAAACAAAGAATCAAATAAACAAATGTTAGTAATATAGGGTTTACTTATATGGATATCCAATTATTATACACAACTTATTATTTAGGTTAAAAATAATTAACCTAATGTATCTATACGCTCCGTCGAGGCACAAAAGTATATCATAGGCAGCTACCATATGTCGATGCATACTTTAACCTAATCAAACTAATTAAGCATAGTTAATCTATTTAGTTATCCTTAAATTTTAGGATAATCTCATTCTTTAATGCTAATGTGTTATATACATATATACTTGTTAGTCCTTCATACAATCCTTATAATTGAATCTATGGTGGCCAATCATAAATCCAAAAATCAATATCAAAGAGAATAAATTTAATCAGTAAACAATCAAATCATGTATAAATAATTAAATTAATCAATACAAGCTACATTTTAATCCTAACTATGGTTTTTAGCTACTAAACATAAAAACAAAACACAAATAAATAAATCCATATCATAGAAGAGAGAGATCAATGAAGTTGTCAATGGCTTCTTTAATCCTCGCTCTAGTTCATCCTCCATGAGGCAAAGCTTATGAAAAATAACTAGAAATAAGTCCAAAAAAAATCTCTCAAAAGTCCAAAACAATTCTGTTCCTAAATATGCTAAAGTTGACTATATGTATTTAAGAAGTCCTAATAGAGAACTAAGTCTAATAGAAATCTAATAGAAGTTGCCTAGTTGAGTCTAATATAACCATCTATAGATAAGATTTTAAAAAAATAGAGTTCTAGGTAACTTAAACTTAAAGAATCCTATAATTATATATTTTATCTTTTAGAATTGGGACTTGTTATAAATCCAAGACTGACACTAGTCTTGTTTATCTTCATTTATTTTTATATAACTGACATTTGACATGCTTCATAACTAGCACCAATTTTGCACTATTTCTCTTTATAAATAAAAATAAGACCAGCTTTTGTACTTTATATATGGTAACAATCGGTATTATATTTTAACTCTTAAGACTTTCATTAAAAAAATGCAGACATAGAGTGTTCAATATGATCGTAAATTATATCCTTGTTTGGAAACCAAGAATGGATGAAGAAGATAAGATCTTGTAGAGGAGGCATACCTCTAAATGCTTTACCAATAAATCTTACCTAAGTTTAATTAGGGTGCTAGCAAAGAAAATAACCTAGAGGAATCTAGTTTGGTTTAGTAAAAATTCTCCAAAGGCCTCCTTTATGCTATGGCTTGCAACTAAGTAAAGATTACAAACTATAGATAGGTTAAAAGATATTGTTATGATAAACACATTATACAAGCTATGTAATCAAGCCTCTAAAACACTAGGTCATCTACTAAATTTCTGTTTTTACAGATAGGTTATGGAGTTACTATAGAACCTATGCAAAATTCAATGTCATGAAAGGTATTAATTCATGTTGTAAGCTAAACAAGTGAGATACATAAATAAAGGACACATAACATCTTTTTAACTAGAGTTAAGTTATGGAATTTATGCTTTATGGGAAGAGAAGAATATGAGAATACTAAAAAACCAGCAACAAAGCATTTAAAACCTCCACCAAAGCACCTTCAAATATATCAAGGCGTAAATTATGGCAAAAGGAATCTTTCAACATATGAATAATGAGCTAGCCTCCTCAAACTCATTAATATCTCCTAGTCCCTGGGTTTGGTTCTTGTTCTTATGCATTGTTATACCATCTTACTTCTTGAAATTTAATAAATTTTCTTCACCTTTCGAGAAAAATATTAGTCATTAATATAAACTTTTAATTTATATAAGTTGTCCTTATAAATTGATGCTCGGTCTGGCCTATCTTCTCTTTAGAGCCCATTGCAATTACTAAAAATCTATCATAATTATGTTATGGTGTGATGAAAAGCTAAAATAATAAATGTCGTATTGTATTCACATAAAGTCTTATTTTGTTTTACCCATGATCGGGTCAGTGTTTCGTGCGAATTCATATTACAAAAAGTGTAGTTACTCTAATATGAATGGGTTTACTTTTATACTTGGTGTATTAATGCTATGCGGGTATTTTGCATAATATACAAAAATAACTTAGATTAGATGTATTCAAGAATAAAGAAATATTAAAAAATGCTTAAGGCAAAAAAAAAAAAAAAAGAAGAAGGGAAAAAAGTCATATACCAGAGTAATTTTATGAAATATAATTCATAGTCATATCAGGGCATTATTTAGACAAACAAATCTCAAGTAAAACAGTTCCTAAAGCATGAAGTCGCACCAACATCATCTCTCGGAGCCGTCTCGTATTGATCTACACAACCTTTATAGCAAGAACTTAGACTATGTCTTGCACTCGGAGGCTTACACATTTTATAACACTTCCTATGACAAGTTGGATCTCTGATAATGGCACAAAGCTTCAGGCATGACTTATAACAGCCTCCGATTTGGGTTGGCTCGAAATCATTGGCTGTGCTCATCCTCAGGTTGCATACAAGAATTGTCAGCATCATCACTAATACAATGCTATTTAGCCCAACTTTTTTGTGCTCCATGATTAATTAGTTCCTGTTGACACATCTTATTATAGATAGGTAGAGCCCTTTTATATCTCATTCTTGGAGACCATATTTAATGATCTTAATCTTTCACCTTCCTATTATGGGAAATTTCAAGATATGGTATTAATTACTTCACTATTTTCTATATGAGTGGAATAAATTTAGATTTTTATTGTGGTTTTGGTAGTTAATTGGGTCATTAATGTTTTGTGTCATTAATGTTTTGATAATTGCTTACTACAAATCGGCAAATGGTAATGGCTAAGAAAGGATAAGGGATGCCTTTTAGCCGGAATATTAACTTCCAATAATGCTGTGTTTTTAGTTTTACTAGTTATTTGCTAATTAGATTGTGTAACATATAAATAATTACTTATTTTTCTTATGAAATCTAAGAAAAAAAATAGACCACTTCTTAGGGTGTTTAAAACATTAAAACAACTACGAGATATAGCCTTTAAATGTGGTCGGATAACCTAATATTAATTTTAAAATTTCTTAAATTGTAATATATATAAAATAAAATTCATTATTATCACTTAACATTATTTCTAATTTTGAAAAGCACCTTCATTATCAAAAAAATTATAAATTTCACTTGCATATTAGAACATAAATTTAATTATTGTAAACTTCACTTACATGTTAGAATATAACTTTAATCATCATATAGGCGCAAAAAAAAAAAAAGAATTAGATACAAAAGTTTATAGGATCACCAAATATGCACTAACTAGCATCAAATTACTTATGAATTTCAATCTTTATTTTTAAAATATTAAAGTACTTTAATTTTTATAGAATTTGTCCTCGTATTAACTTATAAATTTCTATATTTTTATTTTTTAAAGATAATATGTCATGATTAAAAAATTAACGTCTTTGGTAATTAGAAAATGATCATCCATTGTGCTGTCTATATATATTTAATCATACTTATCTATTAACTCATATGATTATCATACATCGATAGCTTATTATCATATATTTGATAGGAATATATGGCATCTCAATTATTTAAGTCAATCCTTGAGTAAATTTTGAATGTTATGCCTTAAGTCATATCTCTATCCTTGTTTTTCTTTGATCTTATTTATTTTATCATGTGATAATTGTATTCAATTCTTTCATTATGATACTAATGGGCACTTTTGAATACGTTTTTAATGTAAGTCACCAAACAAAAAGACATTTATTTGTTCTAAATTTCCTCAAATTAAATTAAATTTATTGCTTTAGAATTGTCTCATAAGATTACATCACACATGATCTTTCAATAGCATTTTAAAGTACCAAATCTTCAATTTAATTTTTAAGAATTAAACAAAAGTCATAAGGTATATTATTATGAAGCTCATTGAACCTCTAAGGTCTCATATAATGTAAGTTAAAATATTATAACTTAAATTAATCTCTTTTTATGAACAATATTTGCACATATGGTAAAAGTGATGTGTTACGATATTAGCTCTTTTTCATTTAAAGTGGGTGTCTTTTATTTATAAAATATGCACATATATTGGTTCAAATATTTAATGCTTTAACATTAATTCACTAATCTACTTCAAAATTCATCATTTCAAAACTCAAATCTTAAGTAGATTTAGTTACCATTTAATCAGTCCAAAATAATTTTCTTTTGTTTTAATTATTTAAGCCAACATTTATATTTGACCTTTTTGCTTTCAATTATTACTTATATAAGCATGCCTCGTCTCCATTTATTATGAATATTACAGGTGATTGCCTATGCAACGATCATTCTCTTATATGTTTAACATCCCTAATGGTATTAAGCTTATCATGTTAGGTTCTACCCATCTATAACTCATACAGAGTGTTTGTAACTTATTTTATAGGAACTCAATTAAACATATGAGTGGTTAAGAGTAATGCATCACCCTATTATGTTACAAATAAATTTTGTTACGTCATATGTACTTATTCATTTTCAAAAGTGTTCTACTTCATCTTTTTACAATTCCATTTTATTATGTGGTTCAAGGAATATTCAATATTCTTTCTATTCTTTTTTAATTATATAACATCTTAAACTTAATATGTATTCTTGTCCTCAATTAGTTCTTAATGCTTATATTTTCTTGTCTAATTTATTTGCTACCAAATTCATATATGAAACAATTTACTATTTATAATTTGTAAGAAATCAAATAAACATGACCATATTGAGTATAATCTTATATAAAAATGATGAACTATATAACCCTACATCTTTTTCTCACATTCATTGGATTAAAAATGTCTAAATGAATCAGTTATAATAGATTAGAAGTTCGTGTTCCCTTTCTAAATTGCTTTCTTATCATTTCACTAGGTAAACAATGTTTATAAATGGGTATATCTAATTGACTAAATCACTTAAAAGGCCTCATTTAGCTAATCAAATTATAGGATTTTTACCAATATCACTTAATATAACATGTCATAAAATTGTATCATGATTGAAATTACTAATTGGTGTAAATAAGGAATAACTTACATTAGTAGAACTATTCAACATGATTCTATGAGCCTAATAAATGGTTCTAAGATTTAAATCCATTCCATCATTATGGAAGCTTACATTAAAACCAAGTTTAATTAATAACAACATAGAAATAAGATTCCATTGAAGCTTTAGAATAAATAACACTTTATATAGGACTCAGTGTATCTAACTCGTATGTGCCAATCTATTATACAATAGCTCTTGAATTATCTAAATTCTCCTACATAAATCAATCATATTTCAAGTGGGATTTTTTGGAATTATATGAAGACATCCCTTTCCTTCACGATATAGTTGGTTACTTTTAAATCTACAATCCATAAATGATGTGATTTGATAATATAAATAAAATAAGAAGCAAATATAGAACAAATGTATGTAGTAGAAGGATGTGTCTGTTTAGGCTTATTATAATTGTGAGTGAAATGTTATTGCCACAGTTATAGAACTTCCAAGTTGGTTCCAGTTGACCTTATTAGATTCCTAAGCATTATGGTTATATTTCTTCCTTTTTTCCACTTAAGCTCACCATAAAGCTTACACTTCCTATTTATAACTCAATATGAGCTATAACCAACTTTATATATCTTAGAGGTCATTTTAGAACCTTTAAGATATTGTTGTTTAATATTATACCTTATAGCATCCTTCATCATCTCCATTATCTCATTATGAGTTAAATGCATGTTATACTCTCAACCTTGAGGTAGAGCATGGATAACAAATTGTAATTGTTTCTTATCAGATAAATCATAACCTATATCTTATAACTCACTAAAATTATATTTGAGATATGATTTAAATATTTTGCATTATTCTACCACGTATCTTATTAGACTTGTCAAATTTGGAAGTGAGTAACCTTACCTTTTCTTTTTGAGGTACCTCTAAAATGAGCAGTTTAAATAGATCACATATCCATAGTAATTTCATGAATTCTAAATTCATATATAACATTATTGTCCATATCACTCAGTAATATAATACAAGTCAATGGGTTCTTCTTTTTCCATATCTTATATAAATCATGGTCCCTTTTGTATTAGGCTACATTATCTCTTCAAGAATATCTTTTGGATATGTTGAGCAGCTCTAACATTTCTTACTCTTCTAAAACATATTGAATTATAGATATCACTATTTAACTTCTCACCTTTCTTAAGATCAACAACAATATTCTTTGACATAGTAGTTATATTTAATACGTAAAATTTATATATTAAAAAAAGGAAATAGTATACATTACATTAATGTCATATCATACATATATATGTTAAATAATTAGTATTAAATTGCTTATGAAATTGAAATGTTAAAAAAAATTTCAATTATAAATTCATATAAAAATTGAATATCAATTACAATACTTAAGTTTAATCTAATGTATAATATATATAGCACAAATAATGAAATGATAAACTATATAACTTATGTATACATAAGTACATATAATTCATTACAACATACTTAGTTTGAAACATATGAACATATAACATTCAAATGACATAAATGTAATAAACCCTATGTGGAATAGAGTTAACTAAGATGCATTGTAAAGCTTTAGATACACAATAATCAATAGTTCTAAGTATCTCAATATGGAAGCCTATAGGATAAAAATGGCAATGGATTAGGTTAGGTTCGAGCTTTATATGGCCCAATCTAAACTCAATTTTTTTTAGCTTAAGCCTGAATCCAATCGAGTTTCAGGCAACCTAAAGTAACCGAAAATAGCCTAACTCAGACTCTAATCATCTTTCTTAATCATAATATGTCATGACTTTGAACTACATCAGGCACATGATAACTACTGCATACTCAGGCTAAGGATAATCAAGGTACTCTTAACTCAACTATGCAAGGTTAACTGAATATCCTTTAATAACATTTGGACAGCACAACAACTATATTTTTGAAAATCTCAAAACTCAATTAAAACAACTATAAATAAGTTTTAAATACATTTCTATATTCACATTAAAACTCTATTGTAACTTCTAGACTTTTAAGTCCACTCAAGAGTAATCTCATCAACAGTACAAAAGGTTCATACATAAGGTCATTTACAAACCACAAGACAATCAAGAGTTACTTTACAAAATCATAAAGCAATATATATATATATATATATATAATCTTGAGCCACTATATAACAAAAGTACAAAACAGAGACTACCCATGTGCGGTAATGGCCCAAAAATGTAAAAAGACTGCACGATCCACTCAAAACATCAAGCTCACCAAATTAACTTGCATGGTTGGAAAGCGAAGGGGGTGAGTACACTATGTACTCAGTGAGTAGGAAAAACATATATCACAATTAGAACCCGATACATACCAAGACGGTCTAGATAACCTAAGGGAGGTTTTTGTCTCACACATCTAGCATGTATATAACTACCTATGAAGTGAACATACATGACATAGAAACACATAGACCTAGCCTATGACTCAATCTATACTGGTTAGAAACCACATAGGCCTAGTCTATTAATCACTCATCCAATGAACATAGTTTTAGTACACAAGAGCAGAAAAGCATCACATGTATAAATCAATTCTCGTTAGGAAGCTAAATCTCATAATAGGCCAAAATAGTTATATGTGTTACCAATATTCGGCCAAACTAGTGCGTACACCCACCGATTTCCAGTATTGGCTCGATTTTCATTTGTGGTGAGATTGGACTATGGTCGTCAAGAGCGTCATGACCCTAGGTGATGACCTCGTCGGTGACCAGACCTCTAGGTATGCAATCACCCATAAGTCCCATAGAAAGGTTTCGATACAAGGACTCGATTTTTATATACCAACATTAAGGGTACGGGGGTCACTTAATTTGTTGTGCCTAGCACACGAATGACCAATCGTTACTTCACCAATCACAAAAATCATATTCAAATATTAAGTACTAAAATCAAGTAAGGCACCATGCCTTTATTTATCGGTCCAACTGATAAAATGGAACCTTGTCATAACTCTAAGCCAAAAGAGAACACTTATACGCAGCATACATGACTCGGTTATGCACATATAAGTTCCAAAACATTATTTCATGCAATAAAAGTCATCTTTTGCACTCTAAGTGCAAAGTTGTTCAAAAATGTAGTTTAAGAAAATAAAACATTGTCCTTTGCACTTCAAGTGCAATTTTGTTCAAAACAATATCATTTATCAAAATACGTAATAAAAAACATCAGTTACGCTCCAAGTGCAAAGAGTTATTTAAAACAATGTTGCTTATTAAATACACGAGTATACTAGCATCTATTTGAGATTCAATTCTACTATGCATTTCCTAGGTTCACAATTCACATACAAGTCATCTCGCATGTTTTGGGATGTCCTATTCTCATTTGAGAGATATGGTTTCCCCCAACTCACCTTAAAACAAGGTGTACACTCCCTTGAATTCAACAATCCTCGGTATGAGCTCCTTGATCCATAACTCTCGAGCCTTTATACATACAAATATACAATGTATTTACTACTTAAACATGTATCTTATATTTATACACCACTACATAACTGTATAAAATACAATATTACTATCTTTAAGCTATAGGATTTGACCATTAAGCTTCTCACATGGTTACTTCCCTTATTATTCACATAAGCTTTCTTTTGCATTTCCCAAGGCATTTAATGCCTTTGATCCAATACTTACACATTTCAAAGAATAATTAAGAACATTTTTATCCAAGCACATTAGGCCACTACTCATCAATCTAAGCAAAAATTCAAGTTTACCCTAAGTAAACATGAAAGCCTCTTTCCAATGCATGTCGTTACAATCTTTAAATCCTAAGCCAAGTTCACTTAGGCATTTTATTAAACACCTATTGTGCATGACTTTCAATTCATATTTCAAGACTTCATCATAGTAATTCATGCTCCTATCTTCTTATATAACAAGCACTTCCAACAACAACACATTTCACCACTCTATTTAATCTAATTCCCTTCATTTAAGCTATATTCATCATAATTATACAACTCATTACATTAGTCCATTTCTTCCTCCATCATTTCCGCCAAGCCTTATCTAGTATACATCTTCTTCATTTTTTGTCATCAGTTCACATTATACAAACACAATTAACACCATAGAATTCATTTAAACCATCAATTTCAAAAGATATTCAAAATTTCACAAACTTTTAGCAAAGAGAGGGCATCTCGGTTTTGGCTTAAGGAGACTTCTCTATGATTCATTTCATTCATCTAAACCATGTTTCATGCATATTCAAGCATGAAGAACAACATATCTCAACACCAAACTCAAAATCATAATGTAGAGAGAGATGAGACAAAATATACCTAAAATTTCCTTTGGTGATATCTTAAAATCCTTTGAGAATTTCTCAAATATAATGATAGATTTGAGTTCCTTGATCCCAAATTAACTTATAACACCTTGGTTTGGGTTGGAGAATAAAAAAAAAGGTGGAAATTTGGAGATGGTTCAATGGTGTTCTTCTCTTCCTCTCTTCTTTCTTTCAATTAAAACGAAGTGCTTTTAATGTTTAATGGTGGGGTGCACGACCACACAAGGAAGAAGGGTCTAGAATGTTAACTCCTCTTTGACCAAACATGGTGAAATTACCTTTTTGTCCTTAGCTTATGTGAAATTACCATTATACCCTCCAAACTTTTCCTAAATTTGCAATTAAGCCCAAAATGTGAGAATGACCAAAACTTTTATTTTCATTTTGGCCCCCAGACTTTTGAAAATTATAATTAAGCCGCTTAATTTTATAAAATTATATACTGATCCTCCAAGAATTGAAAAATTACATTTAAGTCCCTTAACTTTTAACAATTTACAAATAAGCCCTTAAGTACATCAACTTTTCCAATTAAGCTTTCTAAGTGTTCAATAAGTCTATAAATCATGTCTAATCACGTCTAGGGCATTAGAACACATTTAACTCGGCCACCACGGCCATATCCATCCAATGGACTTGGTTTTACACACTTAGAAGCTTATGTGTAAGAAATCTCCAAGATTTTACATACCGATGAAATCTAAGTTCGTGTATGGGCATATAACATTATATATCACTGGCATATATACCTCAAGGATTCAAATACATTTTTGAACTCATATACAACCATTTATATATCAATATACAGTAGTATCTCCAAGTATATACCAATACAACAAGGCTCAGAGAGTCCAACATTACAAGTTCTCTGCCCCCAAAAGAGTTTCGTCCTCGAAACTCCTAAGTCGAGAATACAAATAAATGGGGTACTAATGTCTAATAGCATCCTCAGGCTCCCATGTCATCTCCTCAACTCTATCGCTCTTCTAAAGAACTTTGACAATGGGAACTTCCTTGCTATGCAACCTCTTTATCTGTCAATCCAGAATCTAGATTGGTTTCACCTTAAAACTCAGGTTTTTCTCTCAGCTCCACTGGAGATGTCTCCAAAACATGAGATGGGTTTGTTATATACTTCTTAAGCATTGAGACATGGAACACATTATGGATCCTATCCAAGTTTGGTGGCAATTCCAACTGATACGCTACAGTCCCGATGCACTCTAGGATACAGAAAGGTCTGATATATCAAGGGTGAAGCTTCCCTTGGCTCTAAAATTGAATAATTCTTTTCCATGGTGATATCTGAAGGAAAACCATATCACCAACTGCAAACTCTAATGGTTGTCACCTCTTATCTGCATAACCCTTTTAACGATCCTGGGCAACTTTCATCTTCTCCCGGATGACTTTTACTTTTTGAGTGGTAACTTTTATCAATTCAGCTCCTTCAACTTTGGTTGTACCAACCTCATCCCAACATAGAGGTGTCATGTACTTTCTCATATAAAGTGCTTCATATGGTGGTATACTGATACTTGTCTGATAATTATTGTTATAAGCAAATTCTATCAAAGGCAAGTGCCAGTCCCAGCTCCCTTGGAACTCCATCACATATGCTCTCAACATGTCCTCCAGCATCTGAATGGTCATCTCCGACTGACCATCACTCTAGGGGTAGAAGGCAATACTAAACTTTAGTTTAGTCCTCAAAGATTTCTATAATTTCAGCCAAAATTGGGAAATGAACCTTGGATCCCTATCTAATATTATAGAAATTGACACGCTCTATAGCTTCATAATCTCATCGATATACAGCTTTGCTAACCTCTGCAACGAGTAGGTTGTATGGAGAGGCAAAAAATAAGTAGACTTCGTCAATCTACCCACTATAACCTAAATAGCATCATGACCTTTTAATGTACAAGATAGTCCAACTACAAAGTCCATTGTCATATGCTCCTACTTCCATTTCAGACTAGGCAAAGACTATAACATACCTGCTGGCTTTTGATGCTCTGCCTTTGTCTGTTGACAGGGAAGGCATCTGGCCACAAATTCAACTATCTCTATCTTCATCCTTGGCTACCAATAAAAGTTTGATACATCTTGCTGCTACTAGGATGTATAGCATAAGCCAAAATGTGAGCTTCTTCCAAGATAGCTCACCTGAGACCTTGGTCATCTGGCATATAGACTCTATCTCTGAAGACTAATAACCCATCTTCTCTCAATGAGACCTCTCATCGTCTTCAGATGGCAATTTCTCTCGAATGACCTTTAACTCGAGATTGTTGGCCTGTCATCTCCTGATCTCATCAAATAGTATTGGCTGAACTTTAAACCATGCTAGTAATGTTCCGTCATCCTCTGCCATTGAGAGTCTAACCCCAAGATGAAATGGTAAACATAGATTAAGTTTCTTTTATATGAAGAAAGTAGTTGATCTAATAAATTATAAAGATACTTAAACAAGTATGTAAGTGCTTATTAAAGAAGAGGTTC
>JAOTIZ010000203.1:36284543-36295758 GCA_027123425.1 Erythroxylum panamense
GGCTCTGAAACTGTCCCAATAAGGGCACATTAATCGTTGAGCCATAGGCTCTGAATCACTGTGGGGCTCGAGGCCCAAATATAAACATTGAGCTTGTAGCTCTCGGTGGCTGCCCCGGTCACAACTATCATTTACTGATCATGCCTTGTATGCATGGAATGCATATGTCGAACAAAGCACAGCCAACATCATAATCAATCCCAAATTAACACATTCATACATGTAGTTCACAATTAATCACATATAGCACTTCTATGTCATACTCTCCCAATAGATCGGACCTCCTGTCCGGAATCTAGTCATAAACAAAACGCACGAGCCCTCCATTATTCTCCACAGTGTTATAATTGCAAAATAATAAACAAATAACAATTGAGAAACCATCTAGGTTACTCACCAAATAGCTTTCGAGCTAATGCTGGGAAGTCTCGGCAACGTCCGTGGGATGATGTTCCAACTTTGCCTCTATAACAATCACAATAATCACACATTACCAAATGCACAATCAGAAAGATTCAATAATGCACATGTAATAATTTAGATGTGTACAATGCATGTTCGTGACATTTCCAGAACTATTGCACAAATTCCCGTCACAAAAAGTTCCTCTAGACATTAGAAACTCATAGACATCAAAATCGCTCAATTTGGACCTCTATAGGTCCCATTATTAATAAGACATGGATCGGAAAATCATTACCCGGTCCCCTCACTTAGACCCAAACAAATTCCCGTCAATTTCTGCTCTAAAAATTTCCAATTTTACAAATAAATGAAATTAAATATTTCAAGAATCCGATGCCTCGAGAATCAGGTCAATCAGATGTCGGAAGGAAAAGATATTCCCAAAACACGTTCAAACCGACACACTATATGAAACTTCACTCTAGAAAAAGATCATCTTAGGGGCTAAATTGAAAACCGACCTCTTCATAACAATTGTAGATCTATGTCTCTAGTTTACTAAGAAAAAGAATCAGATCGATTGGAGCTCTATAGCTCGAAATATCTCCAAAATACTGAAGCATGTTCAGAATTTTCCAACTGGTATACTCACTTAGATTCGATCGACCTCCCTCAGTTAGATCTGAAAAATCCCAAATTTGGTATGGAAAGATAGAAAAATATCGTAGGAATCCAACGCTTCAAAAATCAAGTCGATCGGAGGTCGGATGAAAAAGTTATGCACAAAAGATTGGAAAGAGGTCAATGGGCGCGCCGGGGCACCTCGCTCACCTGGGCGAGCGGTCCGACCACTCGGCCTGGACGAGCGATGCACCTCGCTCACCTGGCGAGCGATCCGAGCACTCGCCCGCATGCATTATATATATACTTTTTTTTTCAAAAGTAAAACCTCTCATGACCATTCAAAACAGTACCTCTTTATTTCAAAAATCATATCTTTTCATCCCCTTAACCAAAAATTCCAAATTTTATATCAATAGAAAGAGCAAAACAATTGCTACATCTTTCATGAACAACTCAGAAACCAATTTCATCTCTAACCAACTCAAATTCTCAAACAAAGCTACAACCTATATCTATCATCCTCAACAGCAACACACTCTTCTAAAATTCATAACTCCTCATTCCCTTGGCGAAAATTTTCATACCATATAGCAATAGAAAGCTTAGACAATTTACTACAATTCTCAGGAAGGACTTCAAGGCAAATTCCAAATCCAATTAGGTCGAATCTACCCATTTATGTGGCTGCCCTGTTAAGTAGTATTGAAACAGCATAAGACCTAACCATAGCCAAACTTTACAAATTTTTATCTAACAATCCTTACATCCAAAATTAGCATAAAATACCTCATTAGAAAGAGACAACAATCCTATACAACTTTCAGTAATACCAATTTCACAAAATCTGCCTCCTTTACCCTAGAAAAATTCTCAAAGTTTCAGGTATTCAATAATGGAATCATGATCCGGATACTGTTTATCCAGCACACACACCTCAACTTCCGAGCCAAATTCAAAGCTCTTCAAGCCAAAATTGAGCAAAATTTCCTTCATAGGAATTCTATCTATACTTCTTAAGTTTAATTTAAAGCAAACCTCAACTCAATAGAATAACTACATCAAAAGTTATGAACAAATAACTAAAGCATGCACAAGTTCCTTTTTCCAGATTTCATACTAAATCCTACTCCTTTCATGTAAACATCAATTCCACATCAATAAACATCCTATTTAGCCAAGGGATCAGCCACAAATTCACCAAGACACTTACTTGAGTAATAAAGCACAATTTGGCAGCACAGAACATACACAATTTTCCTACTTCGTTTTCCACTCATCTAACATCATAAACTTCATTGAAAACACTAAAGTCACATTCTTTCATTTCTATATCATTTTCCCTCACACAAGCAATACACTTATACCCATGCAATTAATACACAAGCTCCATGAAATTAATGCACCAATAAGCACAATAAATGCTTCTACCTACTAAGGAAAGAACACAAAACAAATTCTTACCTAAACTAGCTTCAAGCTCTTCAATTCTTCAAGTCTTCAAACCTACACCAATTCTCTACTTCACTCAACACCAACGGTCATCACTCCAATACATATACAAATCCTCATCTTCACAAGGCTTAAGTTTGGTCTTGGTTGGGAATAAAGAGAGACAACAAATAGCAAGGAAAGCTTCTTGTATGGGATGGGAAAAATAATCGAAGGAGGAAGGAAGGAACACTTACGGATGAAGGAGGTTTTTAACCCTCAAAGTAACCTTTTTAAACCTTCAAAGTGACTTTCTTATGCATTTAAGGAGGAGAGCCGAGAATGAATGAAGGGAATAAAACAAAACCATTTAATGAAAAGGGGACACTTGTCACTTAATGGGGAAAAAGACAAAACCTCAATTAATAACATTAAATCAAAGAACCCTAATACCAATTAATCTTTAATCCACCTAATGCTAATGACTCTATAACAATCCCAAATTAATGTACCCAATATTCCAGTGCCATTAGGCAGAAATTTTCAGTACCGAAAATCCCACTCAGTCAGCTAGTTGGAAATTTTGCGGTATGGACAAGTACCCCGAAAAATTCCAGAAAAATTTCTGAAATTTCCTAAAAATATAAAACACATAGAAACCACTCCAAAACAATTTTTTTAAACACAATTATCACATCAATCACAAAAATTTCCATTAAGACACATATGCCGGGAAATGTCATGAATGCATGTACAATCATGTGTATATACAAAAATTACCATTCATATAAATATAGAGGCTATAAGATGCATGTGCATACCGAGATATATTTAAACATTCCTAACTCGTCCCAAATGACCCAAATTACCCTTCCCATCGATGATGGGATGTTACACTCCATGATCCAATATTTCAACAAAACAATTGCATAATAAAAGATCAATCTATTAAAGGTTTTGGGGGATTAAAAACCTAGATACTAATTTTATGATATCAATAATTTTCTTATTGCTTCTTTAATTCTCTGTTCAATATCATTGTCCATTTATTTTATGTGCTTTAATTTTTATTTTCTTTATTAAAATCTAAAATCAACTCATAGGCTAGATAATAGGAAAAAGGTAACTACTAGTACTCACTATCCTAATGGGACCGACCTGTACTTGTTGATACTAGCTATAGCTACACTGTGCACTTGCGGTTATTATAATATTGAATGACTCCCAAGTAGGTGAATTAGTATCTCATGAAAATTACTATATTTTAATGCTACTTATGACCTATTCTAATTAGGGTAGCTCAGTCAATAGTACTTAGATATATTATGAACCATATGGAGATAGTTAAGTAAGTCAGTAAAGGATTCATCACTCTAAAGTAATTAGAGAGAATGTTCTATTATTCTTGATTGGTGATGATTTAAGGAATTCTCTAGCTAGTCTGAACTGATATTTGAAAATATGTTTTTAAATATTAATTATAAATTAATTACTAATTAGCAAAAACAAATATGATTAGATTTAAAAGAGTAGACATTGTATCGATATTATATATCTAATTAGAATTTTATATGACAAAAATATTAAATTATACATCATAACCATGCATGGACAGGTTAAGTCAATTACTTTGACATTCCTAATATTTGAGTGGTCATGCTATGTTGTTAGATGTCAATCTTGATCTATGATTATAAATTATTTTATGGGAGAATTAAAGATAATTTAAAAGAATTTTAATTTATCTAATTCTAATTATGAATTATAAAAATTATAAAAATTTAATTTATCTAATTCTAAATATAATTCTAATTCTAATTATGAATTATAATTATAATTTATAATTATTAACAACATATTAGGAATCTAATGGGTTACACATAAAGAGTAGTTAAAAATTAATTTAAATTAAGTTAGACTTAATTGTGAAGTTTAAGAAACTTTAATGATCAAATATAAGATATTTGATTTTACTAAATTAAATTAAATTATAATTTAAGTTTAACTTTAATTATAATTAGAATATTTAATTTTGTCAAAAGAATAAACTCTAACTTTATCCTATTTATAGGAAATAAGTGTAAGAGAGTTATCACTCCTACTTATTTCTGTTTATAGGAAACAAGTGTAAGAGAGTTATCAAGCCATCGGTCGACCTGTGTTCTGCTTGACCTTGAGCCATGGCCCGGTTGCATGGAGCAATTTTGGCCCATGACCCCTGAGTTGTCGAGTTGGGTAGGGCCAGGGCAAAATTGACATTTTTAGCCTAAGTTATAAGTCTATGGAGGTAGTACTCTGATACTCGCGCAATCTATTATAGCCCAAATAGCATCACATTTATTACTTTAATATTACTGTCGTGGGGGTGTTTTGAGGTTAGAAAGATGCCTTCAAATTCTTTGTCATAACCTAGTCCCTCAATTAAGGCCTCAGCGAAATTCCACCAAACAACTTATGGCACTTCACTTAATCAAATTGTCAAACACCTTTTAGGTACTCTTTTGAAACATTTTATCAAACAAGTATTAAGTCCTTTGGTTTCCACTTTTTAAAGGCTTAGCTAACTCTATCTAATAGGTTAGAAAAACATGACTACCTATCATAAACTCCAAAATAATTAAACAGCCAAATCTAGACCAAAGAGTACATAGAAGTATCACTTCACTATTTGAGACATTTCTTTGAACATGTTTTGTGCATTCAATTTTTATGATATTTTAGGTGGTATATAACAAGGAATTAGATCATATATGTGTAACAAATGTTTATTAATATCTCATAACAAAGATTACACAAAATACGGTCTAGAAAGAGGCTAAACTTACCCAAATTTCTAACCTACACACACACGCGCATAAGCAACTATTTTTGATAGGTTTCCCTAATGTTTCACCAACCATCATGTCTTTTCATACTAAACTTATCCTAATTTCAAATAAATGTTTGAAACATTATGAACTTTACAAACATTCAAATTAGGAAAAATAACTTACAACTAACTTAATCAACAAACCAACATAACTGACATAATCGAAAGTAACTGTCATTCTCTAACTACCATTTTGTAACTGTCATAACTAGAAGTTGAAGATGTCTTTAGTTTGCCTCAAATCTAAATTTTCAACTGCTATGATGTAACACCGAACACTCTGAGCCCTTTTGTATTGTTCTGCACTTGGAGATACTACTGTATATTGATATATACATGGTTGTATATAAGTTTAAAGATATATTTAAATCCTTTTGGGTATATATGTCAGTGATTTATAATATTATATGATCTTACATGAACTTAGAGTTCATCGGCATGCAAAATCTTGGAGATTTCTGACATATAAGCTTCTAAGTGTGTAAAATCGAGTCCATTGGATGGATATGACCATAATGGTTGAGTTAAATGTGTTCTAATTCCTGAAAGGTGATTAGACATGATTTATAGACTTATTAGACACTTAAAAAGCTTAATTGGAAAGATTAATATACATAAGGCTTATTTGCCAATTGTTAAAAGTCAAAGGACTTAAACGTAATTTTTTAATTCTTGGTGGACCAATATATAATTTTATAAAGTTAAGGGACTTAATTATTATTCTCAAACATTTGAGGATTGAAATAAAAATAAAAGTTTTGGTGATTCCCAAATTTTGGGCTTAATTGCAAATTTAGGAAAAGTTTGGAGGGTAAAATGGTAATTTCACATAACCTAAAACTAAAAAGATAATTTCGCCATATTTTGGTCAAAGAAGAGTCAATATTCTAGACCCTTCTTGCCCCCCATTACTAAAGACTTAAAACATGTTGTTTTAATTAAAAGAAAGGAGAAGAGAGGAAGAGAAGACCAATTTTGGGTTATTCACTAAATCCTACAATTTTTTTTATTCTTCAACCCAAATCAATATATTCTAAGCTAATTTGGGGTCAAGGAACTCAAATATATCATTCGATTTGAGAAATTCTTAAAGGATTTGAAGATATCATCAATGGAAGGTTTAGGTAAATTTTGTCTCATCTCTCTCTACATTAGGAATTTGAGTTTGGTGTTAAGATATACTGTTTTCATGCTTAAATATGCATGAAACATGGTTTAGATGAATGAAATGTGTCATGGAGATGGTTCTTTAAGCCAAAACCGAAATGTCCCCTTTTGGTGAAAGTTTGTGAATTTTTGAATATCTTTTGAAATTGATGGTCTAAATGAATTCTAAGGTGTTAATTGTACATGTATAATGTGAATTGATGATGAAAAATGAAGAAGTATGTTGGATAGGCTTGGTCAAAATGATGGAAGAAGGAATGGATTAATGTAATGAGTTGTATATATGGCTTAAATGAAGGGAATTGAATTGAATGGAGTGGTGAAATGTGTTGTTGATTGAAAGTATCTATTATATAACAAGATAGGGGCATGAATTACCATGATAAAGCCTTGAAAATATGACTTGAAAGTCATGCACATTAGGTGTTTGATAAAATGTCTAAGTAAACTTGGCTTAAGATTTAAGAATTCGTAATGATATATATTAAAAACGGCTTTCATGTTTACTTAGAGTAAACTTAAATTGTTGCTTATATTAATCAATAATGGCCTAATATGCTTGGATAAAAATGTGTTTAATTATGTTTTGAAATGAGTAAGTATTGGATTAAAGGAATTAAATGCCTTAAAATGAAAAAGAAAAGCTAATGTGAATAGTAAGGAAGTAACCATGTGAGAAGATTAATGAGTTTCCTCTGTTGTGTAGAAACTCCTCAAAATCAGACCTCCGAAAGGAAGTTTTGAAGTAACTTAGATCACCAAGTAATTCAGTCCCCTTCTATATGCCACCAGAAACAGAAGAAGAAGGCAGCACTCAATCTCATGATGTGGAACCTGTACAAGGCACCATACATCATGAACAAGGAATAGAAGAAACTGAGGTGAGACTGAGGAGTGATCCCTACACACAGCTATTGATAACTCTTAAGAGGCTCTACAAGACTATCAACTCACTAAAGATAGGCAACCAAGACAAAGAATTCCTAATAAAAGATACACAGATTTAAACCTAGCTAAATTTGCATGTCTAGTTGCTGAATCCATAGATTATAGGACTCCTGAAACCTATGAAGAAGCCATGAATAGAGATGATGCTAAACAGTGGAAGATGGCCTGTAAGAAGGAATATTCTGTTAAGTTAAGAAGACTTCACGTATATTAATTTTGGTGACAATCAAATAATAATAATATGTTAAGTGTGCAGAAAAATAGAAGTATCATATAGTAATCCCAGATGAAGCAAAACACAGACGACACGTCATCACAGAAGAAGCAAAACACAAACAACACGTCATCACAGAAGAAGTAAAACACAGAAAAAGCAAAACACAAATGACACGTCACCACAAAAGAAGCAAAACACAGACTACACGTCATCACAGAAGAAGCAAAACACAGACAACACATCATCATAGAAGAAGCAAAACACAGACGACACGTCATCATAGAAGAAACAAAACACAGACGACACATTATCACAAAAGAAACAAAATACAGAAGAAGCAAAACATAGACGACACGTCAATACAGAAGAAGCAAAACACAGACGACACGTCATCACAGAAGAAGCAAAACATAGATGACACGTTATCACAGAAGAAGCAAAACACAGATGATACGTCATCACAGAAGAAGCAAAACACAGACGATACAGAGATGAAGATACTCTAAGTACGTCAGACAGTTAGTTAGTTGGAGTTAGTTATAGAACTCAACTAAATAATGGTTTCTATAAGAAACAAGAAGCAGTTTTCAAGAAGCAGTTGGAGACTTAGGCTATAATTACTAGTCGTAGTCAAAGACTGAAAAAGTTAGATAGTTTTTTAGAGAAGTTTTGAGAAGTTTTAAGCTTTCGAGTTTTGCATACTTAGGAAATTTTGTATTCAAAGTGCGATACAAGAGAGCAAATGCTATTGTAACAAAAAGCTCACAATATCTTTCCTAGTGAGAGAAAGAAAAGGCTAAGAGCATGGAGAGGCTAAGATAGCAGAAAGAATACTTTGTGTAAGAGACCTGAAGAGGCTCTAGAAGAGAAGAAATAATACTTGTAAAGTTGAAGAAGTATAGTGAAATCTCATACAAACTCTAAGGACTGGACGTAGCCCAAGGTTTGAGGTGAACTTGGGAAGTAAAGAAAACTTGGGAAGATTTGGATTCGTCCGAATCTAATTCCGATTCAGAAGCATCAATACAAGCAAATATATGCTTGGTAGCTGAAAAAAATTGACAATGAGGTAACTTCTAATTTTGATGAACTTCAAGATGCATATTTAGAATTGTTAGAAGAATCACATGTTATACTAAAGCAATATAGATCCTTAAAAAAGAAATCTGTTGAACACTTAAAGAACACGGAAGTGTTAGAGAAAGAAAACGTTTGCCTTAAGAAACAAGTAGACAATATGAAAAAGAAAGTAACTATAGATAGATCTAAGGAAATTAGTCAGTTGAAACAAAGGATTAATACTCTTTCAACAAATTTATCAACCTTTATTGAACGTACGAAAAAGATGAATGACATGATTGGAAGATATAGACACCCTTATAATAAGAGTGGTTTAGGATTTACTAATAGTAACACTCGTTACAAAAAGAGTTTTGTTCCTTGCAGAAAGAAAAAGAAATAGCCTTCTTATTATCATTTGATGAATAATTATAAGACTAACCCCAAAGGACCCAAAAAAATCTAGGTACCTAAAAAGAACATAATATCTACTGCAGATCTCCTTCCTTGAAAAAAGCAACCAGCACCAATGGTATTTGGATAGTGGATGCTCATAACATATGACGGGAAGAAGGTCTATGTTCCTAGGTCTTCAAAATAAACAGGAAGGATCAGTAACTTTTGGAGACAACCAGCAGGGCAAAATAGTTGGAATTGGCAAAATCGGTAAAGATTCCTTTGCATCTATTGATAATGTTCTGCTAGTTGAAGGTTTAAAGCATAATTTGATTAGTGTAAGTCAATTATGTGATTATGGCTTTAAAGTATCCTCTAATCAAAATTCTTGTGTAGTAAAAAACAAGGACAGTTCCGTATTCTTTTTTGGCAAAAGACGAAACAATCTTTATAAGATTAATTTAGAAGATTTGCAAAGTCAAAATATTTCATGTTTTATATCAACAGATGAGGAAAAACTAATTTGGCATAAAAAGCTAGGTCATGTTAGATTTAAACATATTTCCAAGTTGATTAAACATGATTTGGTAAGAGGTTTACCAAAAATAAATTTTAATAAAGATTTCTTTTGTGAGAGTTGTCAAAAAGGAAAACAAGTTAAAACATCTTTTTCTTCTAAAAATGTGGTAACTTCGTCTAGACCTCTAGAGTTGTTACATATAGATTTATTTGGTCTAACTAGAACATTAAGTCTTGACGGAAAGAAGTATGGTCTCGTAATTATTGATGACTTCACTAGATTTTGTTGGACATTATTTTATCACATAAAGATGAGTCCTTTAAGTGTTTTAAAGCTCTTTCTAAAAAGTTATAAAATGAAAAAGGAATTTCTATTGCTAGAATTAGAAGTGATCATGATGGTGAATTTGAAAATGAAAAATTTAGAATGTTTTGTGAAGAGAATGGAATTTTTTATAATTTCTCTGCTCCTAGAACTCTACAACATAATAGAGTTGTAGAAAGAAAGAACATGATGATTTAGGAAATGGTAAGAACCATGCTCTATGAAATGAATCTTCCTAAGTGTTTCTAGGCAGAAGCTGTAAATACAACTTAGTATATTCAAAATAGAATACTTTTACGACCTTGGTTAAATAAAACTCCATATGAGTTACGGAAAGGAAGGAAACCAAATATCTCTTACTTCCATCCGTTTGGTTGCAATTGTACTATATTGAATACAAAAGAAATATTGGATAAATTTGATTCTAGGATCAATTTAGGAATTTTCTAGGATACTCATTATCTTCTAAAGCTTATAGGGTTTATAATCTTGCTTCTAAATCTGTTGAAGAATCTATGCACGTCAAATTTGATGATGGTTCACAACCAGATAGAAGAAATGATTCTGATAATGAAATCCTATCAATTCCCTTGGTTAATAATGTAGACTTGTCACCATCAGATGCTCCACTAGATAAAGTAGAAGATATTCCTGAAAACCTTAGTTTGAGAAAAGATTGGAGTTATAAATCCTCTCACCTAGAAAATCTAATTATAGTTGAAACTTTAGAAGGTGTGAGAACTAGGTTTAAATTTAGAAGAGAGGCAAATGTATCTTTTATTTCTAAATTAGAGCCTAAGAAAATTGATGAAGCTCTTCAGGATGAAGCTTGGATTTTAGCCATGCAAGAGGAGCTTAATCAATTTACAAGGAATAAAGTTTGGTCTTTAGTTCCCAGTCCAATAAGTCGATCATAAGAACCAGATGGATTTTTAAAAATAAACTAGACGAGTCAAGTAGAGTAAGTCATAACAAATCTAGATTAGTAGCTCAAGGCTATAATCAACAAGAAGGAATAGACTATAATAAAACTTATGATCCTGTAGCTAGATTAGAAACTATTAGAATTTTGCTTGCATATGGTTTTTGTCATGATATAAAACTGTTTCAAATGGATATGAAAAGTGCCTTTTTGAATGTTTTTGTTGGACCCCACACCTGGGCTAGCATTTCCTACCCATCGTGTGTTTGCGGGTTATACCGCGGCATCCAACACAAATCAGTATTGTCCTCTTTGGTGGGAATCGAACACCCAACC
>JAOTIZ010000203.1:36312531-36325572 GCA_027123425.1 Erythroxylum panamense
GTAGTAGCACTTCCGAACTGTGGGATATGCGTCGGAACGACCCACGGGCGTCCCGGTGTGTACCCTACGGTGAGGGGACGCTACAAAATGAAAGGTAGATAATCTTACCTTCTCCTCCTCCATTGTTGGTTGGCTTAGAAAAAACTGCTCACAGTTGTGAAGCCAAACCAACGAATCCATCAAGCCATCGTATGTTAGAAATTCCATCTTAATGTATTTTGGCACCATTGTTGTCCCGTTGCCCCATCAGTCCTTTCCTCCCATGGTGGTGGTTGTTGGGAAACTAGGTCGGGATTCGATTCTGACTGCAGTGGAATAATTATGAAACTTTTTCGTGACTTTTGATTTTTCAAAAATCAAGATCCATTTAATTATATAAAATGATTAACACAAATCATAATAAAGCTGAAATTTAATTTGTACCTTATTCCGAAGCTTAATTTTTGTCTTATCGTATACCTCGAACTGTTCTCGAAACTGATCCGCCTCAATCACCATAACTGCACAAGCATTCAACCTTTTACGGTATCTACAGAACAGATTGAGAAAACTATGTAACTTTTACAGAGAAGGTTAAGCAAGAAGTACTAACTTCATAGAGTTTAAGCCTATTTATAATAAGCTTTAGACGTTTTAATAATTTAATTGAAAATTTTAATTTCAATTAAACTTTAATTAGAATTATAAATAATTCTAATTAAATACCAATTATGCCAATATAAGATTTAATATCTCATATTGATCCTTATTTATTAAATATCTAATATTTAATCATAAAATTTCTCAAACTTTACAATCAAATCCAACTTGATTAAATTAATTTTGCTCAATTCAACTCATTCTATATGTGAGACCCATTAGGTTCCTAAATATGTTGGCAATGATTATAAAATTTAATTTTAATTCATAATTAAAATTAGATAAATTAAAACTCCTTTTAATTTACCTTTAATTCTACAAGTAAACAATTTATAATCATAGATCAAGATTAGCATCTAGCAATGCATCATGACCATTCAAATATTTAAGAATGTCATGGTAGTTTTGACTAACCTTTCTGTGCATAATTTTTTATATAATTCAATCATTTCATCGTCTAATATTCTAATTAGACATAGAGCATAGAATTAATGTCTACTCTATTTTGAGTCTAATCATATTAATTCTCTTCCATTAGTTATTGATTCAATTAATGACATTTGTAAACTATTTATAAAGCGTCATTTCACTTTGGCTAAAGATTTTCCGAATCAATATTAATCGAGAATAACAAAGAATTCTCCCTAATTACTTTAGGGTAATGAATCATATCTTAATTATTCAACTATTATATAGTTCATACTACATCCAATGACTATCGATTAAACGATCTATGATTAAATAGATCATAAATAGTATCAAAATATAGCAACCCCCATATAATATAACTTTGATGACCTCAAATCAAAGGATCACTTATACAATCATCATAATGATAATTCCAGACATACAAGTAATGTTTCAAATGGATTTCTCATATCGAGTCTATTCAGTGAACTTATTTTCTAACAAACACCTACACGTTTGTTTAAGTATCTCTATACTTTAGCCTATGAGATCGACTATTTCCTTTATAAGAAAAAACAAAACGTATGCTAGTCTTTTCTGTTCTATTAATGTCCAATATTAATATAACAATGACTAGGAGCATTTAGGAATAATATATAAACTACAATCAAAGTGATTGGTTGTAGGGCATAAACCAACAATGGTGGTGGTGCCTGATACTCGCTCAATTTTGCGCCTTCCAGCCTTGAATATTGAGCCTTAAATTCTTGCTACCCATCTCTAAAGCCCATATCCTCTTATCCATCTCTCAATCTATTGAAGATTGCTCTGTAGCTAAATGGCCTGTTTCGTCTATGAACTCCTCCTCTGATACCAAATTGTTATGTGCCTATGCTTAGGATCAAGTCCAAGGACGATTATCAATAAAGTTAATCTTTCCCCCTTATTTACGATAGTTCCCATCCTTGCAGAACCTATTTTTGGTGATGAAAAACTGGTAACAGTTGTCAAAGATAAGGTCTGCCAAGAGTGGCCTACATTACACTACTCCTAATTAGCTAATTTTTATGATAACTTCTTCCTTTACTTTATTGCAACATAATAGCTTTATGTTGGCAAAGAAACATAAACATTCCACCTAAACTAGGACTATATAAAAACTCCTATTCAAGCTGTATTAGGACTCTTGGAAAGAATCCTATTCAAGTTGGTTTTATTAACATAACTATAACAGAAACTAGTACAGAAATAATAAGAAAATAATAAACTTCCATAAAAAATAAAATACTCCTCTAATAAACTTGTAATAAAACACTCGTACTCCTCTATTAGACTCCTAATAAAGCACTCATTCATCTCAATATCACATATAAATTGTGTTATTTAATAAATTAAAAATATAAAAAAACCTAAAATAATTATAAAATAAAACGTATAAAAAAGTGCATAATTATTTTAAAATTTTTTATATTACTAATTTATTAAATAATAAAATTTATTCATGATACAACTACAATATGTAACAATCACATGATAAAATATTAATTTGACGTGACTTGCCATATCATCCATATTAACAAAAAACCTTAAAGTTGAATTATTTTTGTTAAAAATTGTAGTATTTTAACTTCATTTTCTAAAATTCAAACTATTATTATAAAATTGAGTGAAATTTGAAATTTTCTTTTATATTTACCCATAAAAATCTATGTAAAACAAGAGGTTAAACCCAACTTTTCTTAATAAGAGCAACCTCGTGCTTTCTATACAAGTATATACTCGTTATCTTAGGCCTATGGAGCACAAGAAGAATGCCACCTAAACTAAGATTATTAGAAATCCTAGCAAGTTGGTATCTCCAGCGACGAATGCTTGGAAGAAGATTTAATCTTCATCATCTGTTTGTGAATCCTGATTATTAGTTGCTGCGCCTGCCATGCCTCTCCTCCCCTTTCCTTGCCACGGGAGAAGGGTATTCCGAACTATTTGATTTTCATGCAACGGAAAAGAAAGCCAAGAAAAATTAAAATAGTAAAAGACACAAATGAGTTACAAACATAGTGCAATTCGAGAGTGCCAAACGACTTAGTGAACAAACCAGATAAAATTACAGGCAAATGCATTAATACCAATATTTCTTTCTGTTTGCTAATCCGAGGCAATCAATCTATAGAGAGAACCAGGTTAATCCAAGTACGTACCCGATGATAGAATCTTCAGGAAAAGTGCCTTCACAAACTTGAGTTCTGCTAGATGGGCAGAGACAATTTTATTCTGCAAACCCATCAACCATCACATAACTTGATATTACGAGTCTTTTAGTGTAAGAATGTAAATTTCTTGAGGCATGTTGAGTATCCCTAGGATGACAAGGATCACCAAACCTGCACCACATGCCAAATAAAGTTTCTCTTGCAAGGAGATAGTTTCCATGGAAAACTTGGAAGTCATCTCCTTTGGGCAGTTGAGTAACGCGATTTTAACAAATGGGAGTGGAAAACCAAGACTGGATACTTCATTGCATAAACCATACAAAATAGTACAAGATCCAATTCTCACCATTTCACCATATAGAAACCCCATGACTTGATCAAGCCTAGCTTGATGCCTCAGCAGGAATGGGCGCAAATAGTCCATATACAATTGCCTAGCTCCCTGATTAACAGCAAATAGTTGGATGTAGAAATGCAACATCAGTGTGTGACCACAAAAAACCTATCAAGTTTAACGTATACAAGAGCTAGTGCAAGCAAGAACAACATAACCAAAAAGCTAAGCTTACATTTGTAGATGGAAGCTGCAGCCAAACCAGAAATGCAAACTTCATATGATAGTAAAGGGGAAACCTGTTACAACATAGATTTCAGATTATGGTGACCTCTCAGAAAAAAACAGCAGCAAAAATGGAAGCATCAGGTCCCATGATTGAATGAAAAGAAACGAAGACCAAATATCACGAGGACAATTTATCTGGACAAAATAATAGAACATTGTTTGAAAAGAATAAAACAGGAGTTTGATCAGAGTATTAACTAAATACCAGTCAACTTGGTATAACTATCAATATCGCATGACTAAGCATGAGTCTACTTCATTTGCTATCCAAAGAATAGTTACCGTAAGGAAACACCCAACACAGCTCTAGGAAAAGGATAACAGGCTGGGTTAAAACAAGCATACCGTGGGAGAATTTTATCTGCAAAACCCTCTGTGAGACTGAAAGTTCCATACGCTGCAGACAAAGTTGGGCGAGGGGCAAGTCAAACATGTAATTCAGCATTTTACTCATTTGGAAATGATTGTAAACTTTGGTGTAATGAATACACACAGCAAAAACACCAATGCCCTTTCCTTTTCTTTAATATGCTCATGAGTTGCACAACAAGTTCTAAATTAAAAAAAATATTGACGTGATGAAAAAGAATATATTTCCTCAAAACTTCATATATCCACGCTCACACGTTCATGCAGTAAAAGACTCGTTGTTGAAAACCCTCAAATTGTACGAATTCCATATACAGAATGATGCTTGGAAGAAATTAAAGAACCTTCATGCCAATGGTAATAAAGAAAAATATGTAGCATTGATGTATTAAGAGACTTAACTAACCTGTCCAATAGAGAAGCCATTTATTTTGCTCAAAGTAATCTCTGTTCTCAATGGCCTTGAACGTTGAATAAACAGGTAAAACAATTCCAATGGAACAGCTACAAAAACCAAAGAATCATATTTGGCTTTTGGGATGAAAACTATTGACAATACGAATCATCTGCATTCAACCTAAACCCTATTAAGAAAGATCAACAATGTTGTTCAACCCAATACTTATAAAAAAAAAATCGCACATTTAGAAAACAAAATATTTTCTCGATAAAGAAAAGGAATAAATAATAAACGTGGGAAAAGGAGAGCTGAGACATACCAAGCTGTACGGACAACAACGTTGGAATTTATTGGGGAAAGGAGCAACCGTAGCCCAACCTGCGGTACATGATTGGTCGGTAAGTTCACTCAAATAATTTTTTTGCAAAACAAAAGAATTTGAGAAAGTTTAGAGAGAATTGAGGGAGAGTGATGGGTATTGGAGATCGTTTGGATGGAAAGATACTGGAAAACAAAGAAACGAAAAACAGAGATGAAAGTGAGAAGGCTTCGCTCTTCTTTGTGTGGAGTTTCTTCATGAAGAAATGGTGAAGAAAAGCGAAAACCTAACAGTACATAAAAGGGAAGAGGGAGAGAGAGAAACCTGTGTTGTTGAAGCCATGGAATTGAAAATTAGAAAGACACAGGCCAGGATGCCACTTGACATCCTTAAGGGTAGCTAATTCACATCATTTAACATAGGTGCTTCACTCACTTAGACTATTTCTGTTATTTATAGTCGTTACAAAATTAAGGATAAAAAAATAGAGCTCCCTTTTGGTTTAAGAAACTTTAGAAAAACATTTTAATCTTAAAAATTCTCGTAAAAATTCATTATGTTTTTTAATTTTTCATAAAATCCCTTTTCTTAGACTTTGGTTAAAAATAACGATGAAACGTATACAACATGAACATCACACATGAAACAATTAACTATTGTTTATATGAAGACCCAATTCAGCTTTTAAACTTAAATCAAAATAATTAAACTCAATCTAAACTAATAATTTATTATAATTATCTTAATTTGTTTATTTAAGTTTAATTAATTTGAATCAGGTTTAAGAGATTAGTTGAGTTATCATATCATTGGCATTTGATTTGTCCACATATGATGTTCATACTACAAGTGTTTCATCATTTTTTTAAATTGAGCTTTAAGAGAAGGGGTTTTTCTAGAAAATTAAAAACTAGGAGTTTTCCTTTGAGAATTTTAATGAATAAAGGTTTTTTCTAATGTTTCTTAAGCTATATGGGAGGTTTATTTATTTTACCCTAAACTTAATTCTTTTAATATGTTATAATTTATTTCCAAATTAATGTCTATTTATAGTAAGATAGGTGTCAGAAGAGACCTTAAAATGATTAACTTTAGAAATATCAAGGTTTAAGAAGAGGTCATGCACTTTTATGGAGGTGAGTTGCCTCCCTCCAATGGGGCAGGAACCTTTTATTCCTATCATAATTGTCTCACTCACATAGACATGTTGCATCACTTTTGACATTGTAGTTACAACTTGTTTAGGAATTTTCTTGGATCTAAATTAATGGGTATTTGTGGTGATATAAATGTTGGAAGAGGTTGTAGAATGATTATCTTTGTAACTATTAAAGTAAGGGAATTTCAAAAGAAAGTTATCCTCTTGTTTTTACGAGAGTTACCTCAATCCAATAGGCAATAGCCTCGCATCTTTGGCACCACTTCTTCACTTACCTAGACTAGTTTATCACTTATGGCATCCTAAACTTAGCTTGAAGGTGGTACTTCAAAATTAGTAAAAGTTTAAATATGTGGGTATTTTTAATGAGATAGGTGTTAGGGAGAGTCCATAGAATGATCAACTTTGCAAATAACCCAGAGTAAAGAGGTTCTAGAAGAAGTTATGTCAATTACCTCGCTCCACAAGGGAGTAGCCTCACTTCTTGGACATAATTACCTCACTTTACCTGGACTAGTTGCATCACTCTTAGGTATACTAAACAAGTGCATTCCTAGTGTCACATTGGCTATACCAAGTGATACCACCAATCCTTCATCTTACATATGTTATCCATTAAATTTTCCTCAATATTTTTCCACACTATTTCTCTACTTACTAATATTATTTTTTTCCCTAAACATATTTGAAGCTAGTTTATCGTGATGCTCATAATCAACTAGAAAATGTTACATTGACATTTTCCCTTATTCATCCATTAGAAGACTCAACCATATTATATTCTACCTAACTCCAATGCATATAAGGAAAATGGACATGATCCATTACTCCATCCTTGCCCTCATTACCTAGTTAGCCAAATCTGATTTAAACGCCTATAGATTTAGTGTAACATTGTTATAGTCCTCTTCTAACCTAACATAATGATGGCATCAAGGAATCCAATTGCTATCGCTTTAGCTTTCCTATTACCCACAAGTTGTCTAGATACTCTTTCCCTATAATTCTTCTTGATGCGTCTATAACAATATGAATGGAACTCTTCACCAAATTTCTCTCCAAAACTTAAAATATTATTCTTGTGATGTTATGAAATTATGGTCACCTTGATGTTACCAATAAAATCCTTCAAATTTACAAAAAAAAAGACTAATTTTTTAGGCTTCTTAAAATTGAAATGGCATAAACAATGGAAAGCAATTAATTATCAACATCAAATGCTTTGACATTTAATATAGTGTCAAAATAATCACCACTTAGAAGGTAACCATATAACCATTTCTAAAACCATTCACACAACAAACGTACCAAACTAATAGTTTACAAACAAACAATCTTCACTACACGTCTATATAGCCCTAAAACCTATATCACTTCACATAATTTGACCACAATCTAAGGAATTAATTTATAAGAATCTTTTGACTTCCTATTAATCAAATTCATGTATGATTATTTTTAAATTCAACCTTATTTTTAAGTTTAAGTGCATCCTATAACCAATTTCAAAGATACGTCTAATGTTGTGAGTTGTCATTTTTTGGCCTCACCTTTAGCATGTTCCTAGTAATTCAACCTCCCAACTTAGATATCACATATGCCTTAAATGATAGATATGCTTGTGCAATGTGCATGTGCTCCTTCTCACATTTTGAAACACAAAATGTAGCATCCTGTCTCTCAAATGATTAAGATATTTAAAAAGTTAGAATAATGAGTTATGCGAGTGTCAGCATGTAAAGCAAAATTGGTGCAATTGTGACATGATTATTATAATTATATTCAAAGGCATGATATGAGCATACACATATGAATTGTGAATTAAACAAATGGCACTCAATTGACATGTCCTGAGGTATGAAAAATGTTAAGTAAAAATGATGTGAATTGTGATTTAGTATGTATTGAATTTTGGTATGATTGGATTTCAATTAGAAAATTTGGAATTAAATGTTATGGATTGGAAAATTGATAGATTAAAATATACATTTGGACTACGACAAATGCCAAGTGGTAACATGAAAAAATTTGGATGATTAAGCCTAAAATTGAGTAACATTTGGCATAGTTAAATTGGTGACAAATGGACTAGTAATTAAATGACAAATGGATCAATCTTGGAGTGTCATATGGACTGGTTAGTAGGAGACAAATGGCAGCATAATGAGTGGATTAGTGGCAGCTTGATTGTTGAACAAATGGTTAGCATGCCTTATAGACATATGGTGAGTTTAGAAGTTGACACCTAGCATGATGATGGAGCAAACTCCAGCAACAATGTTTCTGCTAAGTCCCTCACTGTTGTCCACCAAAATTGCTTAAAATTTTCTCTATATTTTGCTTGAACCCTAGCCAAATTGCTACATTAAAACCAATTTTTTACCTTACACAAAATAGCCAAGAAAACCAGCTGAAAGTTACCTACATCTTGCTGTCCAAAATAAAACTGTTTTCATCTTAAGTTGGTGATGAATTTTGCTTGCATGGAGACTTGATTTAACATGAAGTATGAGCTAAATTGAAAGCCTAACAAGTAAGTGACAACTGAGTTTTATGGCATGTCAAATGACATAAGAATGATGCTTGAATTGGACTGAAATGCATGTGATATTGGTGAAGAAAAATTGTTGGAATATGTTAGTTGTAGTGTTTTTCTTTGAACATTCTTTGTTCTTTTTGTTATAACTTCTTCTCCTGACATCCAAATGACACTTGAACCAATAGAATCACAACACATTTTTCTTCATCTTCACCAAAATTTATGAACATCTGAATCTAGTCAGAAAACATTGAGTGATAAATTTAGGATGAAAATGGTGAGTGTGCTTGAATATTGTTAACTGGAATGATTTCATTGATTATGCTTCGATATTTTGATTATATCTTGATCAGTAGATCTCCAAATGAGATGATTCTTATTTTACATTGAACTACAGACATTTGGATATAACTTTTAAGAAGAAATTGAATTTTAATTCTATCTTTAAAGGTCTTGAAATTTAGCTTGAAATTGAATCTTGGTTTAGGCTATAACACTACCCATGATAGAAATCATGTCCTGTTGTTATCGAATAAATTGTATTGTTGTAGGCCGAATTAGACAAAGGTGTCTTCATAAAAGTTGTAGCTTATTGTCTTAACTTTCAATTGGTATAAATTGTATAATTTTTTGGATATTGTAATTGAGAGATATAGGTTGTACAACTTTGAATGCATGATCATGCCCTAGCCAAAATTTCAAATGCACTTAGTATGTAGTATTTTGAGCATAACTCATAGAATAATGAACCAATTGTATGAACTTTAGTTCATTAGAAACTTAAGACATATGAGAACATTTTTTTAGAAGAATGTACTACCTAATTACTTCAATTTCTATGTCATAATGGCTATACAAAACTGACCCGAAACCTTTCCTGAGAAAATCTGGAAAACTAATGAAGGAATTGGCTGGGAACTTTTGGATAACCCATCCCACGATTGTGGGAAGCCATATACAATTGTGGAAATTGCATGGAAGTAAAGAAAATGTTCTTTTGTATGATTCTTGAAACAATTAAGGATATGGTATTTAACTATGATGCATTTGGACTTGATTAAGGTTTAAAAAGAACATAATTTGATGTCGGAAAAGTTGGTTAAATGTGTGATAAGTTTTGATTGATAATTGATGTTATACCTTAAGGAAAAGATGGTTTGATATTAACGTATCTAAGTTTGGAATGAAGGAGTGTTAAAGGAATGAAGAAATTCTTGTAAATGTAAATGTATTCCAAAGGTTATGAATAATGCCTTAGGAAGGAATGAACGAGAATTGGGAAAATTGTGAATTCTTATGATGTTAGAAAATGGTTATTGAATTTATGGTTAATGAATTGAGCATGATCAAGTGTATTTAAGGTATTCACCTAAGTGTTAACAAGACATATTCAAGTGATAATGTTTGAATGATTATGAATTGTGATTAAGGAAACATAACCTGGATAGTCATTGAGCATGCATTACATATGGCACATATATATGTGACTAGTTGAATATGTATTTGATTGATCAGGTTAGTAATGTGTACAATGTATGTGTATTTAGATACCCAAGATGTACGCTATCATTCCAACATTTTCGGACCATCTAGGCAATAGCATATACGGGAGCATACTGTGAGTCAACTTAGATGACATCACTAGGATTGATTTATTTCTGTTTCTATTTAATTCCAATTTATTGAACTGGTAATGAATTTATTCTGATTTGTTTATGAGTTTCAGACTTTAATGGTACGAGGAGTTTGATATTCTAGAATGTATTGGAAGTGTTATGTTTGCATATAAATTTGGAATGATATCTATATTTCAACAAAAGTTGAATGTCAAACTTAGGTCTGATAAATATGAGATTTTGTATGTGCATCCTAAATGAATGCTATACATGGCATATTCTATTATTTAATGCATTCATAAAATGTATGTTCAGATAAAGGCGTCGTGATCAGAGTAGTCAGTCTAAAAGAGCTTTAAGCTCAAAATTCTGCAGGTAGAGCTTTGCTTCGTGATTTCTATATCTGACTGAGCCAAGAAGGCCAGTATCTATATCTGAAAGGTTCTCGGTCACAAATAATAATGAATCTAGAGTCTCATATGCATCTACGTTTGAATATATATGATTATGAAATCTTTTATGAAATTGTGATGATTATGTGATATGCTATGAAAATATGATTAATTGGGTTATTCATGTTTTGAAAGAATGTTTGTAAAATTGGTTGATTGTGTGATATTTGCGTATTTGACCTGAGTAAGATCACCAATGATGATTCACTCATTGAGTTCACAAAACTCATCAAAATTGCAACTTAGCTTTTCAGGTATGAGACAGGAGACCTAGTTCCTAAGATTGTCTAGAGGAACATTTTGGATTAAGTTATGACTTAAAGGACTGTCAGCTGATATCAGAGGAGTTATAGTTTGTAATTTGTAGTTTCTTGTCATATAGAACTTTTGTATAAGGATTGTAAATATTCATTTCAAGGAATGCAGTGTAAACTTTTGTCAATGCATGAAATGAAGTGTTAGTATTGTATATTCTTTATAATGCCATTTAAGAGATTATGTTTGCTCTAACAAACCATTATCATAGGATATATACTTAAATGTCCTGTGGATGTTCAGGTATATACTTTATGGTAATGGGATGTTACACAACATCCTTATAGATGTAATTTTGGTAACATGAGAGTAAGTATAAAAAAAGTTCAATCCTTCCTTTTGTTTAAAATCTTTAATCACAAGTCTTGCCTTGAACCTCTCAATGGTTCCTTCATATCTTGATTTCTTTTTAAAAATCCACTTACACTCCAGAGGCTTACACCCTCGAGGTAGATAATCCAAAACCCAAGTTTGATTAGACATAATTGACTCTAACTCATTATTAATGGCTACCTTCCAAAAGGTAACATCCACAGATCGCATTACTTCCTTAAAAGTTTTGGGATCTTCCTTAAGAATATAAATCACCAAAAAATTGCCATCTATCTCCTCAGATTTTTTCACCATAAAGGACGTATTAAAGTCATAACCAAAATTGGCGGGTACTCTAGCTCTTTTGCTTATCCTTAGTTTAATAATTTCCTCTTCCTTTATGTCATCATTGGTAGAAGAACTAGGGACATATTCTCTAAGAGTTTGCATATTCACTTTAGGAAATATATCCTCAAAGAACACTGCATCTCATGAGTCCATAATTGGTCTATAAGTATTACATCCCTCTTCATTAAGCATAACTCTATAGGCAGCACCATTAGAGACATATCTTACAAAAATTGAATCAATGGTCTTAGGCCCAATTTTCTTCCTCTTATATTTAGGTAGAACAACCTTAACTAGACACCTCCACACTTTCAAAAAGTGCAAGTTAAGTGGATTACCTTTCCAAATTTTATAAAGGGATTGATCTAGTTTCTTGTGAGGGACACTGTTTAGAACATAACAAGTTGAGAGAATAGCTTCCCCCCTCCCGTTTAGGTAAACCTGAGGAAATTAACATTGCATTCATCATATCCTTAAGTGTTTGGTTTTTTTTCTCTCGGCTATTCTATTTTGTTCAGGTGTATAAGGGGTTGAAAGATCATGAATAATCCCAACTTTTCTATAATAATCCACAAGAAAATCAGTACTATACTCACCACCTTGATTAGACTGTAATCTCTTAATTTTCCTTTCCAATTGGTTTTCAACCTCAACTTTGTATTTTATAAACATTTCCTTTACATCACTTTTATTTTTCAATAAGTAAACATTAGTAAATTGAGAACAATTTTCCACAAAAGTAATGTAATATCTCATTCCTTCTTTACTCACACAAAATTTAAAATCACCCAAATCTGTGTGCACCAAATCTAATTATTATGAGTTTCTCTCAGTCACTGATTTAAAAGGTTTCTTAGAGTGTTTATCCTCAACACAAATTTGACATTTTAGGTAACACATTTAGGCTTTGTATTCTCTTAATTAACCTCACATCCACATGCCCAAGTCTAGAATGTCATATGTCTAGAGACCCAATAATATGCACAGAAGAAGTAGATGTATTCATTTCAACATCAAGTATAAATAATCCCCCTTACGAAACCCTTTATCAACAAAATTCCCATTCTTAGTTAGAACTAGCATTAGAATCAAAGGTAAGTTTAAAACCAGCTTTGTTAAATAATGCACCAGAAATCAAGTTTCTACGTACATCAAGAGCAAATAGAAAATTTTTTGACGCCAAAACTTTTCTAGAAGTGAGTTTGAGAGTGACTTTTCCAACTCTTTGGACAGAAATTTTGCTAGATTTGCCCATGTACATGAGTTCACCATCTGCAACATCATTCAACTCCTTGAACAGGCTCTTGTTGGTAAGATGTGTCGTGTAAGT
>JAOTIZ010000203.1:36347358-36363472 GCA_027123425.1 Erythroxylum panamense
CGATTTCTGGAAAAGAAAGCTTTAGAAGGAATGAAGAGAAAGAACGTACCTATTTAGAGATTGGAAATGGGGAAATTGGACGGCGGAGTAAAAGAAATTTCTTGGGACCGCGAACGATAAAGAACGGGTGAAAGCGAAGCGTAAGCTGGAGAACGAAAGCAAAAGGTAAAAAATGCCGCAACTCGTCGACCCTGAATACTTATAGAGGGTCGATAGAAGGGACACCCAATCAAAGCTCGGCACGCGGAGGAAATCCAAGCAGGCTCGGACACGCGGCAGAATCCGAACCAAGGAGAACTAGGGTTATTCAAAATCGAAGCGGCGCGAACAGTTGAAAGGACGCGCATGACAGCTGTGCAACGGTTACAAGGACGATACGTATCAGATTCTGAAAAGCTGTCAGAGGGCGCGCGCCGTCAACAATAAATGCTCCACACGCTCGCTAGCGATGACCACTCAATCTGCTTCAGCACGAGCTGTCACACAATAAGTGCCGAGGCTGATCAGTTGGGGTACTCAGTCGGCCAATCCCAGTACGAGCGGTCACGCACAACCGGTCGACATCCGATCGATCAGAACTGCCCGGGCTGTCCCATGACCGAGCTACATTTCAATGCTCAACCGATCGCCTCAATCACGAGTCGTCCTAGGTACGAGCTATAAACCTCTACATACTCCTCCGACCCTTCTCTTCGCTCAGACTCGAGGAGTAGGGGGGTTTATGGTTGGGCCGGCCGTGTTGGGCTCGGACCTAGTCAAAACGACCCGTGGGCCGATCGGATCTCTTACCTTATGGCCCCGCCAAGCCCAAGGCCGCCGATCCACACTCTCCACAACCCACTAGCATGAGATGACCTTCCATGCAGAGATAGAAGTCTACGTAAAGATCTAAACTTAGCTAAAAAATCATATATAAAGTATAATTCTCCCATAACAGAGGTACGTAATCGAAAACCTAGTTTTCTGGCTTTTACAGCAATCACACCTTCACCAAAAGACTGACTTGAGCGTCGGAGGGGCTAATCGGGACATAACCCCCGACGTACCTTCCTTGTTTTGCAGGTATCATCACGTCGGATTCATCACAGAGAGCAGTCAACTTATGAATCCGAACGGCAACGCACAATTCAGCCAAAATCCGACAAAACTAAATCTTAAATGAGAACTCAATTTAGCAGTTCTTCCCAAAAAAACGTGGTTTCAAATAAAAAGCATCCACAGTTACACCACTTCAAGTTGGGTCACATCTTACACCTATCAACCAGCCCAATCCCTCCACGAGACGGGTCTAGGTGCCACCAAATGGGTAGTGGAGCGAGCTACTTTTAGCTTTGGAAAGTTATAACGGTCAAGTGTAGGTGAATGACAAAAATGGCCACCATAAAATCACATGTAATGTAAAATGGATGGTCCCCCATTGGGAGTCCTACTTCAGTTTCCAATCACAAAACAAGCTTCAGAGAACAGAGGAGAGAAGAGCATTGCATTGTCCCCATCTCCTTGGAATTTTTAGCTTCTTGGTTTATTATCAATTCCATGTTGATGCAAGCAACTCATGATGGAATATCTGAGGTTGCAACTCAATCTAATCCTTTTATGCTACGATTGGAATAACTTGAAAGTAAAGGAATTTTGTTATACAGCAATGTCACATAAATCCATTTGGCGAGAATCATGAAGACTTGGAAACCAGAAGACCTCAGTCACATGATGTTCTTATTATTGGCCATGGTGTGTGGAAACATAAACCATTGTAACCGAACCTTTTTTTAATGATCATTAGTGACCAAAACTTCCAATACTACAGCTGTACAGTAATTAAATATATATGTAATTGTCTAAGGGGAATCTTAGTTGAATATTCATCTATCTACATGGTCTTGGACAATGCACATACATATTATTTGTAATAATAAACAGATCCTATTAATCTAATTTGTTAATAGATCTCTACCCGTTAAGAAAATATTGTTAATACGTTTTGTCTCCTGTAGTGAAGGCCAAATTACGCACTTTAATGATCAATTATTGATATTGATTGCCCAGCTGTAAGCGAACTTTATATTCTAGTCATGTAGCGTTTCATTGACTACATGGAGCAACCACCCTTGTAGATTAAATGAATTCTTTACTTCAGAGATTCGACAACTATTTTTTAAAAACCAAGTATGTGAGAGGTTATTATTTATCAAAAAAAAAAAGAGAGGTTATTAAAATAATATTTTTAATTATTAAGGGCTTAGTCTAATGAGTAATGAACAGTGCAATTGACGGATCGATTTTCGTCACTAAAAACTATTCAGCTTTCATGAAGATTTACAAGACATAGAGCTTTTTCTACTTTAGATTTCTTGATCCAGTAAACATATGGGCGTTATTGCTAATGTTCTTTACTTCCATTCCTTTTCTTTTTCATTGTAACAACTAACTTTGTTCTTTCAACATTTGAGTTGCACCTCATATTTAAGTACTAATTAGATTCCAGTCCCTTAATTTACTTATTATTTTCCCTTATGAGACTCATCAATCGACACATTTCACAAGATTAATTAAAAGGGGCTAACTGTCAACTAATCTAAGTTTAGGCTTGAATTGCATGAAGTAAGACATTACATCATCATATTGGAATCACTTGAAAATTAGCAATTCATAAAGCTGTTTTCTAAAGTAACTTATATCAATCATAACTAGTTCGTGACTTCTTTCGCAAAAGTTAAGCCCACACGCCAAATATTTCGTTACTTTTAATTTCTTGCATCAGACATAAAGATGTTGCAAAATTGTCTACGTACCTGACATCAATCAATCAGAGTTTCAATACCCCGATAGGTACTTAAAAGTTAAAACTCGATTAAATCATATATCTTAATAAATGCAAAAAAGGAATCTAAGCTGCTGATTACGAAATAGGACAACAAATTAAGGTCAAGCTTACACTCAGCGATTTCTGTGGTTATAATGTTCTAATCTTATCCATATATTTATATAAATTTTATATAAATATATAGATGAAATTTAATGAAATAAATCATAATATTATAATTGAAACAAAGGATCTATTCCCAATTTGTTAGCTCCACTTGTTTAAAGGTGAGAGATGATTAGCCGCCGATTAGCAAGAAAAGTCTACTGATTGAGGTTATCTTATATTTTAAAAATATATTAAAAAATAATCAATTCTTCTTTGCTGTAGTGAGAAAATTATTTTTTATTTTTAAAAGAAAATTTGACTATATTTTATAAGTAAATATTTATTGAAAAATAAATAATCTTAACATTAAAATGAAAAAAATTATAGTAACTTAGTCCCAAACACTAGTTATTATACTCATAATAATCTATTGTTTTTTGTGTTAGAAAAAGAACATTTGTCAATAATCAAAATTCTTTGAAAACATGGACATTGAGAAATGGAATATTGTGTTCGACTTCTTTGAGATTAAGTGATGAATATAAATTATGAAAAATAAATAATTTAATTATATTTCTAGAAATATTGTACAACACAATAATGTAATTAATTATATTAGAATACTATACACAATAAAGAAAATTCAACGTAATTAAGATTGTGTAAAGTAATTCAAAGGCACGTGAGGTTGAATTAAGGAACACCTAAGGTAGCTCTTTAAGAGCACGTGGGAAGTGGGGATAAGTGCTTAATGCCTTAACTGTGCAGTTTCGACTAATAAAATAAAACTCCAAAATCTCAACTTGTTTTTCCTTTGCAGAAAACAAACATTGTTCTAAATTGCAAATGGATCTACAGGAGCCACATAAGATTTGACTTCTATTTTGTCTTTGTCACCAGAAAGGTTACTAGCATCATCGTCCACAATTTAGTTGAATTCTCTACAGAGTGTGAAAAAATATGATAATATGCAATAATGTAGCTGTTAGAGTGTCGTATATTATTTAGATATGAAAATGTTAAATGATTTATAAACGGTAAGGGTCAACTATTCAAACAACTAGTTCTAGTTATTTAGACAATGGTTATCCAATTCTTGTTAGTGGACTCTACACTCTGCCCATATTAAAAATTTAATATGGTATCATAGCAGGTTTGGTCCAGATTATTAATTTTTCGGTTGTCCGTCTGGATGTCCAATCCCAGCGGCCCGGTCCGGTTATCACTGCATATATTTCAAGTGACAACTGGATGTTCAGCTCAAGTTACACTTGAGGGGGAGTGTTAGAGTGTCTCATATTGCCTAGACATGAAAATATTAAAGGGTTTATAAATGGTAAAGGTCAACTATCCAAAAAATTAGTTCTAGTTATTTGGGCAATAGTTGACAGAAACCTAATTTTTATTAGTGGACTCTACACTCTGCTCATATTAAAAATTCAATAGTAAGGAAGTTATTTTTACTAGAGTAAATGTAATGTGTCATAAAGATCTTCCAATAAAAATGAATGTGTATACATATTTATAAAATAAAATAGATAAATAAGTCAAATAAACATAAAAGGTGAAATTATAATATCTCAATAATATGCAAGGTTTTAGTGCCAGGAAACGATTTCATTTAAAATTCTAAATCTTCAAATAAAGTTAAAAAATAAATCAATATATTCTTCTATCTGTCATTTCTTTTAAGAACAGTCTCACATAGTTAAAGGTTACTCAAAAATACTTCCCCTTTTGACTTAATTATCACTGACCAACTCCTTTGCAAAAAGTAAAGATAAGACGGCCGGACTACAACCCAAGTCTCCTGGGGTTTGAATTTGTGATAAAAATACAAGTGCAAGACGTTAATTACGAAAAAGTCAGAGGATATTTGCGCCCTATTTTTTTTTCTCTATTTCCTTTGAAAAGTAGATTCATTGGAAAAGTCATTTTCAGTAGAAAAGAATACAAGTTAGTATTTTCTTTGATGAAGTTTGAATTATAAACGAGTAGCTATCTCCTCTTTACTCTAAATTTCAACATCACGGAAAAGTTAAGTGTAGGCAAGTCATAAAAGAAAGTGATCATTATCGAAACAGATCATACCATACTTCTGATAGTATTTCCAGGCACCTTTATTGGGTACCTACCACACGAACAATGTCTTCTATTACAGCTAACCGTTTTTTTTAATACTTTATTTAAGACTCATGGACATATTTAATTGACATGAAGTTAATGCATACTTCGTATTCGTTTGTATAATCTTTTCAAGAATACTGAAGTACATACATATATATTCCCTTTATCGCTAACATTGCAATAAATAATTAAGTACCAGTTGCGATAACATTATTCTTTATAAAAGCATATTTATTTTGAAAATGGGTTCTCATTCAATAAGTATTATTTTAAAATTGGGATTGATTACAATCAAATTATGCCGTGAGTAAGAAAATAAAAGGTGATTCTCAAGCTTTTGGGGTTAAGCAGTGAGCTTAAATATTCATATATGCTGAATTCTATAGGTGATTACAAAGAAAGAAAAAAAAATATCCTTGAGAATAAATGATCTTGATTCACACCCAATAAATAATTGGGCAGGCAGATATTGTCTGTATATAAATGAAAACATTAGCATCATTGTCTATGAAAATTACTGGGACGAACAGAAAACTCCTGGACATATTCAACTGAAAATACCTGTTCAAGTAGGTCCAAATATTGACACAAACCTGAAAGAGAATTATATGAACCAAATTATTACGCGATTGAACTCTATAATTCAGTGGAACTGTAAAAACAAAGATGTTGAATTCGAGCGTATAGGTTCCAATTTTACTATATATATCCGCTGTACAATTTCAAATTCTTTGTCTCCTAAATTGTTTTCTTTGTTGAAAATTAATGTTAAGGAGGAATTCAGTTTAAAAATTGGAAATATAGTAAATTACGTTATACGGAAACGAAATGCTAAAACGAAAGCCCAGAAACATTGACTCTAAAATATCGAAACATAGAGGTTTTTGAGAAATGTTAAATAAATATATACCTTTTATGCATATTTATTTTTATATCTAATAAATAACTTTTTGTTGGATGCTAATAACACATGAGAGGGAGTAAATTGTGATTTTTTTTTTGTTTTCCTTGAAATTTTATAATAATTATATAACAAATATAATTATAACAGAAAAGAGAACAAATTAGTTTATAATAATTCAACCAAACAATCCTTAATTTACATTTATTTTTCAAATTATATTTTAGAATAAAAATATATTTTTATTATTAGATTATAAGTTAATATCTCATTTAGTTCAACAAATTCAAATTGAATAATTTTGAAAAATAATATAAAATTTTGTATAATTACCAAATATGAGTAACAAAAGCAGAACTTAGAAGTATAGAACAGAAAAAGATTTCAATAATCAAAATAATTGTAATACTATACATATAATTAGAGGATACTTTAATAATTAACATGTTTCCCAACAAAAAATCTTTTAAAATACAATTCTAGTGCATCAGCCTGCATGCATACATAGCTAGGAGCCAGTCAAAGTGGGAGGACCTGCGAGCCTTTGGCATCAAGACTCCAAAATGTCTAACCGGTTTGGTCCTTGGCTGCCTCAGATTACAAAGGATTGATGATGGCTGGCCTGTGATCTTTATTTTATGTATATTTGCTTCGTATGGAATCAGCTGGCAGGTATGGTGAATCTTGGAGCATCTGAGCAGGACAGCTTAGGTTTTCCTTCAGCACATAAATATGGCCGCCTTCCGTTTTTGTCGGGAGCAATAATAAACAAAGTTAAATATACAGCACAGAGAACGACCTACCTAGCCACTCAGCTGGGAGACTACCATTACCATTAGCATTGGAAGCAAGTTGCGCCTTGGTGATTGAAGTACAGCTAAGGAAGTTCTGTTTGTTCTTTTTTTTTTTAAAATTTAAATTGGTCAATATGTCAATTGGGACTCCAAGAAAGATCCAAAAAAACCTGGTAACTATTAATTTTCCTTACCGACTGAACCAAACTAGTCGTTGCGATCAAACCAGGATTTCAGGAGACAAGAAAGCTTTACTACTTTGGGGTCCACTACCGAGATTTTTACCATGACAAGGAGTTAGCAGAAGAGCCCGAGTGTACACATTATATGTGTTTTCTGGGAAGCTTAGACGTACTCGTTAAAAAAAGAAGAGGACCTTTTTGATAGAGAAAGAAAATAAAAGACTTTGTTGTAACAAAAGAAAATCAATCAAATACGTTTCAAAATTATTTTGTGTAATTAAAAATTGATTTTCTTTCCTTTTATGTACAAGAAAAAGCATTTTAATCTTGAATCTAAGTCTATAAATCCAAATAGAAAGCATATATATCCATTTCTTATTCGAAATACAATGAAATAATCTATTACGGTTTGCTGCTCTCTGGAAATTATATAAGATTAGAATAAAATTTTATTATTTAATTTAAAGTTAGGTTTAATGGCCTCTTCTATAAAAAGAACAAGCAAAGCTTTTATAACTTTGAATCAAAAGAATAAAATCATACAAACAAGTTTGATTATGCTACTTAGATTTTAATTAATTTAATCTCTTTTTTTTGTCATGTAGTTTCGGATACAAGGCTTTACATTACGTTTACGTCTTGAATAGTTTGGATTCCAATCTGCCACGTAAATAATACTTTTTCTTCCGCTTCCATTGTTTAAGATTTCCCACTTGCTTTCTGAAACGCTAAAAGCATATTAAAATGTAATACATGCTATCGCAGACCTGTCTCACGTGCTATTTTTATTTGGTTATCATTATCTTGATTCTTAAAATACATTCAACACTATGACTTTAGGGTATTAGTACCAAGAGTTCGTTATCATGAAATAAATTATATAAATCATTTTCATGTGTTGTCTCTCAATTAGTAACATTTGTCCCAGTAAATAACGACAGAGAAGTTGGAATGAGTTGGGAAATAAGTTCTACAACTTTTGGTGCTTGAAATGTGACCAAATTGCAAATTATTTGTTAGGGATATAGTTGTATACATAGCTGCAAATGATACTTTGATCTTTCCCTTAAATAAAATAAGTTCCAAATGAATTGGTTCGGGTAATATTTCTCAACTTTTTGCAATTGATTATTTAAGTTTATGAAAATTTATGGTGTTAAATGGAATATTCGTAATTGACACTTACGACACTAATTATATGATTGACCAAGAAGTACTAGATTTTCTTTTAAGTAGGCCCCGAAAGAAGAAGAAAGGTTGAAATATCAACAGACGTCTATTATTGAATTTACCCGACCTAATAGTCCTCTTTTTTGGGAGAACATTTATTGAAATTTATGAATGAATTTCACACTCATTTAAATTAACTAAGTACTCTCGATTTTATCTTTACAACCTTAATTTGCTATTGTTAATCTAAAGAAGCTTGTCCAAAATTTTGTGCTTCAAGCACTATGTAAGTATATGGCTAGACCAATCCAATTTCCGATACCCATTTTAATTATGAACAATTATAACAGAGTTGTGAAGAGAGATAACATACTTCTCACTCTATATTTCTCATTACACTATAAAACTCAAAATGAACATCTTTAAATAGAGTCTGTACAAAAGAAAAGTAGTTACCCTACTACTAACAGTAAACTAGCTATACTGCGTCAGTAATTACAAAAACTAGAAAACTAATAATCGTTACATCCCCCCCTCAAGTTGGACTTTGATAAAAATCAATCAAAGCCAACTTGGACAACAAACGATGAAACACTAGGGAAGACAGAGGCTTAGTAAAAATGTTCGCAACCTGCAAAGAAGAAGCCACATGAATCGGAGAAATAAAACCCTGCTTATACAGATTCCGAACAATATGACAATCGATGTCAAGATGTTTTGTCCGCTCATGGAACACAGGATTGCAGGTGATATGGATGGCAGATTTATTGTCTCAATGAAAAGGAATTGGTAAAGAAACTGAAATCTTTAAATCAGCAAGCAAATAACTATTCCATTGTAACTCACACACAGCCGAAGCCATAGCTCTGTACTCTGCCTCAGCAGAGCTTCGAGAGACAGTAGTCTGACGTTTTGTCTTCCAGGAAATCGGACAGTTGCCCAAAAATATACAAAAACCAGTTAACGACTTCCTGGTGGAAATACACGTAGCCCAATCCGCATCCGAATAAGCCTATAAAGACAAATCCGAAATCACAAGAAAATGAAGACCTAAAGATGGGTTACCTTTGAGATACTTCAGAACATAAACAGCATGACGAAGATGAATGGTGAATTTCTCATGAAGTGCAGATTTCAACCGATTAATAGTCAAAACAGAATTTCCACTAACAAGAAGATCATCCACGTATACCAGAAGCATTAAGAAGCAATCATCCGTATAAAACACAAACAAACAATTGTCATGCACACTTTGTTGAAAACCAAAATCGAGAAGAAAACCTGTGAGCTCTGCGTTCCACTGTCGTGAGGCTTGTTTAAGCCCATATAAATATCACACAAGCTTACAGACCTGTCCTTCACGTGCCTTAGTATATCCTTCCGGCGGTACCATATAAACATCTTCATCAAGATATCCATGTAAAAACGCGTTATTGATGTCCAATTGATTTAAAACCCATCCTCTGGCCGTCGCAATAGCCAGAAAAATCCGCACCGTTACAACCTTTGCCACCGGGGAAAAACTATCATTTTAATCTTCACCAAAAATCTGATTATACCCCTTAGCCACCAGACGAGCTTTATGCCTGTCTATCGTTCCATCCGGCTTGTATTTCAACTTATAGACCCACTTACTGCCAATAGCAGTCTTCCCAGTCGGCAACGTAGTAAGTTCCCAAGTCTGATTGTTCTCCAACGCATGTAATTCGGACTCCATAGCTTGAACCCATCTAATATCTTGACATGCCTCTCGAAAATTTCTAGGTTCCTTGGCGACATTCTCATGACAGAGAAATCCCGCCATATCTGCAGATAATCTATTATGAGCAGAGTAGGGAAAAGTGGCGGGTAGATGAGGTGAAGTACGAGATTGGGTATCTTGGGTGTGATTCACCACATAATCAGACATCCACGACGGTGCCCTCCTAATGCGGTTGCTTCTACGGTCTTCAGGAAGCTGAGAAAAACGATGCACCACAGCTGGATGCACGTCCGTCACTGGGCGTGTTATACGAGGCTCTACAGATAACGGAGAGACTCGATGCTCCACAGCTGGATGCACATCAGGGCATGCCACACGAGGTTCTTCAAAATCCGTGACTCTGCGTCCCACACGAGGTTCTTCAAGATCCGTTTCCACCTGAGGCCCAACACCTTGAGGAACGCGTGGAAGATCTACAGCCTCATTCAAATCAGGAAGGAATGGAATAGGTGTGCCCGTATCCTCAAAAATATGATGCCTTGCGCAAGGAAATAAACCTTCATGAAAAGTAACGTCCCTAGAGACGAATACTTTTCCTGTGTCTACATCATAAACCCTATAACCTTTTACGCCAGCGACATAACCTAGAAACAGACACTTAGAAGCTTGAACACCAAACTTATCCTTCTGCGGCTTAGTGTTTGTGGAATAACACAAACAACCAAACACCCTCAAAGTTCCAAGATCAGGAGGCTTGCCGAACAAGACTTCATAAGGAGACTTCCATTCCAAAGTAGCAGTGGGCAGATTATTGATTAGGTACGTAGCATGGAGAACAGCTTCACCCCAAAATTTATTCGACATGTGAGCCTGATGCAACAGAGCTCGTGCGACTTGAAGAATATGTCTATGCTTCCTCTCAACTCTACCATTCTGCTGAGGAGTATAAACACAAGATCGTTGATGTTGTATACCATGATCAGTAAACACTTGTTGGCAATTAGATCCAATAAACTCACCTCCAATATCTGATCGAACGATCTTAACTAGGTAATTATACTGTGTGCGCACCAGTAAGAAAAATTTGCGTAAAATAGAACCAACCTGATCCTTATTCTGCATAAGAAAAGTCCAGGTAATGCGACTGCAATCGTCGACTATGGTGAGGAAATAAAAGGCTCCTGTCAAAGAAGGTCTCTTATACGGACCCCAAACATCAACATGAAGTAATTCAAAAAATTTATCACTATGACTTTCACTAATGGGAAATGGTAATCGAGATTGTTTAGCCCTTGCACAGACATCACAAACAATATCTGAATTACTCAATCTTTTATTAACAAAAGGAAACTTCTGTACAATGTCAAAAGAGGGATGTCCTAAACGTTGATGCCATAATGCTGTGGAATCGACACCATTAACTCTGTTTACACATTCCGCACCTTTATTCAAGCAACAATCAACAATTCCAATTGTAGTTCTACTTAAGGAAACAGAAGCAGTAGTCAATACATCATTATGAAAAGATTCTGCTGTAAGGTAATATAGATGACCAACAGCTCTCCCCACAGCCAAGACACTCTTAAATTTCTGGTCCTGTAAAACACAGAAAGAGGGATAGAAAGTAAAAACTCCATCTCCATGTTGTAAGACTCGGCTCACAGACAACAAATTATACTTGAAGCTTGGAACATAAAAAACATGTGTCAACATAACATCCTTGCTAAGTCTTATTTCTCCCACCATGCTAACCTTCTTGATCGTACCATCCGGTAAGCTAACTGTTGATGCCCTTTTAGCCGGAACTAGCTTATTAAACAAGCTAGCATTACCCGAAATATGTATACTAGCCCCAGTATCCACTATCCAACACAAGTTCTTCATATCTTGATTGCCTAATTTCTTTTCAAGGGCAGAAATATTACCTGCAAATTCTGCACCAAAGTTCACTTTCTCCATGGTAGGCAACTGTTTTTGATCTTTCATCAACTTTGATAACTCCTGTTGAATGATTTCCCTCACACTTAATCCTCCAGTATCATCTTCACTATCCTCCAAAGGTGTCTCGGCCAAGTTAACTTTTCCTACCTTACCACTAATTTTCTTCTGTTGAGTGCGATTTTTAAGATCAAGATACCACTCAGGATAACCATGTAATTTAAAACACGTATCCTTAGTGTGACCATCTATTTTGCAAAACGAACATTTTTTATCCTCTTTATCAACTTTCCAATCCTTTTTCTTTCCATTCCCTTTCCCTGGATTATAAGGTTTTACTGTCCCTGCGCCAATCATAAGGGCATTCCCTTCTGTTACCTCCCAAAAAGAATCGGAAACCTGTTTTTGCCTTTCCACATTCATCAGCATCGAATACACCTTGTCGATATTAGGATAAGAATCCATCATGAGAATCTGGTTCTTGACATGGCTATACGAGTCTTTCAGTCCCATTAAAAACTGAATAATTTTTGCATTATTGTTGAGCTTCATGATTTTGCCAGAAACATCACAAGTACAACATCCACAAATGCATTGTGGAACGGGTATGATACACTGCAGTTCATCCCACAGTTTGCAGAGTTTTGTATAATACATGGAAAGACTAGAGTTACCTTGTGAAATACTGCCAATTTCTCTCCGAATTTGATATTCTTGAGGTCCTGTAGAATCACCAAACCGATTTGCAAGTTTATCCCACAGATCCTTGGCAGAGGACACGTAAAGAAATGCATCATGCAGATCCTTAGTCAATGAATTCAAAATCCAAGATTCCACCATTGCATTTCCACTCATAATCTCTTCATAATCATCCGCATCCTCAGCTGGAATTTGAATCTTGCCAGTTATATAACCTAGTTTGTGCTTAGCTGCGAGAGCTTTCTTCATAGACGTACTCCATGTTCTGTAATTGAAACCATTCAAGGGAGTAGTGACGAGGCATGCACCTGGATTATCTGAATCTTTCTTTGAGATTGTTGCCATCTCTGATCTTCAGTTCTTGAAAGAAAACCGTTTTCCGATCAAGAATTCGACATCTTAGATCAACTGCTTGAAGCGGTTATGTCTCTGATACCATATGAACAATTATAACAGAGTTGTGAAGAGAGAGAACATACTTCTCACTCTATATTTCTCATTACACTATAAAACTCAAAATGAATGCTTTAAATAGCGTCTGTACAAAAGAAAAGTAGTTACCCTACTACTAACAGTAAACTAGCTATATTGCGTCAGTAATTACAAAAACTAGAAAACTAATAATCGTTACATTAATCACATATATATATATATATATATATATATAATATTAAAAACCGGTGCAATATCTCTCAGCTTTCAATTTGGATGATTTGAAATGGAAAAAACTTCATGACTCCAAATGGAATATTCAGTTGAAACTTACACAGTAAATTGGATATATCCAAAAATGATGGAATTCTAGGTGTTGCTTAAGTTTTCATAAATTTTTTAGTCAAAACCCCAGAGCCTCATGACATGAAAAAATCCAATATTTGAAACACACTTTATAAATGTAGATGGACATAAGAAGTATCCGCGCGATATATTAATTAGACATAGAAATTAGTTAAAAACTGAATAATGCTATATAAACAGTAGGGAAATGATAATACGATAGAGATATAGGAACATATATATAATAATCGAAATGTTAGAAATTGCAGAAAGGTGAGATGTCCTTGTACATGGCACATCGTGTATAAGTTTTCTTTCTGAAAAAAAGGTCAAAGTAATGGGGCCAGACCAATGTCAAATAATGACAGGTTGGAGAGTTGGAGGCGGCCATCGTTTTTGACCCCCATGAAAATAAAAATTTGCAGGCTGTGAAAGGCCACTTGTGACAAACTTCATAAAACTAATTTGTTTTCACATGCCCATCCCTTTCCCATTGCTTGCTTGACTTAAGAACTACACAACTTACAGGGCCCTGCTCAGAGTGGTCGAGCAAAAGATTTATTATACGAGAACTGCTTTGTGCATCTACTGAATTTAGAAAAAAAAGTGTTACATGTTATACTTAACTACGACTTAGCGAGTCGTACTCAATTTGCTAGAGATTAGTGGTAAATGTTCATACTTCTGTCCCTAATTCTAAAGATGGTCAATGTTATTAAGCTATAAAATGACATGGCAAAACTTAATTGGATAATACTTTCCTTCATTCATTAAGTATGACCTTGTAGTTCGAAAATTTTGGTTTCAATAAAAAACATTTCTATACGTAACTTAGACAATATCTGTAGGACCAAATTTATATTTGATGCGGGACTCTTTGAACTGACACAAGGAGTTAAAACACTAGCATAAATGAAGGCCTTGTGGGTCTATATAAGCAACTACTTCCCCTCCAAATTCTCATACCATACTGTATCCACATATCGATCCCTTAGTTTGGTGTTTTTTATCCAAACCAAACGTTGTAGCTACAGTCACTTGAACACTGTCCTCTTCCCCTCTCTCCTTCTCTCTGTCTACTAAAGACATGGCTGGCCCTAACGTAGATGGCCTTCCAAGCCAAACTGCAGAGAAGGCAATTACAGACTTTGATCCTCCAAAGAAACCAAAGAAAAACAAGTATGCTATGGCTTGTGCTATCCTGGCCTCCATGACCTCAATCTTACTTGGTTATGGTAAGTCTTACCAACTTCAACTCTTCTTTTGGTCCCTAATTCATTGCAATATCAGAGTCTTTACACTGTTTCTAAGTGAACAGGGTCTATCTATCGAGAATAATTGTCTTACAACAGGGGCCTCCTTACAATGTTATTTACTTGGAAACTGTTTTCTGGTTGTATGGCTAATTTTGCTCTGACACAAGTTCCATTAGAACATGACATGATTTCCAGGAACGAGAAACAAGTTTGCAAAAATTTTTGTATGTCTTTTTGGTTGACATACGTATATTAACGACTTGCTTCACTTTCGGACAGATATTGCAGTGATGAGTGGAGCTGCCATATTTATCCCAAAACAGTTCAAACTCAGCGATGTAAAAATAGAAATCCTTGTTGGTACACTGAGCATTTACTCGCTGGTGGGATTTCGGATTGGATAGGTCGGCGGTACACAATTGTGGTGGCCGGGGCCATTTTCTTTGTAGGAGCTCTTCTCATGGGATTTGCCACCAACTATGCCTTTCTCATGGTTGGTCGCTTTGTCGCCGGAGTTGGAGTCGGATATGCCCTCATGATTGCGCCTGTTTACACTGCAGAGGTCTCTCCGGCATCTATTCGTGGATTTCTCACCTCGTTTCCTGAAGTATGTATGCATATAGTCTTTTTAACAGTGCTTTCTTGTTCGTATAAGGCATCATTTCCATGTCCAAAGATCTTTCTGATCTTTTCCAGGTTTATTAAGTTGTCCCTAATTTAGTTTCTTTTGAAAAAAGTATTTCCAAGTTGCCAAGTTGTTAAAAGAAGCCCTTTTTAATCCTGTTGAAGATTTTCTTGAAATTATCATGGAGGTACCAAGAATCAACCTTTTTATGATTGATGAACCATAATAAGAAGAGTTTATGATATAAATCTAACAAAACAAACCTCCCAAAACACCAACCTCATCCTATCTAAGCACGGATTTTACAAAATCTCCTTGTTCTTAGATACTATGTCGCATGCTAATAATTTCTGGTAGGTGTTTTTGGTTTGAATCTTCAATGACCTTGTTCATTAAAACATTCGGCAACGTTAACTTCGTGGCCTTATGACAGAAATTTCATTTCCATGCTAATGATTGAAAGTAAGCTAAATATGTACCGAAAATCCATTGACAGGTGTTCATTAATGGGGGCAGTTTGCTTGGATATGTATCCAACTACGCATTCTCCAAACTCCCAGATCACTTAGGCTGGCGATTCATGCTTGGAATCGGCGCAATCCCTTCATTTTTCATGGCCTTAGGCGTTCTAGCCATGCCAGAGTCGCCGCGTTGGTTAGTCATGCAGGGCCGATTAGGTGACGCAAAGCAAGTCCTGGACAAAACCTCTGACACTTCAGAAGAAGCACAGCTACGACTTATGGACATTAAAGAAGCGACAGGAATACCAGAAGACTGTAATGACGACATAGTTAAGGTCCGAAAGAAAAGTCACGGAGAGGGGGTGTGGCGTGAGCTTTTCTTGCATCCAACACCAACCGTTCGTCACATATTAATATGCGACGCTGGGATTCATTTCTTCCAACAAGCTTCGGGTATTGATGCTGTGGCTTTGTACAGTCCTAGGATCTTTGATAAAGGCAGGGATCACGTCGTCAAACGACAAGTTGCTTGCAACAATAGCTGTTGGATCGGTGAAGACCATCTTCATAT
>JAOTIZ010000203.1:36460057-36474226 GCA_027123425.1 Erythroxylum panamense
GGATGTCCAATTATATATGTACCTAATGGTTTACACCATTTTAATTTCACCGACGGAATACACAATTCCGTCGGTTAATATTTACCGACGGAATTGTGAATACCGTCGGCATATAACCTGAACTAAATTTGGCGACGTCCGAAATTCCGTCGTTAACGCCTCCACTTACATCCGAAACGTTGCGACGGTGGTTCCGTCCCTAAATTATACCGACGGATATATTCCGTCGGTGATTAGTGAATTTCACCGACGCCATTTCAAATCAATGTCCGTCGCAAAATAATAACAACGGATAATATTCCGTCGGTTACCCGTTGACAAAATACGACGGTATATTTCCGTCGGTAAGTTATAACGACGGCCATGTTTACGACGGTTTCTTCTTTCGTCGCGTTCCGTCGGCAACTATAATTTCTGACGGAAACAACGATTTCTCCGACGGAATATTCCGTCGGAGAACGTGAGTTTTCTTGTAGTGAGAGGTAATACAAGTAATATTGAGATTCCTCTTCAAATCAGAATAAGATTGCAAGAAAGATTCCTCTTTACTTAGAAAGATCATACAAAGGTTATTCTTTGCCTTAAAAGAAGAATTGTAGTAGAATTCTAACAAAAGTCTTTAAAGTGAACATAGGCAAGAGTTGTTTGCCTAACCATTATAAATCAGTATACTTAAACAATTCTCTATTGCAAAATAGTATGTATGATATACTTCAAGTTATTACACTCAACTTTAACCATAACCCAAGTTTCACAAAAAAGGAGTTATTCTAATGGTCAAAAATCATAATATAAAAATATGTTAGTGATGCTTCTACCTGTAATCTAGTCTCTAAATTCTTTAGGGGCATTTAATAACTCCTTGCAAAACATATATTTAGCACAATCAAATAGTCCTATAAAATGGTAACTAAGGAAAAAGATTGAGATAAAGTCACACAATTGATAATCATAAATACACTATCAATTACACACATTACATTACATAGATTACAATGATTATAACGGAAAACATTTCACCCAGGTTTTGCCAACAAAGCATAGCCTAAATAATGTACAATGACACTCTTGTTTGTGATTTCTTCATAATACTCTTTCCATCACATAATGAATAAAATTATAACTTTGCAATAATTCCTTAGATCTTGAAACCTAAAAAATCCAAAGAGTTTCAATAAATTAGGAAAGAAATTACCTCACTCTGGATAAATCACCCAAAATCTAGTACCACTCACTCAGTGCCGGCCCTGGGCAGGGACAAGCAAGGCACCTGCCCAGGGCCCACAATAAAAGAGGGCCCCATCTTGTAATAAATGTGCTATGCTGCCTCAAAATGGACTCTATTTCTTCGTTATTCTACTTTTCTACAACTTTTTCTTCCTTTGTTGGGCTATTTGTCATTACAGAAGACATTTATTATAGAAGAGTATTAAATGTAGTAATAAATGTAGATAACGTTGGTGGAGGCTGTTAATATTTCATTTTTCAAGAGTAATAAACGTAAGCAACTTCCAAGATTCAACGTTAACTTGTTATACTATAAATAGTTTTGAAATATTTAGGTGTATTTTTACCTTCTAATTTCTTTATTTTTATCAATAAATGTATTTAAGGTACTTCAACTAAAAAATTAGCAGCAAAAAATTTTGTGATTCTATCTTCTAAGTTCTGAGTATAATTTAAAGGTAAAGTTTATGATTTTTAATGTATTTTTAGCTTATTAAATATTTGAATATGTTATAATTAATTTATAATTTGTCATTAACGTCGACATTATATTAGCTTATTTCCTAAGTATGTTAATTTCTTGTATTTTTAGAAATTAGTGTCGCTCTATCATTAAAATTTGTTCTTTGTGTTTTATTTTTAATATTTGATATTAAATTTTGCTATTTATTTTTTCCCTCTATCACAGATATAATACCATTTATATATCTTTGTGATATATTGTGAAGCTATTGAAGTTTGGTTGTGCCTGCATACTTCTTCCAGTTCCATACATGTGCTTTTGTTATTTTTCTAGCCCAACTGTGTTACAACTAATTTATATTATGTTGCCTAAACAGCATTTGTCCAGAAGTGAAAAAAGGAAAAAAAAAGAAAAAAGAAAACAAGTAGCACAGTTGATAGAATCCCAAAAAGGAGCAATTAATAAATTTATTAAAAGAGTAGCTCTTCTAGTGAGAGTCTCGAGAAATTAGGTGAAGGTAGTTTTGAACAACATAAAAAAAATTAAATGATGAGATTCATATTCACGAAGATATTAGAAATATGATTGAACATAATCATATACCAATTGCATCCATTTTAGAAAATTTAAAGGCAGATGAGCAAGTAAGCCCGTATTGAATATTTATGATCCTAGAAATTTGGATAGTCTTGATAATAAAGCAAGGGATATTTTAGTTGAAAAAAGATCTGTAAGAGAATTGAACCTTATGTTTCCTTTAGTCTCGTCATTTTTCATATTCTTATTATTATAGATATTTGAGTAATGGAGAAATTAGCGATAGAAAATAGTTGGTTTATTTTAAACATGTAGATAAAGTATATTATTTTTGTTGGAGCCTTTTTTTATATTTCTCCCGGGACTTATAAAATGATAGGAACGGCCTTGTTCAGGGACGTTATAATTATGATTCTTTTAAATCCGTTAACTATTAAAGGTTATATAAATAACCTGAATGCGAGTAAACTCTTAAAAAGTACATATCGGTCTTTAAATCTCATGCAGAATGTAGGTTTGTATTTATAGATTGGTAACTTAAGACTTGTCAAATACGGAGCCGATGGGATGCTATGATTCCATGAAAAGTTGGTATATAGATAAGCTGTTATGATTTTGCTAAGATTGATGATAATCACAAATCTTTTTGTTAAAGAAAAAGTTTGTTATATTATTATTTAGTGATTATAAAAAATATTATCCAGTCAAATAAAAATTATTTAATTATTATTCACTAATAACCGTGATTAGATAGTTACAAGGCTCCCAATCTCATCAAATATATTGAAGACACAAACTCAGCCCAGCCTTAAACAAGTGAGCTGCCCAACAAAAGCTGAAACTACAACTGTCCCTAACATATTAATACGTGTATAGTATTGAGTCATGCTTGCCGACAAAACTTTAACTTGAAACATAAAACGTAGACCGGTTGGTATAAAACGATCAAAGCCTTGTACTTTAGTTTCTTTTTGTTACGTGCAAAGGAAATAAAAGCATGAAATTAGAAACAATATATGCAATGAAAGTATGAAACTACAAGTAAATTTATATATATATATATATATATATAAACTCATTCCTGATTGACAGATATCCCAGCCCGTCTGGCTTGTTCTGCTAATAAGGTTATCAGCTTTATTGTTCTTCTCGGTTTTGCGATCTGGGTATTAAATTCTCTATATGGAATTTGCCGTTTCTGTTTTAAACGATTAAAAGAAAACAACCATTATTAGGAAGTTAGCACTTCAAACTCAATTTGGCACTATCTAGGAATCGGATCAATTTTAGTTGTGTATATGTGTATTATGCATTCTATGATTGTTTAGTTTTACCGTACGGGTTTAGGCTGATGGGTCTCTCTGTAGGGTAATGGATTCGGGATGCCAAGTGCAGAGAGTTCATTCTAACTGTAACCGGGTAAGTGCAGGAGCTTTCAATTAGCTGGCCTTATGTTTACTAATTTATGCCTGTTTCAGCTGTCTGTATTTGTTTGGTCTATCGAGTGCTACTTTGCTTCTTGTTTTGGATTGATTAAATTCTGATGTGTGGTTCGTAATTTGGCATATTACCGTCGGCTTTAGCGGAAAGTTGTTCCTGGGTCAATTCCATACCCGAAAAGATTAGATATTGCTTTGTTCAAAGAATACTAGACTAGTGCGAACCAACTCTTAGTAACAATAGAAGAATTAGCTGTTGTAATCCCCTTGATGTCATTAAACACAATAGCTTTCATATTGGTTATTCTTCTTTCGCTTCGATTTCTGCTCTATGAATTTTATATTTGTGAAGAATGGGCTTATTTTCAATTTTTATACTTCTTATAAATGATATGTCGAGTGATAATTGTGTTAGAATCCTTTCCAGATTCAGAGACTGTAGCAAGGGAAATAAGTTTGATTTTGTAATTGCTTTCAATTATCATTTGAAGTCATTAACCTGGAGAATTATTTTTTAAGAAGGGGATACATTGAAGAGGAAAGATCTATCAAGTAGTTTTTGGCCATGTTACTATTAACAAAATGGAAATCTGTCTGACAGGCTGGACCTCTTCTTTTGTTTTATGTGTTTTTTATTTGTTTTTTATTTCACTCCTATAAGTGGAAGTTTAGTTTAGTAATGCACACCGGTGTGACATAAGACGCTCAAGAATGTAATTTTGATATAGTAAACATTAACTTTGTTGAACTTAGATGTTTATTTTGGTTATTAAGGTTTGTGCAGATGAGCAGTCTTGGTCTTCGATTATTGTGGCATTTTGTACATCTTCTTGTGAACTTGTGGTACTTTGGAGTTAGTGTAGCTGGGAAACTTGAAAGTTATGTAATCTCTTGTGGGCTGCTGAAGCGTTATAAAGATCTTAAAGTTGATCATATCGAGTATCTCGCTATTGTGGTTGAAAGTGAAGATGCTTATCAAATCGATAAAATTACTGAGCTTTTGCAATGGTTGGAAGCCATTGGTGTGAAAAACTTATGCCTTTATGACGTGGAAGGTAAGATGTGAGAATCTTTGAAAACATAGTTGTTACGATGGTCTGCTATTGCAATGTTAATGTAAACCCCAAAAGAATTATATCCAGTTAAAATGTCAAACATTTTGTTGTTGGATTTCCTTTTTGTTGTTTTAGGGATATTGAAGAAATCCAAGAAATCCATCATAGAGAAGCTAAAAAATGCAGTACTTCTTGAGGTAGTACCATTTATCTCTATCGATAGAGTATCTTTTCCTTTCAGTTTATTTTCATTTGTTATCTGGTTGCTATTGTAAAGTTCTCATTGTTACTCATCAGCTCATCAGCTTACAGCATTACCAAAACCACTTCTCCTTTTTTTTCACATTTTATATCAGTTGAGTTAAACCAACAATTTTGATTTCGTCTACGAACTTGTTTATATGCCTTGATGAATTTGTTACAGCCAGCTCTGGTTAGCTTTTGGACGTGTGTGTGTTTTAGTTGTTTTTTTGTTTTTCAAATGAGTTATATATTCAGAAAGATGCTCTTGGAAGCTCTCCATTTTGATGATTTTTGTGGGAATCAATATTGAACATGTGATTATGCTTAGAAATGCCAGCGTCAACGGTTGAGCTTTATCCAACCAATTTCTGGCTTTTACAGGAATTTGAGGAAGAAATTTTACTGAAGGAACAGAACCATATGATTTTGGAGTTCGCTTCAATCTCTGATGGAAATGAGATGGTGGCTAAGGCTGCCAATCTACTCTTTGTGAAGTATATGAAATTTGCAAGTAGTAGTGCACAAGGTGAAATATTTACGGAAGCTCATTTGGGGGAGGCACTCAGGACTGTGGGTCAGCACAACTTCTTAGATTTGCGTAGTAGCTTTAGAGTGAATTCTTATCATTTTTTGATACTCACCTCTATAGAAATTAATTTTGTTATACTTATAGGTTGCAAAGGACAAGATCCTGATCTGATGTTGGTGTATGGGCCTGTAAGATGCCACCTTGGTTTTCCAGCATGGAGAATTCGATATACTGAAATAATGTACGTGTTCTAGTTTTATATGCAATTAAGTTAATGATGTCGTCATTAATACGTGAGGAATCCTGTGAAAGTGTGGTTTCCCTGTGCCCTAAGTTATACATTCTATTTCTGCGACAGACATATGGGACCCTTGAAGTCTATGAGATACGGTTCTCTAATGAAGGCCATGCACAAGTTCACGCTTGTGCATCAGAACTACGGTAAAAGAATTATCTCTTCTTTATATATGTTAAAAAAAGGTCATTAATAGTAACAAATTTATGAAAAGTTGGTTGGTTGAACTATCTGATTGTTCTTTTTTTCTTTGACAGGTAAATAGATACTACGTTAGAAATTTGTTGTAATTTATGCATCTGTAGAGGTGAAGTGATGAATACCTTATGAAGCAGTTCTTCTTTAGTCGTATTTGTTAACAGAGCTTCTACCCTCTGCTGCTGGTTGTCAATCTATCATCCATTCGACTTGTTCAGAATTGGGGATAGCAATAGAAGAATGGAGATTTGTAGAATCTCATTTGCTATTCTTATTAATGATCTTCTAGAATCACTAAAATTGGAGATGAAATTGAAAGACAACCTAATACTGAACAGAAAGAGCTAGGAATAAGTGTTCGCCAAACCAATGCTAGTACTGCTTTAAAGTTTGAACATCGTAGAATAAACCAACAAGCTGTTACAGGTGAAGTGATGGTTTAATCTTGTTCTATAGCTTTAATTTTCATCTTGTTTTCTTAGAAAGGAAAAAAATTATGATGCTAGATAAGATTATGCCTTATTAAGACGAACCTGGTTGAAGAAATGAGCTAATATAAGATTAAGATGCAAAACCTAAAGCAACAATCTTTTCGGATGTTTGTGGCTGTAGATATGTTGGTTAAGCAAATGGTAATTCTTAGTAACCATAGGTTACGAATTTATCTTGTCTATTGAAACACAGAGTGGATTGCATAGCTGATTGGTAGGTCGTGCTGTAAGACGACTTCCCAAGAGAGATCCAACCCTCCCATTTCTTTGGAGTATCGCCACAAAAACGTCTTAAATAGGTCTCCAGTTTTTGTTTATAGCCTTCGCCCGTCCATCCATTTGCGGGTGATAGGTTGAAATTCTCAGTTGTACACTTTGAAGTTAAACGTCTCACTCCAAAAGCTACTCAGACAAGTGGCTTCTCTGTCGCTAGCTACCGTCTCCAACATTCCACGAAGCTTAAACACATGATTAATAAAAAGTTGAGCGACTCTTGAGCTATGTACGGATGCATTTATTCACATAATTCCTCGCATCTCTGGCTATATTTTTCTAGTGAAACAAAATCTACATTCTTTTAATTATTGCCAGAGTGGCCTCCCTGAGGTTAATCATATGCCAAGGTGATCAATTTCCTCCCTAGCTCTTGATCATTGCTTATCACCAGGCGCCCTTTCTAGCATAGTAGCCCCTGCATTTCCTTGATTGCCTTCAATCCTTCGTATAAGATCCTGTACCAAATTCCCTCTTCCATCCTTGTCTGCTTTCTTCCAAAAGGGGTGTTTGAACTTGGGAAACCGTCGTTGTTAGCAGCTCCATACTTGAGAAACATGAGAGGGCATCTGCAGCTTGGTTCTCCTTTTCGCTCCTATAGATAGTTTCAAAGTCATACACCATTAATCTTGGTAGCCAATGTTAGTCACGGTTCTTTGTTCCAACAGGTATTTGAGGTTCTTATAGTCTGTTTGAACCTTGAATGGCTGTCCACAGAGATAATGTTGCCAATGTGTTGGTAGTATGTGAACACCAGGAGCTAATTAATTTACAAAACTTGCACAATGTTTGATTGCTATAATGATGCTTAAGAATTCTCTCATACGTCGACAACCCCACATGTTTTGGGGCCAATGCTTTACTTAAAACTGCAATCGGGTGTTCATCGTAATACTGCTCCGCCATTTTCGCACGCATCTGCTTCAATGGTAAAAGGTAATGAAAAATTGGGTAATGCCAACACTGGTGCCAATACAAGTGCCACCTTGAGTTGATCAAATGCATCTTGCAGCTCCACTCCCCAATCCTACATTCCCCTTGAATTTTTATTCAACAATTCAGTTACCATAATGCCTTATAAACCTTCTATAAGACTCTGTTAACCTTGAAGTTCCTCTAGTGAATTTGATTTGTGCCATTACTAAATAGTTTTAATTTTCCCTTCTTCAGTCGATACTACTTAAGCTAAAATAGAGTATCCTTGATAATTTATTTGCCGTGCTCCAAATTTAAAATTAGACCCTCTGATAAAGAGTTGGTTCATGCCGAGCACCTATAAACTTGATCAAAATGGGTTAAATGTTGCTTAAAAGTCTCATTGTATATGAGTATCATAAACAGAAAACCTATAGAATTTTCCTCAAATATGGTCTAAATATCTCGTTCATGAGGCCCTGAAATGCGAATGGTGCATTGGTGAGTTTGAAGCGTTCATTCTAAATACTATCTTTGGTATGTCACTCTCCTTCATGTGTATTTGATGGTATCCCAAACTCAAATCGAGCTTGGACTACTAGTTGGACCTTTTGAGTTCATCCAATAATGTCTCGATTAGGGTAAATGGGAATTTGCTCTTGATAGTATACTTGTTTAACTCACAGTAATCAACACACATACTCCAGTTTTTTCTTAACAAACACAACAAGAGATGCAAATGGACTCAAGATGTGTCGAATCAATCCTCACTTCGGGAGCTCTTTAACTGCATTTTTATCACATCTTTCTATTCTCTAGAGTATTTATAAGGTCTGATGTTTATAATTTCCATACCATCTCGTAACCGAATGTCATGATCATGTGTTGTTCAGGGAGAAAGTTGTGTCAGTTTGTTAGATATGCATCATTTTGCTGCTGAATAATAGATCAATGACTAGCTATCATTTCACTAAAAGAATTTGCTAAATTTTAGAGATTTTATTGATTTTCAAAATAAGATTTTTCTGCAGATTTACCTACAAATTGGTATCAGAGCTCTATTGTTCTTAAAGGACTTGTGTTGATTGTGAGTGAATATGTGAGGAACCTTTCACTATAATTTAAACACTTAGCCTCTTAGCAAATATCAAATCAATATGCCAAAGAAATCTGCTCATTTTTTGGTAGCACCACCTATTTTCACTGGTGAAAATTATCATATTTATGCTGTCAAGATGAAATCTTTTATGGAATCTTATGATCTTTGGGATGTGGTTGAGAATGGAGCTCCTCCTGCTGGTCATCCAACACTAGCAAAAATAAGGAATCAAAGAGAGGAAAAGAAAAAAATATCGAAGGCCAAGACTTGTATTCACTCAGCTGTAATAGCAGATGTTTTTACAAGAATCATGGCTTGTGAAACTGCAACGCAAGCTTAGGATACACCGAACGAGGTGTTTCAAGGGAATCATCAAACAAGACAAATGCAAGTTTTGAATCTTAAAAGAGAATTTGAGCTTTTGTGGATGAAGGATACTAAAACTATAAAGGAGTATTCAGATAAGCTCCTTGCTATAGTTAACAAAATCAGGTTAATTGGTGAAGAATTACCTAACAGTAGAGTTGTGGAGAATGTGATAATAATTTTACTAGAGAGATTTGAAGCAAAAATTTCATCTCTAGAAGATTCAAGAGACCTTGGTCATATTTCTTTAACTGAGCTTGTTAATGCTCTTCAAAGCACAGGAACAGAGGAGAATGATTAGGCAAGAAGGAATAACTGAAGGTGTTTTCTAGGTTAAGGATAAACAAAGCAGCAAGAGCAAGAAGCAACATTGGAATAAGAAGGAAGATGACAGGAACAATAATGGTAGCAAAAAAGAGAAATTTCATCCTTGTCAATATTGTAAGAAAACTTCACATTTACATTAATATTGCCAGTTTAGACCTGATATACAATGTAGGTCATGCAATCAAATGGGTCATATAGAAAAGGTCTGCAAAAATAAGAAACATGTAGAAAAACAAGCTCAAGTGGCTGATCAACAAAAAGAGGAGCAGCAGCTTTTTGTTGCAACTTGTTTTGCAAACAAAAAGATCAATGAAGCATGGTTGATTGACAGTGGCAGCACTCATCATATGACACATGATGAGTCAATGTTCAAGGAGCTTGACAAGTCATTTACTTCCAAAGTCAAAATTGGTAATGGAGATTACATTAAGGTTAAAGGAAAGGGAAGTGTTGCAATTGAAACTTCAGGTATAAAAATCAATCCTAATGTTTTATTTATACCAGATATCGATCAATGTTTGCTGAGTGTTGGGCAACTACTTGAAAAAGATTATTATGTGGTTTTCAAAAACAAAATGTGTGTGATCTTTGACTCTTTTGAAAGTGAATTATTTTCTGTAGAGATGAAAGGGAAAAGTTTTGCACTTGATTGGAAGCAGGAAGAGTCCCAAGCCTATCCAAGCCTTGTTAATCAATCTCAACTTTGGCACAAAAGGCTTGGACATTTTCATTTTTCAGCTCTTGATTTTATGCATAATAATGAATTAGTGCAGGATTTGCCTACTATTGAAGTTCACAGCAGAATTTTTAATGGACAACTTCCCGATCCTTTCTTGAAGCAGCTGGATTTTTTCGGGGAATTGTTTCTCTTATCTTACGTTGTCTTTGTTTATGTCCGTTATTATTTATATTACTTGAGTTATTTTATTTTCATTATTTATTATCAAATACTATTGAGAAAATCCTCCTTGAGGTTAGCACGAAGTGGTCGTGTTATTGGGTCTAAAATACTTTCACATGTTGTGAGGATGAGGGATAGTGTTAAGGGTACGGTGAGTCAACACTATAATGCCTTGAGTAAAACTGTTGTTATTCTTTGGTGAAATTGGTTAAGTAAGATGAGAGCCCCATAGACATAGATAACCTGTGCTGAACTGCGTTACCAAATCTCGGGTGTTGATTTGTTTATTTTGCCTTTAATTTTTTTTGTTTTTGTTTACACTTGAAAATTTATAAATTGTTGATACAGTTGCTTTATATCGAGCAACCATATATACATTTCAAAGCAACTGTGATAGAACCAAGTTTTTGCAAAACTACATCCTTTTGAATTTTCAAAAACTATGTTCAACTAGATAAGGGAGATTGTGCTAGCTAAATTAGCATACAATCAACTTACTACTAATATGAAAATAAGATGGAAGATTTAGAATGAGCTACTTATAACTTTTTGTTCTTGTTTTTATAAGAACATCAAAGAGTGAGCGTCTAATAAGCATCTAATCAGTCACTTGACTAGACCACTTTATCTTTAAGATGCGAAGAGACCAACGACTAGTGACCAGAGAGTGAACATCTAGTGTGCATCCACGAGCTACTTAACCAAGCGATAGTGGCTAAAGGGGGAGCAAGGTGGGAGTGGGATGAGAAAAATGAGAGCTTCTTGTGGAAATGGTGATGCACCATCGATTAATTATAATTAATCTACGGTGATGAAAATAGTGTTTTCTGCAAGCTTCCTGTAAAAGGCATCTCAAGGTAGTGCATTTAAAGGTCTTGTGATCTGAGGGAGGTTTTGACTCAATGGTAGGCCATACTCAGGCCTTGCACAATGTTATAGTTAACCCCTCACATTGAGTTGTTAAAAACTAGACCAAATGCTTAGTATTCAGCCCTGGTTCGGTTCTTTTAGAACTGAAAACCAACTTTCCCTATAGTTCAAGCTTAGGCTACTGCAAGATGGAGAAAAAATGGCTTAAAAGAACTATGTTGATCGAAGATGGTTCCTTTCTATTCAAGTTCAATGTTGATATTTGTTTGAATGAAATTATGGTGCAAGGTCCATGATATATAGGTGGTCAACCCACATTTGTGCAAAGATGGAAACTAGGAATATAATTTCATAAAGGTACCATTAACTGTTTTCTAATCTGGATTAACTCCTATAATGTGTCATTAGAGTTCTGGACTATTGAAGGAATGAACTATTTAGCTAGCTCAATTGGGAAACAAATAAGCATGGACTCCTGAACTGCTACAAAATCTATATTAAAGTTAATGTTGAACTTCCTGATAATGTTCTAACCCTTAAGATGGGAGAGGATGGGGGATATGGTGAGTTGTTAAACTCCAATTACTTATCCTTGGAAGCTTAATAATGGATCCAAAAAGTGGAAACCTACAGTAAGGTGTTCAAGACTGGTGAGCACATCATCAACATATAGAAGAAGAATGATGAAGTTCTCACCTATAAACTACTCTATATACACGCAAGTGCTAGTATAAGTTTGCTTGTAACCATGATTCATTATAAAGCAATTAAACTTTTGATACCACTATTTTTGATACCACATAAACTTTTATTTAACTTGCAAACCAAATTCCCCTTACCTTTAATCTTGAAGCCTTCTGAATGCTCTATGTATATACCCTTTTTAAAGTCTCCATGCATGAAGGTTGTTTTAACATCCATTTATTCAAGTTTAAGATCTAAGCAGGCAATTATACCTAAAACGATTCGAATTGAGGTCATCTTAACCACTAGTGAGAAGATTTCATCAAAATCTATACCCTTCTTTTCATTGAAACCTTTTACCACTAGCCTTACCTTGTATTTCACTAGCTTATCACCAACTTTCTTTATCTTGAACACCCGTTCATTCTTTAGTGCACTTTTTGCTTTAAAAACTTCACAAGCTCATATGTGTCATTCTTCCTTAGAGAGTTCATCTCTTCCTTCATAGTTGTAAGTGATAGATCTTTATATTTATAATATGTAACTTCTTGCACATTCTTAGGCTCCCTCTCAATAGTCACTAATGAATATTCTAAACTCGGATATATTATAGAAGGCCTTTTCTTTCTTGTTGACCTTTAAAGTTGTATATCATTAGCAATTGGATCTGTTTGCTCCCCTTACTCAAGCCCTAATGATTTCATCTTTAGAAATGTTCAAACACGGTTCGTGTGGCTCATCATTACGAGGTTGTATCTAATCACTATCAATGTATGTTTAGTCACACACTTGGAAAGCAACAAGAAAACTTCAGCTTATTCACACTAATGTTTGTGGTCCAATTAAACCTGCATCTTGATACTACATTATTTTCATTAATGATTTGAGTAGATTATGATGGGTTTAATTTATGAAACTCAAAACTGAGGTTGCTGAGGTATTTGGAAGTTTAAGAATTGGATTGAGAATCAAAGTAGTCACAAAATTAAAATGATTAGTTCTAATAATGGAACTGAATATATTTCTGACAGATTTAACAAGTTTTGTCAAGATGCACGAATTGAACATCAATTTACATCAACTTACTCCCCGCAACAAAATGGTGTTAGTGAGCGCAAGAACAGGATCATAATGGAGATGGGAAGATGTTGGGCCGCGTTTTCGAAACCCAACTTTTCGGAATCAAAAAGCGTGGGAATTAAAACGACCTCAGAAACATAAATCGAAAAACAAAGTGGTGGAAACGAAAGAACGGACGGAAACAAAATCGAAAGTCAAAGTGAGCGAAAACTAACGAAATCACATCGGATCAAAAAGCGAAGGAATCGAAAGCTTAAGGAGCCAAAGAAAATCGAAATGGCTCGGAATCAAAGAAAACAAAACGGTTCAAACAAACTGAAGGTCAAATTCTGATATCCGAAAACGTATACTTTAGAAAAACTAGCAGTGGAAACTCAGGATACACTTGGTCTACACAATTCCAGATCGATATAAGTTTTTTTTCATCATTCAAAGCAAATACAAAATTCCAATTGGAATTCATCCACTTTCAAATCTCAATTCATAAGATTCTTCTTATTCATACATATTCCATAATTCATCTTTTAAAAAAATCGTATATATATTCTATAAACATCTCACACATTGCTATATACCAATCAAGCTATAAACAAAGAGCACTTCAATATTTCAAATCCATCAACACAATCATTGGACCTCCTGTCCGGAATCCAAACACAATCAAACACATTCATATACCCATGGCACTTCAATAATTCTCAATCATCAATATCATCGAACCTCTTGTCTGGAATCCAAACATAATTAGTCACATTCATATACACATATAGTACTTCAATATCCAAGGCACTTTCACATTTCGATTCTATACACAAATCCATAATTCATTTATATCATGAAATACATGCTTACAAAATCTTAATGGCATTCTAAGCCATGTTACAATAACAATATCAAAATCCAAGTACAAAAGATACAAAAATCCCCATAATACTCAGCATATGCCTAAGCTCTTATTTTTATAAAAATCTAACTTCAAATACATCATATACATAAACACACGGATGTCTTGACTTTCTTTCATCCAATCTCCTTCTCGATACCTGGAGATGGGAATGAAAGGGGGTGAGCTTTACAGCCCGTGGATAACATGTTTATAATCGAAAAATAAGCAAAAATCATTTTATCAAAAATTTTGCCATTTTATAGAAATTTCACAGTAGAAATTTGTCAAATG